>JACVRA010000274.1:0-24590 GCA_019828545.1 Paracamarosporium sp. OC-R06-R3 | reverse complement strand
CGGTCGACGACAGTGCGGTCGACAACACCACGGTCGACGACACCACGGTCAACAACACCACGGTCAACCACACCGCGATCGACGACAGTGCGGTCAACGACACCACGGTCAACCACACCGCGGTCGACAACACCACGGTCGACGACAGTGCGGTCAACGACACCACGGTCAACGACACCGCGTTCGACTACACCTAGGGCCTTGTGTCTGTTTTACCCCTTGTAAGCTGAGTGTCTATGACTAGCAAATATTACTAAAAGATGAGGCGCAACAGACTTACTCCGCTTCGATCGGCTGGGCGCCAGTAACAGCAAGGCAGGCGAGGCCGACTCCAGAAATGAGCTGAGAGAAATGCATGGTCGTGATTGTTTGATTTGAAAGTTCTTGTTTTGAGTTTGTTGCTTTCGAGTTGTGGAATCTTGTGGGATTGGATTAGAATTATCCTGAGTGGACTCCACCAAATTTCCGTGGTGTTACAACAGGAACTAGGCCTGTCGCCTGATATATGTGGATGCGACTGGAGCACGGCGACCGACGGTCTTGTTCGTAAGTGTTGGGACTTGGGACGATGAGTGCCGGGAGATTCTGACTGTGCATGTTATGCATATCATGACTGTACGCCCCACATCGTGCCGTGGTCAGGTAGTGACGTATCAGAAACCCCCCGCGGTGACTGTACTCGTCAGCTGGAAATTGGATTGGTCACGTCGTGCCGGTATGAGGCTCTGATCGCTGCATAACGAGATGAAGGGGTTAGATGGTCCTCTCGAGTGCTGCCGTTGAATGCTCATTGTCACGAATTATTGGGCTGCGCACACTCCACTAGTCACTTGATCATTCGCGCTACCCTCACACACCTGCCTGCCCCTGTCTGATTTCGCAGTCGCCTTGAGAATGACAGCAGTGTGCCGGCATGATTCCAAAGCACAGCGTGTTGTGGATGTCTCAACTCACATACTCTGCTGACAGGACTCACGAGGCACATTGGTGCTAACTCACAACTTTACCAAACCGATTACACAGGAACGTTACATGAGATGTCAGGCACTGTGGGTTCGTAATGGTCATCCCAAGGTAATGACATTGCTTCGTCTCGTTTCCTCGATGTAGTCTCTTTTGGTGCCCGTAACGACCAATTGTAACGTCCGGCCCGGCGCATTACCAGAGAACGTAAGTGTCTCTCGTTGCTTGACATCAAACACATTGTCCTTGCCAACCTTACCATCCACGAGCCACTGGGCTTTCAACGCAACACCTGGATCCCAAAGCCCAACGCTGGCTTGCGGCTCAGCGTGTAAACGCCCATCAGACCGATGAGAGGGGTACATGTCAATATGAGGTGGCGACTGGCGGGCGACTGCTGCTTGACGGCCCCCAAATGCCAAAACGTCTTCCCACAAGTTCCCTCTCGATGTGCCTCCAGTGTACTCATCTGAGAGCGGCGTTCTCCCTCCGGGGGCATGATGCGCAACCCATTGAAGGAGCAAGTCAAGATATGTCCATTTCGGCAGCAAATTGTACACCCCACCATGTGCCTCTCCCGGGAGCACCGTCACATTGGCCCATTCTGGCCCTCCCTTTTCAGTAATTCGCATGCGGAACTGCTCAACGCCTTCGTCGAGATAATAGCTATCCACACCGCCCACGTAGACATGTATTCTCCCTCGAAGCGCTTCTCCCAGGTTGAGTTTGCTATTCCAATTGCTGAGTATATGATGCGTGAGATCCATGGGTTTCCAGAGCTCCACTACATCCGGATACATCTCTCCTGTAATCTTGTCCCAGGCGGCGAGAGGATACCCGTTGAGCCCCTGCACGCCGAATACGGCAAACCAGACGTCAGTCTGCAGGGCACTACGCCCAGACGTCCCGAATGTGAGCTCCCAATGATTCTCTTCTTCCATGGTGACCTTGACGCGCTCTACGCCGTCATCGTCAACTTTCCGGTTTGATGGTACCGGGAGGCCGTTTCGGACATGAGCATTTGCCTGCTCATACAGACTATTGTCCTGGTGCCGGTGAAAATCGAGACTATCTGGATAGGAAGCGAAGCACGCGCCGTACAGATCTGGCCGAAAGATGACACTGGCAGCGGCCGCCCAGCCCCCGGTAGAACCACCTTCCTGTATCCGCGCATACGGTTGGGCAATCGTGTTGAACATCATGTCCAGATGGGGCACCAGTTCGTCGTTCAAGGCGTCGCCATACGGTCCCAGATTCGGCGAATTCACAGCGTAGGAATCGTCATAAAATGGATTCTCATGGCGAAACATGACAATGATGAGCTTGGGAGTCGGTCGTGCTGGTTTCCCGTCCTGGGCTTGAATCGTGCCGTTGTGCCAAGCTTCTGTGAAGGCTGCATCGTGACTCCACCAACTCTCGCCCCCAAGCCAGTGAAACTGAGAGTATACGACGGGATAACGCGTACGCGTGTCCGACGCGTTGTATCCGGCTGGCAAGAGGACTTTGGCGCCGATATACATGTCTCTGTTCCAGAAGCTGCTCAGAGAGTCGCTTCGGATCTTGACATATTTGAGCAGCTCGGTGTCTTTGTAATTCCCCTGAGAGCAACCACCAATCTCCGTCCCATCGAAGGCAATGGGCTCGACGGTCGTCTGGAACTGCAGGTTGATAGTCTGCGTCATCCCGCGTCGAATCTCGACTTCGCGTATATTAGTACTGAGGCTCCCACTCCCTCCGAAGGCAGGACTGCCATCCCCACACGGAAACCTGACCGTCACCATAGATCCATCGCTCCGGGTAATCGTTTCGTTGTAGATATTGAGAAAGGCTTGAACAAAGTACGCGCCTTGGGGAATGTCGTCCAACGCACGGATGGGCCATCCAAACACCCCAATTTCTATATCGTCGACACTCCCGCCCGTGAGTACCACGTCCTGTCCATAGAAGCTGTAGACGTTCTTGCCGAAAAATTGTGTCGTCGTATGTCTGACATCTGTATTGCGGAGGTCGTCCTTGGTCTTCCCCAGCAAGAGAAGAACCCTGCCTGATTCCACCGGATTCGATAGTAACCCGGGCGCTGTGGTGATGTGTACTGTGACTTTCGGAGTAAAAGTGGCGGCAGCCTGCGCCCAGGTGTAACACGCGGCAATGCTGCCAATGCAGAAAAGCACAACCAGTGTGAGATTTCGATCACTGAATTTGATCGCCTTTTTCGGTTCATGTGTAGGACAACGAGAGATCCAGTGTGAACTCATGTCAAACAACCCGGCGAGACAACATGGGAAAATAGGTTAGTATTGATCTTTGAAACCGACAAGAAAACGGAGCTGGAGTAGGAAAATACCAACTTGAGCACCCATGTTCGGTTGTCCAGATTTGCCGATAAGCGGCCGGTTCATTCCGTGTGCACGATTTGTCATCATTGGATGGCTCCAAAGCTGACATGCGGCGGTGAAATAGCCTCGGCCTTACTCATTTCTGACTTTGTGTGTTTGGGCAGATCACCAGTATATTTCGATTTTCTACTCATCGCCCAAGCATTGCTCCTGGACGCCGGCGTTGGGCTGCTTTATGGAGTATATGCTGGGTCTTGGTAATTCTATCAAAATTTCTAGAAAACATGCAAATACTTGTGCGGTTTGCAAGCTTGAATTTGAACTATCGAAAAGCTGTACAGTTGGCCAGTGTATATCGGCCTCTATGGACCCCACGAGTGTCATGCAAATGTCGAAAATGCGGTCTTCCGGATCAATACGCTGTGCTCACATGCTGTGATATCCACCTCTTGTCCTCTACCCAATTTCATATGCTGCGTCTTAGCTGGCAGCGTAAACGGCTGTCCCGATGTATGGGAGGCGATTTTCCCTAGTTCGCGTTCGAAGAATTCGTTCAGGAACTTGTTGATCTGTTGATGCTCCAACAAGAAGCCGTCATGGCCATCATTGCTGCCGATCGTCTTGAGTTGGGCGTTCGGGATTGCAGCCGATAATTCGCACTGTTCTCGGTAGGTAAACAGGCCGTCGTTGGGAATTCCAAGGATCAAGGTCGGTTGCTGGATCATTTCTAATGCTGACTTTGCCGTACTGGCGCGACCGCGTGCGACATCGTGGGTGTCGATTTTGCGAGTAATGGCAATGTAGCAGTTTGCATCGAAGCGCTTTACGAACTTTCTGCCCTGATGGCGTAAATAGGATTGCGCTGCATAGATTGTGTCTGATTTTGTACTTTCATTCGACTCGCATTCTCGACTGTCACGGTTTCCATTTCGATGGACTGGGGTACGTGATGCAATCCGATCCGATCGCAGAGTGCGAAGATTCGTACGCTGTACGCGCAGCTGGTGGTCGATATTACCATTCCTGCCGTTGTCCTGTCGTCTGCCGAATCGATCTTCGAAGCTGTTCCAGGAGCGGTATGTCAACAAAGCGCTCATCCGTGCTGCCCCAAGCCCGCATACTGGAGGGTCGTCAAAGTCGTAGTAACCACCGTTGTACTTAGAGTCCGAGAAAATGCTTTGCCTCTGTGCCTCGTTCCATCCTAAGCACCAAGCCGACGACTGCGCACACGACGCAATCGAGACAATCGTGCGTACGTAATGTTTTCCAAAGTAAGCAAATTCTAGGGCATGCATGCCGCCCATACTTCCACCGACAACAGCGGCGATTTGTCTCACTCCAAGGTCGTCTAGCAGCAATTTGAACAGCTTCACATCATCCCTAATCGTCGTAATTGGAAAATCCGGCCCGTAGCAGCCTTTGTTGAGGTCGCCATCGACTGCAGTCACCGGACTTGCTGAGCCGTATGGGCTCCCCAAGCAATTGATACAGATGACAAAAAACCGGCTTGTGTCAAGCGCTACGCCCCCGTCGCTGCCTACGAGCGGATTCCACCAGGCTTCTAAATCGGCACTTCCTGTGAAAGCATGACAGACGAGGACGGCATTGTTGCGGCCGGGTGCCAGTGTTCCGTACGTTTGGTAGGCGACGGGAACATTGAATAGTGTCGCACCGCATTCAAGGGCGAATTCGGGAACGATGGCGATATACTGATTCAAGATGTACTTGACCAAGGGATTCTCAACCTGATCGCAAGATCTGATGCGTTCTGCCAGTTGTCAGCCGGGGGCACAGAAGTGGCAGACTCTAAGAGACGATGTACTATATCGGCGGACGCCATCTTGGTCAATAGGCTCCAATTTGCGGGCTGCAGCCATGATTATTCGGCAAAGGTCAGGATTTGGACATGACCAGAATTCACATCGTCGTCTAGGAAGAACGCTGGGATTAGCAAAGCTGGAATATTCTCGGGTTCCGCGCGCGAAGGCTGGTGCTTAGCTTTGGAGGTAACCCGTCAATCGCTTCCCGACCCCGTCACTCGGTTCCCGACCCCGTCAATCGCTTCCCGACCCCGCCATCTGCTTCGCAGACGGTGTGAATCGGAATATTTCTGCTCGTTTGCATGACTGTTGAGGCTCGATCTGCACTTCCTCGTCACATGTCATTGGGCTGACCAGGTGTTTCAGTCAGAGCCTGACTGTGCTACACAAGCTCAGTTTCCTTTTTCGGATTAGTGCGAGTCATGAAAAATTTCCCTTATGTGGCATGGTCTGGGAAGACGAGGTTCAGGACGTTGACACTTCACAGTTGAGGCCATCACCATTCAGACGCACAGGTAAACGCATCGAGAATCGTCCAGGCACAACTTTATTCGTCCACAAACTTGCAGATATCAGCTGAAAATGAAAATATGCGTGGTGACGCCCAGCTCAGCTTCGGGTGCTGAAGCAGCTGTCCAGGTATTCAATCACACACCATGTGCTATCCAGTTGGAAACATATTGACATTTTGCAGCCAGACTTCGCGAGCTACATCGATCAAGAAGTGCACTCAGTGCAGACAAGGCAGATTAGGAAAGAACATGCCATCGAAGACATAGACGAGCTCGAGATCGGGAACTTCGATGTCTTCGTCAACTATCTGGTAAGATTGGAATGTATTCTGCTCCTGATTTGCGGCCTAACGATCGTTGTGTTCAGTTCACGCAGCAGCCAATCGATCAGGAGTGGATTGCGGCACTGAAGTATCTGAATTCGAAATATCTGTTTGGCATCGGTAGTCTGCCAGACTCTGCGTTGGACCTCTGCGCAGCAAACCTGGAGAGGGCGCAAACCTCCGATTACCAGGGCGATGAGCAGTCTCCGCCGACTGCAGCGTTACTACCAAATCAGGCTCGAGAATTCCAGGATGGCGACTATTCCATTCTGGTCGTGCTGTTTGGGCAAACCGCCTCCGCGTTAACACCATTGAAATACCAAGCGGCAGTCAAAGACGGTCAAGAAGCCACGTGGGTCCTTGCACCCGAGTCAAACTTGAGCCGCCGACTGCAAGAAACCGCAGTGTCTGCATTTGAGCAGGTTCGCGGTACCAAGTACCTTGGATACTTGACAGTAAATATCCGCGTGGCCGAAGCGTCAGATACCCTCATTGTCACCAATGTGGATCCTGCATCGCGCATCTTCTATCCTCAGGATGTGACTCCATTGGACTCGTTGACTATTGCGAAGACGCTACCGGGTGGGCATGCAGCCTTTTTCGAAATCCTCCTGTCTGCCAGACTTGCCAGGGTCCCACATTATGTCATGCGAAATGAGGGCTGTGCGAGGCAGCACGATAGGCTTGCTCGTCTTTACTACACCATTCTCGACTCCACCAACGTCACGGAGAACCGGTTGAGTCCATTCGTTGGCAAGTACGACTATAACGGAACCGTTCTAGATTGCTGTTCGGGGAGTGGGGAATTTGCTCGGTTTGCCATCGAACACGGGGTCAAAGCGAAGTACTCCGCCCTCGACTATTCGGTCGAAATGACCAAGCTACCTTTCTCCAAGAGACTCTACGAACAGCCTTTCATCCTTGGGCCTGTTCAAGAAGTCCTTGCCAGTGCCCCCATGCACGATCATGTGGTGTGTTTCGGCTCGATGCATCTGTTGCAACCTTTTGACTTTGTCTCGACGATCAGTCAGATGTTTTTGCGGGCCAGGAAATCCGTCACCTTCGACGTTGACGATTTGTCAGACACATATATCAACAACTTCCCGGATGCCAGTAGCGAGAAGTGCTGGGAGAAGCTCGAGTACAACCACAACAATACAGCGCGGATCTTTCGCTTTGGGACACCGGTTGGCTGGAAGGCGGTCGTGTATGGCGAAAGACGCTATGCGTATCGATCGCTGGTGATGAAGGAAGACGTGTACACTTATTCGTTTCGGTTCGAGCGGCTAGAGTGAGCGATTTGGCTCATCTCGCCATCGCCTCAACTAGGAGCACTGGTTGCAGAGATCACAAATTGTCATCCGAGCTCCGACGTTGAGATAAATTGACAGATAATTACGACCACCGAGATATGTCCTGTAGGGTAAGCTTGTAAATAGACGTTCGATGACACGAGACCTTTCATTGTAGTAAATGCTGCTCGAAGTTGGAGCTACATAGACATCTCAATAGGAGCAGCAGTTGCAGCTCATCCATAGATATGAAAGCGCTGACACAGGAGACATACTTGCAAGTGTAGAGTCATCATTTCATTATTAATGCTACCTTATGGACTGGAATCGATGAATAATACCAAACTCCTCATCTAGCTTGTCCTTGACCTGAACCTTGTCTTCGTCGCTAGCGGCTTTGAGAGTCACATAATCATTTTCGTGATTGAGTCGCCAGAACTCGAGACTCGGTGGAGGTCTGTTGGAGTCCTGTTCATGCTATGAGGTTGATGCACATTGTCCTTGGCTCATGATATCGGCCTACATGTAGACCTTATCATCATCTGTATGCTTGAAAAAAAGAGAACGCCTAGCGGTCCGTTGACGTTATGAATTAGATATATAAAGCGATGTCATGAAAATCTCCGCACAAGTGCCCCCGTTGTTGGCTTCAACAGCTTTGTCATTGACCACCAAAAGGAAGATTTCCGGCTTAGTAAAGCATCGGGTGACAACTTTGGTACATCATTGAAAGATGAGCAGATCACTGTTTCTCCATCCTCCGAACGAGCAGATGTCGGTGTCAACGATGGAGTGGCTTCTGAGCAAGCTGTGGAGACATTGAGATCCTCACACCGAATTGTCGCGCATGCGGTTTCTAATATAGCTACAGTCAGCATAGTCCTAACCATGTTGTGCCATGCGCCTTACCATTCGTATACGCTACACTGATATGTGTTATAGGATTTAAACCACGGGAGCGACGTATGTGTGACATGTAGGCTGCGCTCATCAAGGTGGCAGGTATGCTGTGATCCGGCAAATTTGATGTAAGTTCATCAATGGTTATATTGCCCTCGAGGAAGCTCAGCGCCTCCCACAGAATGCCTTGCTTGATATTCTCCATGTAGATACCAGCCGCCTTGGTGTTGAAACGCTTGTCTAGTTCGTTGACTGTGTAAGTCTTGAGAGGTTCGTCTTCGCCTAGTACACCACAATTACGCCATGTCTGGACTTCGAAGTGATTGTCACTCCCTAGTTCTGCAGTGCTGGGTTTGCTGCGGTCATGTTTGTCATTTGCCTGGCGTGAATCAATCACGACTGTTTGGAACGGCCCACTTCTGACCTCGTGAGCTTCGTGCTTTACTCTCCCGCAACCCTTATAGAGATCTGGGTTCGGCCCTTGGTCGATCCAATCACGGCGAGAAAATCCGGTGTGGAGGAGATTCAACTGCGCCATTCCGAGCACATTCCCGCGACTTTTAAAGGTGATTTGGAGCATCGCATCAACCTCTCCCATGTCTTGCATGTGTACTCGGAGTTCATCTGCGCTGTACTTGGCGTGCGTGTTGTATTCATCACGACCAAGCGCCTGACCGTGTTCCTCGTGACTCAATGAGTACATGAGATCGTTGGGACGACTGAAGGTAGCAACCATTTCAATCTGGTCAGGTCGCTTGTCCGCACTCCATCCTGCATCAAAGAACTTGTAGCAGGTATCTAAGAAGTGATAGCCACTGTGAGATATTTTGCCGTAGCCGTAGCGGAAAGGGTGGTAATGCTGATCGACAATTTCATCTGGCAATCGCCACTGGCCATCGCAATGCGTCGAGATTAGGCTTGTAACAGGGCACCTCGTCTTGTTCCGTATGTCTGTGATGAAATCCCTCGTGCCGAGATAGCCAGGATGGTACCGTCGATGGCTGTTAATAAGAAACATTGTTTCTTTGCGCTTTTGTAGCTCTTTGTAGGCTTCTAGAAGCTCATTGTAGTCATCAGCGATCCCAGCAGCCTGTGCAGGATCGTTGCAAGCATCGCTTCGAGTGGATATAGGCTTGTCCATGATAACATGGAGACCCAAGCTCACGGCCCACAGACCGTATGGTTTATGGCATTCTGGTTCCGTCGACACGATGACACAGTCGACATCAAGCGACGAAGCCACTCCTGTAAGCACTTCGGTAACATTCGGGGGCATCAGCTCCCTGAATTGTGGCACGAGTACTAGTTTAGCATCTGGTAGGTGCTCTGCCGCATACTGCTCCAGGGACGACCTATTGCTTGTGATGTCGACTGCAGCAACGATCTCTCCTCTTCCCTCGGCTTTCAGGCCTCGAAAGTGCTTGACGTAGGTGCGCTTCGCGTGTGGGCCGATTCCTGTTCCCGGTCAATCGGCTGTCATATGGTTTAGGTTCTCGCAATCAACGTACCCACAAGCATGAACCTAAAGCATCGCGTCCCAGGGGGCCCCATGAGGAAGTATTATGCAGTTCTTGCGGAGTTCACGGAATCCGATGGCTTTGGAAAGGACATAGGGTGCCTTTAGGGGCAGTTACGATGGGTAAGGTCGAAGTGCTGTAGAACGGCTTTGTTAGTTCACACATGGCAATACTGCACATCAATTTATGCGAATGGTATCCCAAGTGCTCATAGCGCCATTCTTCTTCGTCTCAATCTCGTAGCGCATGGCTCACCTTGTCACGGGATCCGAGAGCTTCCTCCATCGCTCCTGACAGGGCACCCTCGGGGCGATGTACGTGTAGTCAGGAGTGCAGCACCAACAGTCAGGCTAATGTCATGTCACAGTCAGACAGGGAGATTTGCTGACTCCTAAAGCAGACTAATATTGTAGACAATGACCAAAGTCTGGCGAAGCTTCGCAACAAACCCTTGAAATGACGAGTAATCCTGCATTACTTAGTGTTGGCAGTGGTGGAGGTTTTTGACCTCTTCGGTTGTCCCATTGCTATAACACAAAAGCATAGTGAGAGCTTGAGCTAGGTTGAAGTGAGATCTAGGTTTCCATCCGTACTGCTAACTCCAGTCGTTGCCCCATGCATGAGTGACAACGTAGTGTGGTCATAATCTGACATCGTCCCGACATCGGAACGAATCTTGTGTCAACCTTGCCTATTTCCTGGCCTATGCTGAGGTGTTTCAGTGCTAGATCGTCACTTCGTGAGCAACAACGTGATCGCGAAAACAATAAAGACCGGAAAGCTTTCTTCAACAAGCAAGCCTGACGCCAGATTTATCCCTCAACCACAGGTGGAAGACTCAAACAAGAAGACAGAAAGAGGCGTCGCTTGCGATCATGACCGGAGCCGCTGGTTCCCCACAAGCAAATGGAGCTTTGCAGCGGGATAGCGGAAGCAGAGGCGTCCTAGATGCCGCTCGTTTGACACATGAACTCACCCCCTCCCCAAGGCCTATACCTGCACCCGATTCACCAGAGCTCTGGGCCCAAGGCGAAGCGACAGACCACATGATTCTGGCACGTTACAACCTGGCAAATGGAGGATGGGCTGCACCACAGCTAGTGCCTTATGGGCCTCTCTCGCTTATGCCAACAGCCGCAGCGCTCCACTACGCCACGGAGTGTTTCGAGGGAATGAAACTATACCGGGGCGTAGATGGCCGCATTCGGCTTTTCCGGCCCGAGCACAACGCAATGCGCATGCGCCAATCTGCTGCGCGAGTATCTCTACCGGATTTCCCAGCTGAGCAACTGGTGAAGTTGATTGCCGCACTCGCCGCCGTTGACGCACCACGGTGGCTGCCAAAGGACCGACCTGGCACGTATTTGTACGTGCGGCCAACATTGATTGCGACACAACCGTCGCTGGCCATAAAGAAAGCCAGCGAAGCGCTTCTGTACATTATTCTAGTGTGCTTTCCCGACTTCGACAAGCCGACTGGCAGCTTGGGACCTCCAGCACAAGGCGGAAAGGTGCGACGACCCGGTCTACGACTCCTTGCGTCTGGTAAAGATATGATTCGAGCGTGGCCGGGCGGCTTTGGGAATTGCAAAGTGGGCGCCAACTACGGTCCCTCAATTATTGCGAGCGCTGCAGCTGCTCAGCAGGGCTTTGATCAGATTTTGTGGCTTTTTGGAGGCGAGGAATGGGTGACAGAGGCGGGTGCTTGTAACTTCTTCGCCGTGGTCAAGCCCAAGGGCGGCCTGGGTAGAACGCAATTGCTGACCGCACCCTTGGGGAGTGGTGTTGTGCTGCCAGGAGTGACACGCACCAGCGTTCTTGAAACCGTCAGTGAAACGCTTGCGAACGAGCTTGACGTCGTGGAGCGTAATTTTTCGATCCATGAGTTGATAGACGCTGCCAGTGATGGCAGGTTGGTGGAATGCTTCGTCTCTGGCACAGCCTTCTTTGTCACTCCAGTAGGAGAGATTGGTTACGAAGGGAGAACAATCAGGGTACCTGTGGGAGATGAACGGGGCCGATCAGTAAATCTTGTCGAGGGGTTAAGGGAAAGACTTTCGGCAATCATGCATGGCGATATAGAGCATCCTTGGGGCTATGTTGTAGAAGAAGGTGAAGTGCCAAAGCCATGAGCGAATAGTCGACAGCTACAAGAATCATCATTTCTGAGTCGTGATTTATCAAAGAGTGCACGAACAGAGCAACCATGCGCTGAAGTCCATCGCCACTGCAGTGAACCAAAGGTCCAACATACTCTGGCTGTCATTGGGGGCTGCGAGAGAATCCTGTTGAGCCATCTATGACCTGACTCGTGTCATATCGTCACCTTCTCGTAAGATCCATCAGTGTTCAGAGCTGGAGTAAGGTGATTTTTGGTTGAGTCAACGACGAAGCACTGTCGGGTCATTCTCGGCGACATGGGTCTGGGGCACTGAGTCAGGCACTAAGCGATACTGACGATGATGACCCAACATCTCGTCATGGGGTAGACTTCCGATTATTCGGCCTCTCAGAGGGATATGAACCCGCGTAAGTAGTCATTGAGCGTGAACTTCACTTGCCCTCCAAGTATTTATCCTTCTGGTACTTTGATCCTACAGCCATCAAGCACGAGAAGAAAAAAAAAATACATTGTCCGCAATGGGGTGGTTACTTGAAGGAGAAGCGCCAAAAGCAACCCCTCTAGGCGGAGGGCCCTACTCTCGGCTCAAAGAGCCTATGAAATTGTCTGGTGCCCTTGATGGGGTTGAGTATGTTGATATTACATCTCTTCTGGGTAGAGAATATCCGAAAGCCAGTATCACCGAATGGATGAACGCTCCAAACAGCGATGAGCTCATCCGAGACTTGGCCATAACTGGTGAGTAGAAACACTAGTCGAAGACGATATGCAGTGCAAGCACTGACACCCCCGGGCAGTCTCGCAGCGTGGAGTCGTCGTCTTTCGAGCTCAGGACGACGTAGACAATGAGATGCTGAAAAAGATAGCTCTCAGGCTTGGCGAGCTGACTGGGCGACCAGAAGAGTGCGGGCTTCACATCCACCCAGTGTTCAACAGCGCCAGGGAGGGTCTGGAGGAGGACAACCAGATTAATTGCGTCAGCTCCGATGATCGCAAGAAGTTGTACAACAGCAAAAAAAGCCAATCACACAACAACTGGCACTCAGATGTGGGCTTTGAGGCTGTTCCAGGCGATTATTCCGCCTTTATCGTACCAGAAATTCCGGAGACTGGAGGAGGTATGTACATTGAGTGCCCCAGATTTCCACTCGAAGCTTGCAGGCTAACGCGGAGTGCATAGACACCATGTTTGCATCCGGATGCGAGGTAAGTGACAGAAGGCGATCTGCTGACCGCAAACTAACACCAATGTGTCAGCTTTACGATCGTCTCTCTAAGCCCATGCAGCAGTTCGTTGAGAGCCTTACGATCATCAACGGAAGCCCGGTACGTGCGACGGCACATTCTATCCACTAGGCATGTTGTCTTGTGGGTCTACTGACATGTTGATACAGTCATTAGAGGACGCAGTGCGAGCAGAGAACCCCAATCTGTACGCCAAAGAGCGTGGCTGTCCTCAAAACTCCGGGCTTTACTTCCGACACGAACAGCCCTTTGTGCGAACGAATCCGGTGACGGGATGGAAGTCGATTTATGCCCTGGGCCAGAACACGATATCGATCAAGGATCTTGCATCAGAAGAGAGCCAGATGCTGCTCGACTGGGTCATCAGCATTCTGTACAAGAACCATGATACAACGGTCAGGATCAAATACTCCAATCCCAACGATCTCGGTAAGTCCCATTTGAACGGACAATACATGTATATTTGTTCTGGTGCTGAGTCATCTTACAGTTCTCTGGGACAACCGGAGCACATTCCATTGTGTGACATGGGATTATGATCATCTTGGACCTCGTAAAGGTAAGAGAGCATTGGGTATTGGCGAGAAACCATATTTGGATCCAAATTCGAAATCACGTACGGAAGACCTTGGTCATTAAAGACTTTGATTCAGATGTATCTGTCATTGTTGTGGAGGAAAACCAAGTAGTTGCGCATCGAATGTGATACTGTTCTATCGCTTGAGTCATGCCGTTAATCGGTGCTGCCACCTTTGATGCCCCCAAAGAATGCGGTTGCCCGTATTTCCATGCATAGCAAGTTGTCCGTGACGAAGGTGAAATTGAGCAATTGACAATGATGCATCGCGGAGTGGTCATTCCTAGGCTGGTTCATATTCTGACTTGATCTTCACCAAGGACGATGATATCAACCTGCATGTAGAGCCGGCCTTCCTTCGGCCGAATGTAATCGTGACAACACTCCAGATGTAATCGTAACATGTATACCTTTACTATTGGCTCAGGTCTAGATCTAAGCGGAATGTTCCCTTAACAAGAGCTGCGCATGCTTTGAGGTCTAGGAGATCTCAATGCTTTTGCTGATCTCTTTCCTCACCTGGGTCGCAATATCCAAAACATGCTCTCGACTCTCGCGGGAGAAGATGTTCAAGTATGCGACGAATGTGTTTGTGCCTGTAGAAGGATGGGGGATTCTATCTCCCTTCTTCTTGTAGGTCAAGGCCTTTGAGATGTATTTCGCCAGATCTGGACGTCGTTCTTTCAGTTCCTCTGTTACATTTCCGGATTGCCAAATGCCTTGCTTAGAGGCATCAAACGCGGCAGAGACAAAGATCATGTCCGCAAAGTACTGTGGGCCGTTACGATATGGCTGCGACAAAGCCCGAACCCGCTGCTCCTCGCGCAGTGGTATGGCAATTAGCAAAGCCCAATAGTCCACACCCCAGGTGGTCTCGACCACATCGCTGGAGTTCAGACCTGGCGGCCGGATATTACAGTCCATGAGAAAGCAGGAGGGTGGCTTCGTGGTTGGCTCGCAGCGAGGTAGCAGCACGGGTGCGCCGGACTCGTTCTTGCGCCATTCTTGGGTGGAGTCGGCTACTCGAGCTTCGCAGTGGTATATACCATTTTTAAAGCCCACCCCCAGCAAAGTCTTCACAATTGAATCGCGCAAGACATGCTGCTCTTTTTGGGGCAGTGCTGAAGGTGAGACACAGTCGAGTTCGTGGAACGAATCGGACCCATCCTCGGCACCTTTTGGATTCTCGTCTCCAATCTCTGTTTAATGTGAGCCTGCATGCTTTGCGACTGGTAGAGGAGCGATGTAGCCTTACCCCAAAAGAGAAGTTCACCATTGTATAGGACGAAATTGATGTCCACCTCTGGGCCATCACAGTACGGTTCAATTACGAATTGTGCTCCGTGACTCGTGGCAGGGTTGATCGTTTTGGCCCACGCCACAAGTTGCGTCGCGCTATCGGCCCGAAAGACCAACTCAGAACCCCAACCACGACAGGGTTTGACGATCGCAGGCCACGTGACGTCCTTGGTCAGTGCGGTTTGAATCAGATCCTCGATTCCAGTGGCAAGGAAGCATTTCCGACCCTCGACGGCACTCAGCTGGTACTTGTCCGTGGCAACTTGGTAGGCAGCGGTAGGCTCGTGGGGAAGACCCAGCTCGGCAGCAGCCTGACTCACGGCAACTTGGTAACTATCAAAGGAGGTGAGCAGAGCCTCAACTGGCTCACCCGATTTCTTGACAGCCGCGACAATTCTTGATGGGAAGGCTGCGTCATGGCTAAATTCAACGGGAATGAAAGCCTTCCGCCAGTGGCTGTACTCCGGACCTTGTAGCCAATGGCCCTCGACGCCAAGCACTATAACGTCGACGCCTAACGCTATTGCGGCACTGTAGAATTGTGTTGCACAACCACCCGTGTCTGGAAGATACTCGCTACCTTCTAAGAATGCTAAAGTGCGTCTGCAGAGGCCGGGGACAGTCAAACGGCTTGGCAATCGATTGAACAGTTCGCTTTCGAGGACGGAAAGGGTGTCCAATACAGAAGGGGAGTTGGCACGCAGGCGTATGACCCCGGCAGAGTGCTTTGTCAGAGTGACCAGGTCATCAGTGTCGGAGAACGATTGCCCATCGTACTGCTGAAGGGGCTGGGCCAAAGTGGCCACGGCTTCGACATAGTCAATGTCCTGCATCCGCTGACGCACGATGTCGGCTCGGGCGATATTGCCTGCATGAGCCGGAGCGACCAATTTGATCGCTGTCTGGCCAGCGTTCAGTGATTGAGTCGTGGCCTTTAGAGTATCGACCAGAAATTCCAGGGCGTGGGGATGGCCCAATGTAGCCGCTTGGAGTTCCAGTCGGCCACGATCGGGGTCCTCTATGTAACAACGCAAAGAGTGCTCGGGCAATGTGAAGTTGGCTGGAGCTGACAAGCGCTGGAATAGCACGTCGGCGGACTGGAAGGACTGGTCGGCATTCTTCACGGGCAGCACCGTCCACGACGCCTTCCACGACGCCTCGGAACCATCTGCGCTTTGGAGGACGATCAGGCACGACATGGTGCAGCGCAGGGACTGGTCGTAGCTAAGGTTTCTTTGTTGCACGCTTCTCCTGTATGGCCTCCTGTATGCTGCTCCGGACGGCGAGTCGAACGAAATTGAATGGAAGACCACGCCGTCCCCGTTGTCCTGTAGTAATATTTGTGTTGTAAATCATGGTGTTGCGCCGGAATCGCTTCTGCCCATGCAGGCTGACTGTGCGGGCTGACTGTGCTCCGTGCTTCCACCAACAACTCACGGTCGGCAGCAAGACTTTTGTAGTCTGCATTTCCCGCGGTCGCCGAATCTGTCTACTCCATCTCCCACCGAACCGAGTCATCACGATGAGTAGGACTGCGCAGATTGTCTGTCGGGAGGAAGGGGGCTCTCATGGGGAGCGGGAGAGGCGGTGGAAGATCACTTGGAGTGTCGCCGCCCATAAGCCGCGATTCTATCAGTGGGCGAATATCACCATCGAGGCCATCACCAATGCTGACGAGCATGTCGCGGACGTTGGTGCGTTGACGACGAGAGGCATTTCCATTTCCCTCGAGGATCCGGATCAGAAGGGTACAGGCGAGAGAGTTGCGCTGGCTGAAGGTGTAATTGGACGTCGAAGTCTTGACTTCCTCGTCGACACACTCCAGCGCACCACCACCACACACGCTCCCCAAGCCATCACGTTGATCGCCCCGCGAGGACATGGCAACATCGTGCGCGCGGACATTGTGCCCAAGCGCATGCACGATGTCGACAATGTCGAGGCGACGGTGGCGCTCGCAGAGCCTTTGCAACTGTACACGGACGAATCGTGGACAGCATCCACCTCTCTGTCGACACTCTTCCGCACCGCCGCGGGCGCCATTCGTCTGAGCCCGCTGTCAGTGGTGTCCATGGCCGACGCCTGGACAGCACTCGAACGCGAGCTGGAGAAGCGCCTGAGTCTGCCGCTCCTGCTCACCGGCCTGAAGCGGCAATTGCTATTCATGGTGGAGGGTGGGCTCGGCTTTCCCTTTGGCGGTGCTTGCTCGTGGCAACTCTATGAGACGGCCAAGTCTCTGGGTATCGATCTCGTGGTCCTCGCAGAGGAGGGCCATGCTCTCAAGCAGCAACCCGAACTCAGCCACTGGTATCACCACTTCATTCCCATCCAATGTGGATATGATGCCGAATTCCCCGCGAGAATCGTTTCCGCAGTCAAGCAATATGAGCAAGACTCTGGCAGATCGGCAGACGGACTCCTCAACGCGTATGAGAGCTACCATGTCCCTGTCTCGACTGCCGCACAACAGCTTGGCTTGTCCCACGAACCCTTGTCTGCGTACGAGGTCGCGACGGACAAATTCAAGACCAGTCTCTCTGAAGGCCGCAAGTCCTACACCGCATCAAGTGTAGACCAAGCTTTGCATATCGCGAGGACGGAGGACTTGCCGTGGCCGCTCATCATCAAGCCGTGTCGTGGATGGGCGTCGGAGCTGGTGTTCAAGGTGGACGACATCGAACAGCTGGAACAGGCCGCTCCCCGCATGAGATCCGATAGCCACGGCGCCGAATTTGTCATGGAGCATTACTGCAGTGGTCCTGAAGTCGATATCAACTTCGTCTTGTATGATGGCGAAGTGTGTTTCTGGGGTATGATGTCATTGTTCACTCCTTCTCGTAACACAAGCTGATTAAGAGTAGATATCGGTGATGAGACTCCCAAAAACGCCGATGGCGGCTCGACCTCCTTTGGCGAGCTCGACTATCTCTTCCCATCTCAACTCCCCGAGGCCGAACAACGAGCTGTGTACGACGCCGTCCTAGGGTCTATGACTCGCCTCGGTTTCCGCAACGGGATCTACCACTGCGAGGCTCGCATTGAAAACTCCTTGGTCGAATGGCGGTTCAATTCACGGGGCATCCCTTCCCTTGAGCCACGTCAAGACCACAATGGTAAGCCCGCAGAGTCATGGCTCATAGAGATCAACACCCGGCCTCCAGGCGGCGACACTTGCGACTTCATCGAGGCCACGTGGGGTGTCGACTATTGGGCCCTCTTGCTCGTCACAAAGCTTCGCAACGCCTCAGAATGGGTACACGCGCTTTCGCAGCCGTATCGCGATGGAGCTCAATACCACGCCGATAAAGTGTGGATCATTGCCGATTGGGACCCACCAAAGAAGGGCATCTGGGAGTCGGGTAACATCACGGAAGAACTGTTACAGCGGCGGCCAGACCTAGCCAAGCATGTGTCTCAGCATCGCACTTTTGCGAAAAAGGGCGATCAATTGCGCCATCAGTCTACTGGAGCAAACAGCTTCGTGTCTTACTTACACATCTTCTCGAGACAAAGTCGACTACATCTCCTTGAGTTAGCGACTGAGATTCGAAACGAGCTTCATATAGAAATCTCTTAGGCTCAGACCTGATATAGACTAGATACAACATCGTGGGCGAAATGGACTGCCTATGTCCGTGGCTTAGCCTCGCATTACTGCAAGCATATGTGCTTTTCCAAATGTATGTGGATGTCTTGCTACGCTGCCACAATAAGGAGTGTATAGGATCAGCATTTCTAGGACACGCTCTTCGAGCAGTGCCACTGAATCTGGGAATAACTTTCGCTCAGCACCGTCTCCATCGTTATCAGTGTCTCGCGCTCTCTACGCATCAAGCGCGAGCCTTTGCCCCCCTAAAATCTAGCTCATACAGACCAAAGCAGTTCAAATTAGTGGTAGCACGTGAAGGGTGCGCAGCTCAGTCAGGCCTTCCCTGTTGCGCGATCTGGATACTGAGAAGTCGCCTCCAGCTTTGGCCCGCACTGGCCGCAGTTCTATAGTTGTATTTATGAATTCGAGGAACGTCACGTGAGCATCATGCAAGGCTCAAACCCATCACCGCGCTCCGATACACAGAGCACTCCGATGCCCTGTGAACTAGTCAAAGCGTAGCTTGCGCGTTTCCTGGATGCACAATAAGACAGAGACTGCACATATGGACATGAGAAGACCCATCGGCCGGCCTTGCGCGGCCCTCATATCCAGCCAGGTCTAGGATCGTGAAGACCGGCGGCTTCCGGTAATGCACGCGTACGGTCCCTCGCCTTGCACCCTGTCTGCTCTCACCTATATTGCACACATGCAGGCGGCTTCTTGTATGCAAGTGAGATACTGTAGGACAGGGCTCGCATCAAATAAACATTTTCGTCAATGTTTGTTAGATTGATCGACTCAGAAGGCCGTCAATCAACGGTCGTGCTAGGTCTCAACCAATCGCCTCTAACCAATCGCCTCTAACCAATCGCCTCTAAACCCGAGGCAGGGGGTAGTAAGCCCTAGGAGGGGTATACAGCCAGTAGGCGTAGAGCTTAACAATCCATCATCAATTATTATCTAATGATTTGATGATTTAGCGGTCAATCAAACAGGCCTAAAGTCAATCAAGCAAGCACGGTGTGTCAAACAAAGGTCGATGGTTGATTGAGGCAAGCCCTGCTGTAGGACTACGTAAACACGCTCGCATTAGTGCGCCGAGCTTCAAGTCCAGCTCGAAGGAGCGACGGAAGATCTTGAAACAGCATGATACGTGGCACATCTGCATCGGCTATGAACGATCGACTTCCGTCGTCGCTTAAGGCTAGGTCGAGTGCCTAGATTACGACTAGTTGCTAAACAGCGGTCAAGCAAAGTTCCTTAAGTAGGGATTATCCGGAAAAATCCCGCTTTAGCGATCCCGGGCGGATAGTGGGCAACTCTGACTGTCAACATGTGTTGAACAGTCAGCCGCGACCGCATGTGGGGTAGCTGATGACCTTTGCACTAAGCATCTGACTACTTATTACCCGAACATAGCTCGGCTCTGACGACTCTGCATGTCAAGGAGGTCATGTCTTATTTCTGACTGTTCCGCGTACAGTCGCAGCTCCCGTGTTTGTCATTCGCGCATTTAGAGGGTGAGAAGTAGAGCAGAGTAAGGCTGAGATGTTTGTTGTGAGTGCGTCTCCGCCATGCCTCGAAGTTTGCAACGATACTCAATGGACAGTGATGATGAGAACACGCCACTACATCTCGTGGACAAGAATGAAGACGAGTACATCCCGTTGCGTCCCATGAGCGAGGACGATGACGAGAGTCCCGCTCTACCAGAGTGGGACGCCGTTGATGAGAAGCAAAGTGTCGCGCTCAGCAAGCAAGAAAGGGCCATTCTTGATCGTCAACTCAATGGACTTCCATCTACTCGCAATCACCAGAAGTTCTCTCTGTGGCCGTATGCCACAAAACGGGACAAAATGGTCATTGTGTTGAGCTCAATGGCTGGTATTGTTGCGGGAGCTGCGAACCCATTCATATCTGTCCGTCCACTCCTCTCTCAATCATCCCATTTCCAACAAGACAAGCAGCAGAAAGACTGACCTTTTAATCGATAGCTACTTTTTGGCGAATTGACGGGAGCGTTCGTCGGTTTCGCGGATGGATCCATATTACCAGGAGAACTGCTTGGCCGGACTGATCACTTTGCGTGGTATTTTGTATATCTTGCAGGCGTTGAATTCGTCTCATCCTATATTTGCACGGTTGGGTTCTACTGGTCTGGCGAGCGAATTGTGCGTCGACTGCGGAGGACCTATCTGGAGGCAATCGTGCGCCAAAACATCAGTTTTTTCGACACTGTCAGCATTGGACAGCTCACAACTCACATTACCTCGGACATGATCGAAGTGCAGGAGGGACTGACGAGTAAATCGGCTCTTGCTCTCACTGCGGCGGCCAACTTTCTATCCGCATTCGCCATTGCCTTCATCATGAACCCGCGGCTGGCTTTCATCCTTTGTAGCATTCTTGTCGCCATGATCTTGGTGACTATGTCCAGCTCGCGCTTTGCAGTCAAAAACTCCAAAATCTCCAAGAACTTCTACTCTGTCGGCTCTAACGTTGCGCATGAAGCAATCTCGAACATCAAGCACGTCGTAGCTTCCAACAGTCAAAATCAATTGGCTGAAAAGTATGAAAAGTTCATTCGTGGCGCTGAGAAATACGGTATCAAGTCTCGCGTCTACATGGCAGTGGCATTTGGCTGGTCGAGCGGCATGCCTAACTGGGCGTATGCGCTGGGATTTTGGGCTGGTGCTAAGTACTTCCTCAGCAAAGGAGATTCTGACGTGGCAGCCGTAGTTGCCACGACGATCACCGTAGTTAACGGTGCTTTTTCCATGCTTCGTGTCATTCCTCTCCTAGAGAGTTTCGTGGCCAGCATGAGCAGCCTCAGTGCCACCTTCAAGATCATCCATAGGCGGTCTGCGATGGATCCATTTGCGAGCACCGGACTCATTCCCGACAGACTGACAGGGAACATCGAGCTCGAGAATGTAGAGGTCGTCTATCCTTCTCGAAGGCAAACCAAAGCATTGAAGGGCGTTACCATTTCCATACCGGCTAGCAAGACTACCGCCTTGGTTGGTCTCTCTGGGTGTGGCAAAAGTACCATCCTGGGCCTACTGGAGAGGTTTTACGAGCCCACAGCGGGATCGATACGCGTCGACGGTATCGACCTGGCCGATCTGAACCTGTATTGGTGGAGGAAGCAAATGGCCTATGTTGGGCAGGAACCGACGTTGTTCAACGCCACAATCTTCGAAAACATTCGCCACGGCTTAATTAGCTCTGCAACGATGTCCAACAATGATGAGGAGGATCGAGAGCGTGTGATTGCAGCTGCGAAGGCGGCATACGCACATGACTTCATCATGGCACTGCCTCGGGGTTACGATACCGAACTCCGCGAGAAAGGTCACTCATTGTCCGGTGGACAGCGCCAGCGCATAGCCATCGCTCATGCGATTGTCTCAGACCCCAAGATACTTCTGCTGGATGAAGCCACAGCTGCACTTGACACACACTCGGAGAAGGTGATTCAAAAAGCTTTGGAGTCTGCCTCTCGGACCAGGACGACAATCGTCATCGCACATCGCCTATCTACAATACGAAATGCAGACAACATCGTCGTGATGCAGGCCGGAGAGGTCCTCGAGCAAGGGAACCACGACGAACTGCTCGCACAGCGTGGACTTTATGCAGAACTCATCCACAAGCATCAACTGAGAACCGCAACGACAGAACCGCACACTGATGATCGAGCTTACAGCGAAGAGACGGAAGATTATAGCAGCGACGACGACCTCGACGATATAGAGCTGCACGAACTTGTCGAAAACGGTGTAGAGTCTGTCAAAGCCACGAGCAGCGCAGACGAGGATCTCGCAATGCAGAATGGTATGCCATCAGTTTGGAGTGCTCTACGGATGATCCTACATTTGAACCGGCCAGAGCGATGGTACCTCTGTGGAGGGATTGTTACTTCCTTACTGGCCAGCGCCAATCTGATCATACCAGCAATTTGGTATGCGAACACGCTGAATGCATTCTCACTCACAAATGCTCACGAAATGATGAGAAGCACAGAGTTCTGGACGTCGATATTTGCGATTACAGGAATCTATGGCTTCATCGTCGGCATGCTCAATGGTGTGTTCTTCGCAGTTTCAACTGAGAGACTCGCCCGCCGTGTCCGCGATGCAACTTTGCGGGCCATCCTTCGTCAAAACATCGGGTACTTCGATGAGAAGACACATGATCTCATCCGGATGGCATCAAAGCTGAGCAGCAGTGCCACTGATCTGATGGGCTTGAGTGGGATTGTCATTGGCAGTATTGTCACTTTTTCCTCAACCATTGCCCTGGCCCTGGGCGTAGGCCTGGGCGTCGCGTGGAAGCTATCGCTCTTCTGCCTCCCGCTCGTGCCCATTCTCGCTGGACTTGGTTGGGTCCGACTCAAGGTCATCATGGTCTTCGACGGCAAGATCCGCCAGGCTGGTGAGGAAGCCGCTGCCTACGCGGGCGAGGTCGTTGGTGCAATACGGGTTGTCGCCTCTGCCGGCTTAGAGAGGTATGTGCTCCACAGGTATAGCACGATCCTGGCAGCGCAAGCAGCCCAATCTCTGGGGCCTATTCTTCGCACCTCTGCACTTTACGCAGCATCTCAGGGGATCAATTTCCTGGCCTCTGCGTTGGCATTTTGGTATGGAAGTTTTCTGCTTGCCCGAGGAGAATACACCTTAACGCAGTACTATATATGTCTTATTGCTCTAGTCTGGGGAGCTGCAGTTGCCGGCGCGCTGTTCAACTTTGCTCCAAATATGAGCAAGGCAGCACTTGCTGCCCATGAGTTGAAGCGGCTGTTTGAAAGGACGCCAGAGATAGACTCCTGGTCTCAGCGAGGGAAGCGAGTATCACGGGAGGACAACGAGGGGCACATCGCATTTGAAAATGTATCGATTGCGTACCCTTCCAGTCCGCAAACGATGGTTCTGCGCCACATCAACCTCGAAATCCCGGTGGGCAAGTTTGTTGCGATCGTAGGCGGCAGTGGCAGTGGGAAAAGCACACTACTGGCGCTCCTCGAGCGATTCTACGACCCTACGTATGGTCGCATCACATTGGATGGCCACGATATTCGCGATCTTCACCTGAACAGCTACCGACAGATGATCTCACTCGTGAGTCAAGAACCTGCCGTGTTCTCGGGCACGATTCGCGAAAACCTGATGATTGGTCAAGATGCATTCGAGCTCGTCAGTGAGGAGCGACTGCACGCCAGCTGCCGAGCTGCCAACATTCACAACTTCATCACTTCCCTCCCCGAGGGTTACGATACTCAAGTCGGATCGGGGGGCAGTATGCTTTCTGGCGGGCAAAAGCAGCGTCTCGCCATTGCTCGCGCCTTCCTGCGCGACAGTCCCATTCTGCTGTTAGACGAGGCCACGTCAGCGCTTGACAACAGTAGCGAGAAACTCGTTCTGACTGCGTTGGAAGCGACGCGCCAAGGGCGCACTACTGTCGCCATCGCTCACCGACTGGCGACTGTCCAACATGCGGACATCATCTATGTGTTGGACAAGGGGAGGTTAGTCGAACAGGGGGCTCATGACGCCCTGCTACAGATGCAAGGCGTTTATCATGCCCTAGTTCAATCGCAAGGGCTGTAGCTGTAAAGCTATGAATATAGACTCAGGGCTAGCGCTCTCAGGGACAGGTAGACTAGAAAGTAATAGAAAAAGTAAGTCTTTATATACTTTTAGCTTTTTACTTTAACTAAACTAGACTATAAGTTATATAAAGTTATTATATAATTAATGCTAAATTATTGTCAGAGGCCGGGCCGATAGGGCCGCTATCTGGATAGATGCGAACAGGTAGTTCCAGTTCGTCCCAAGCTAGGACAAAAGGATATATATAGTCCTGGAATCGCTAAGGAGATCCCTAGCGATTCGTCTTCACTCTACAATAGAACCCTTTGAAGCCACTTGTTACTATCACTGTCTCACATTGTCACACGTCTATGATCAGGGCCAAGCTAGCTACCTTTGGCCCTTGACAATTATACTATAAAGTGTATCGGCGCAGGTAGTCAAAAGGTCTGTGCTAGGTGTACTCCAGGCAGAGGCATATGGGAGTGCGTGATAAGAGGT
>JACVRA010000270.1:28747-39892 GCA_019828545.1 Paracamarosporium sp. OC-R06-R3 | reverse complement strand
TTAACCTATTTTATATAGTAACAACCTATTAGTAATTTATTATTTAGATTTTTCTAATAACTTCTATTGTATTGCTTCGTGATATAATATTATTTCTATCTTATACTAAGTATTTACTACCTAAGAATCAACTCTACTTGCCCCTTTGTATCTAGCTAACCTTAGGGCTTTAATAAGTAGTATAGAGTAGAAATAGTAAGTAATACCTATTTAATATTTTAAAATACTATATTATACTCTAAATTTTATATAAAGGGGACTTAAGGGCTCTAGAGAATACTTAGTAGTTAAATAATCCTAAAGAAATCTTTTATAAATTAGTAATAGAATTTAGTAAACTTTAAAAAGGACTTTATACTAATAATAGTAATAGATTTTTTTTAGTTTTTTAAAGTCTCTACCTTATTAAAGTTAACTTCTAGGCTAGTATTAGTAAGGATATACTTAAGATATTTAATTTAAATAATATAGAATTTACTTTTCTTAATATCTACCTAAAGGCTAGCTTTTTAAAGATAATTTAAAACCTTCTTTATATACTCTTTATATTTAACATAGGAGTTAGAATAGATTAGAATGTTATTAAGGTAAATAATATAAAAATTATTTAAATAGTTAATAAGAATATTATTTATATATCTTTAGTAGATAGTAGGGCTATTATATAAACTAAAGAGGAAAACTTTATACTTATAAATTTTATAATATATTTAAAAGGTAGTATACTCTTTAAAGTTTAGTCTTATCTTAATTTTATTAAACGCTACTTAGATGTCTAGCTTAATAAATAACTTAGTCTTAAAGAGGTAAACTAAGAGTTTATTAATATAAGGTATTAGATAGGCGTCTTTTTAGGTTAACTAATTTAGCTTATAGTAATCTATGTAAATATAAAAGTTTTTATTAGCTTTCTTTATATAGAGGATAAAGAATATAAAAGGACTTTAACTATATTTAATATAACTCTTCTAGAGATATTTTAGTATATATTTATAATAAGGTACACGGAATATTTAAGCTATATAAATTTTAAATATATTAAAAATAAGGGCTATAAGGAGTACTATACTAACTCTAATTTAAATTAGACTTCTATTAAAAGGATTAAAATATAATACTATTATACCTCTAATACTAATTAGGTTAGGATCTTATAGTATTAAGATTTTAGCTAAATTAAAATTAAATAATTCTTAATAGAGTTAACTAATTAATCCTTTTTATAATCCTTTAAGGCTACTTTAACGATAATAGCTAGTAGGTAGAGAGTATATATAGGATAAGAAGCTCTTAGTAGATTTAATAGCTTTTTAATATCCTTTTATATTAGGCCTATAGGTACTTAATTAATCCTTGGTTTACCTCTTATTATATACTCCTATATACCTCTACCTAGAGTATACCTAATATAGACCTTTTAAGTAACCTATATTAATATATTATACTAAAAAGCTTACTACTACTAGTAATAATTATATAATAATATTGCCATAAGATTAAAATAAGCCTACTAGTAGTATACTTATAAATACTTTATAAATAGAATACTAAAGACCTTTTATTAACTAAAGTCTTTAGGTTTAAAACTACTAATTATTATATAAATTAATTTACCTTTAAAAAAGATATATAAGATTATACTAGGGTAGAAAATAGTAATTACTAATAACCTATAAACTTAAAATTAAACGTTAATGTTTATATAACTATTTTTAAGAACTACTTAATAGTTAACTTATAATTAAAGTTAGGCCAACCCCCCTATTAAATCTCTAGGCAATAATTTAGTAGAATTAAAAGGAGATAATATAAATAAAGAAGCTATATTATTATAACTAATATAAGCTAAAATAGATATAGCTTAGACACTAGAATTAATAAAAGCCTTATAGGCTTAAATTAGATCCCTTTAAGAATAATTAAAGTAGCTAGTAAGGAACTTATACCTTCTAAATTAACTACTATCTATAATTAAATTATCCTTAACTATCTCTAGACTACCTATTAGCAACCTTAGTATTAGGTACCTATTAGAAATACTAGAGACGTTTATTAAGAAACTATTAAAATAAACTCTTAAAATTAAATTCTTAATAAATAGTAAAGAACTAACGTTTTAATAATAATAAATATTTATTAAGGATTATTTTAATATTAACGTTAACTACTATCTAAGTAAATAAGTATATATAGTATTAGTATAAGAATATACTACTAATACTATATAAGAATATTTAAAACTTTAATACCTAGCCACCTTAAAACTATTATAGTTTTAAGATATTAAAGAGATAATAGCCCTACTATTATCCTTTTTTATTTTAAGTAATAAAGAGGCTAAGTATTAGACTACGTTTTAACGCTTAGAAATAACCTCTAAAGAGACTTTCCCTACTTTTAAGGCTTAATTTATAAGTATAACTATATAAGGAAAAGTTTATAAAAAAGAATAGCCCCTTTTTATATAGGATAAGATTACCCCCTCTTTAAAAGCTTTAAATATTAGATTTAAGTACCTTTAGAATAACTTATTTAAATAAATAGTAAACTACCTTACTACTTTTAATATAAAGAGAAGGAGTCTTCTATAAAGGATTAGTATTAAATCTAAAGCTATTTTAACTTACTTAGCATCTTCCTAGAAATCCTTTAAAAAGGTAAAACCTAGCTACCCTTATTAAACTTTTTATATACCTATTAAGGAATTAACTTTTTACTAGCCCTATAATAAAACTTAATAATTAACTTAGCCTCTGGCTTTAAAATCTATTATAGATACTTATTATAACTATAGAAAGTTAAGATACTTTATATAAGAATATTTTAACCCCTATATATAAGAAGTTAGACTAGAATAGGACTTTAATTAAAAGTTTATAGACGCTAATAAGAATTTATCCCTAAGAAATAAAGATGCCTAAAAAGATCCTTTACCTTAAGTATAAGTAAGTATAATTTAGCCTCTATAGATTTATTAAAATTACTTAAAGGAGCCTATTTCTAAATCCCCCTTATCTTATCTTTAAAAGGATATAGGATTAAACTTAATTTTCTTATTAATATAAAAGCCTAAGGCTTCTTATTTTTTAATTCTAAAGTTATCTTTTTTCTTTTAAACTTACTCTACGCTCCTATATAGAGATTACTATACTAGATTATAGTTAAGGGATTCTCTAATAGAATTTAAATGCCTATAAACTCCTATATTTACTTATACTTAAAAATTAATAAAAGGATAATTTAAAACTACCTCTTTATTATTATAGACCTTAGTTTCTAGGACTATATTATAAGACTAAAGTAGATAAAAAGATTCTAGATCCGTTTAAATATAAATAGAAATTAACTTATCTAGCTAGTTAAGTACCTAAAAAACTATAATCTATTTAAGACTATTCTAATATAACTAGAGTAGCTAATATAAGACTATAAGGTAGAATAAGACGTTTAACGTTAGAATACTCTATAGGATTAAGATAAGTATTAAAGAAGGTAAAGCCTAATAGTTTACTATATCTATAGTCTACTTTATCTCTCTTAACCCCTCCTTCTCTAGTAAAGCCTAGTATCTTTAAACTTTGCTTTAATTTTAATATCCCTTCTACTTTATTCCGTTCCTTAGTTAATGCCTTCTATTGCCCTTATTTTAGTAAATGTATTTTACTTTAATATAAAATAACTTTTAAATAAATTCTTTATTACCTCCTTATATAAAATTAAATAACTATTAAAGTACTTTTAAAATGTAGAGAACAATTTTAATAATACTTAACTTATATAAGAAAAATTACCCCTAGTATATAGTTCTTACTAAAATATATTTAGTAAAATAGTAGCTAATTAGCTACTAGAATACTACCTTTATAATTATAGAATTATACTTATTAAACCTCTTTTAAATAACTATAGCCTACTATATAAATCTAGTCTAGAAGAACTTAAGGTTATTAAAAAATATATACTAAAATATCTTTAGAAGGGTTATATTAAATATAGTTAAAGTCCTTTTATATCCTTTATTCTTTATATAAGGAAAGCTAATAAAGACTTTTACATTTACGTAGATTACTATAAGCTAAATTAGTTAATTTAAAAAGACGCCTACCTAATACTTTATATTAATAAACTCTTAGTTTACCCCTTTAAGGCTAAGTTATTTATTAAGCTAGATATCTAAGTAGTATTTAATAAAATTAGGATAAGCCTAGACTTTAAAGAGTATACTACCTTTTAAATATATTATAAAATTTATAAGTATAAAGTTCTCTCTTTTAGTTTATATAATAGCCTTACTATTTACTAGAGATATATAAATAATGTTTTTATTAATTATTTAAACGATTTTTATATTACCTACCTTAATAATATCTTAATTTATTCTAACTCCTACGTTAAATATAAAGAGTATATAAAGAAGGTTTTAAATTACCTCTAAAGAGCTAATCTCTAGATAGATATTAAGAAAAGTAAATTCTATATTACTTAAACTAGATACCTTAGGTATATCCTTACTAATACTAGCCTAGAAGTTAACCTTAATAAAGTAGAGACTTTAAAAGACTAAAAAAGATTTACTATTATTACTAATATAAAGTCCTTCTTAAAGTTTATTAAATTCTATTACTAATTTATAAAAGATTTTTTTAGGATTACTTAATTACTAAGTATCCTTTAAAGCCCTTAAGTCCCCTTTGTATAAAATTTAGAGTATAATATAGTATTTTAAAATATTAAGTAGATACTATTTATTATTCTTATTTTATACTACTTTAACTTTAAACTACCTACTTAAGTAGAAATAAATGCCTTAGATAGAGTAATTACTAGTATTCTATTATAAAAGTATTTAAATAGTAAATAGTATTCTTCTACCTTCTATAGCTATATCCTATCTAGTTTAGAATTAAACTAAGAGATTTATAATAAAGAGCTCTTTATAATAGTAATAGCCTTTAGAAAATAGTATATAAAATTTATATTAATTTAAGCTACTATCTAAGTCCTATTTAATTATTAGGCCTTAGAATACTTTATAACTACTAAGGTTTTAAATACTTAATAAGTTTACTAGTTTAAACTTCTTACTTTATTTAACTTTTAAATTACTTACACCCTAGAGAAAAGCAATGCCTAAGTAGATATTTTAAGCTAATAAAAATAAGACTTATTAATCTTTTAAATAGCTTAAGATAAAAGCTACTCTTAAGTTTTTTTAAAACCTTATTAACTAGATACCTAAATTAATTCTAATCTAGTAGTAAAATATATTACTTAAATTATAGCTATAATAGAAGTCTTTACTATAACTAATATAAACTAGGTTATAAACCTTAATTCCTATTAATTAATTAAAGCCTTACTTTAAGAAAATTATTTAAGTTTTTAGGAAGAGTAAAGAATCCTACTAGATAAATACTAAATTAAGAATAGTCTACTTTTATATTAAGACTAACTTTATATTTTCTTAAATTCTTTTCTTAGTACCTACTTAATTTGTAAAGTCTATAATTAGAAATCTATTATATATTTAAGGTATATAAAAACTTACTAGCTTTTATCCTAAAAATACTACTAAAAAGGTATAGAGGCTATTTATAAGTATTATATAAGAAATTATATTCTCTACTATTAAGCCTATTTAAGATAGACCTAACCTTTAGAAATACTCTACCTACTCTCTATTCTTAAAAGGCTAATATAATACTTATATATTAACTTTAAGAAATTCCTATAAAATAAGTTTAAATATAATTAAATAATAGTTATTATTAACTACCTCTTTAAGTAGGTAGTGTTAATTCCTTATTATAAGACTATTAATACCTATAAAATAGTTAACTTATTTATATAGTAGATATACCGTTTTAAATATACTCTAAAAATTATTATCTTAAACTATAGTCTTTAGTTTATATCTACCTTTTAGTTTAAATTCTATTAGATCTTAAGAGTAAAAGTTAAACTATTAACTACCTACTATAAGGAAACTAATAGTTAAACTAAAATTATAAATAAGTATATTAACTAAAGACTATAGCCTTTTATATTTTATTATTAAAATAACTAGAGTTTACTTCTCCCTTTAATTAATTAAGTCTAGGCTATACTTTTTTATACTGCCATTAGTATGTTACTATATAAGATTTTATATAGGTTTAAACTATATTAAAGTTAGGACTAGTTTATACTACTACCTTTTAAGCTAAAGGACTAACTAAATATTTAAGAGGCCTAAAAACTAGTCTAGTATATATATACTACCTAGTAACTAGTAAAGAATAATATAAAATAGGCTTAAGATTAAATATAATTTATAGTAAATTAATATTACTACTTAGTTAACTAGAAAGTAGAAGATATAGTATACCTTAATACTAAAAATTTAATAAACCTACGCCTTAGCTAGAAACTATCTAATAAGTAAGAAGGACTATTTTAAGTAGTAGAATAGGTTAGGAATTTCTACTACCTATAACTTTTATTTAACTTATAGATTTATAATATATTTATACTAAACCTTTTTTATAAGGATCCCTAGGATCCTTTATTTAAATAAGAAGCCCTAAAACTACCTAAAATACCTATTAATAGAGTAGAAGAATAGAAAGTAGAAAATATCCTAGCTAGTAAGCTTATCTATAAAACCTTAAAGTACTAAGTAAAGTAGGTAGAATATAACTTAGACTTAGTTTAGTATCTAGCCTTTAACTTTATAGGAGCTCTATATAAGTTATAAAGCTTCTATAACTAGTATTTAAACTAGCCTAGACCTCCCACAGCACTAAAATAGTAGATTTATAATTAGAAATAGGAAATAGAGTAGAAGGCAGGTTTCCTATTATATAAAAAAAAAAGAAAAATAAAGGAAATCTAGCTAGCCTAAACTAAACAAGCCTACTAATCCTTATCCTCCTCCTAGGGGGTAGGAGGGCAGAGGGTACTCAGGTCCAGCGGGACCCCGTCAGCCCCCTTGCCCTTATCCTTATTCTTGCCCTTGCCCTTGCCCTTGGCCTCCCTAGGAGGAGGAGCAGAAGTGGTGGCCACCGTCTCATGCAGTCTCTCCACTACCCGCCTCACCTGCCTCAAGCCCTTATACAGCCCGACTTGTGCAGTATGCTGCGTAAGCAGTAGTTCTAAAGATATAATGCCCACCTCTCTAGACCGCATTACCTACACTACTATGCTTAACTCCTTAGTAGTCTTGTCTAACTCTGTCTAGTTTACGTTTAAGGAGTCTTCCTCCTAGTTATTAAGGATACTAATAAATACATTCTACTCTTCCTTAATAAAGTCTAGAACCTATAGTAAATTGTTAGTAAACCTAAATAAACTTAAGAATAATCCTATCTAGGCTCCTACCCTAGAGGGGTAGGCCTTAAAAGTAATCTAGGTAGGACTAGAATAAAGCTAGATAGAATACTTATAAGATTATACTTCTTATTCTATCTAGTATAGTAGGTATACTTCTTAGAGAATAGTTTTATAAATTTATAATTAAAAGTTTAGCCTTAACTAAACGTATATATATACTAAAGGTATACTTTATAGTATACCTCTAGGAGTATACTAAGAGGTAGATAAATAGGCATTATAAATTTTTTATACTATTAATAGTAAACTAAGATTAAAACTAGTAGAATAATACTTACTATAAAAATTAAAAAGTTTAAAATTAAGGTAAAGAGAGTAATAGTTAATTCTAAGTAAGCTTTTAAATATTTATTATAGAGGTTTTACGTAGAGCCTTACTATACTATATATCTACCTCTAATTTAACTTACTATATATAAAGGGTAGAATAATTACCCTTTATATAAATTAAATTTAACTATACCTCTCTTACTAATAGACTTAACTATAACTAGAAAAGTAAAAAAATATACTATAATTAATAAAATAGTAACTAATTTATACCCTATAAACTCTAATATAACTATAATAAATAGTAGCTACTTAGAAAGTAAAAACTATAAGAGTAATTAAATACTTAAATATTAGGCCAATTAGATAGGCCAGATATAGCCTTAGTATAAAGTTAAACTTAATATAGTATAGATAAGGAACTATCTATAAACTTAATAAAAAAAAAGTATAATAAGGTATATAAAATATTTAAGCTATATAAATCTTAAATATATTAGAGATAAGGGCTATAAGGAGTACTATACTAACTTTAATTTAAATTAGACTCCTATTAAAAGGATTAAAATATAATATTATTATACCTCTAATACTAATTAGGTTAAGATTTTATAGTGCTAAGATTCTAGCTAAATTAAAATTAAATAATTCTTAATAAAGTTAGTTAATTAATCCTTCTTATAATCCCTTAAGACTACTTTAATAATAATAACTAATAGATAGAGAGTATATATAGGATAGAAAGCTCTTAGTAGATTTAGTAACTTTTTAGTATCCTTTTATACTAGGCCTATAGGTACTTAATTAATCCTTAGTTTACCTCTTATTACGTACTTTTATATACCTCTACCTAAAGTATACCTAGTATAGACCTTTTAAGTAACCTATATTAATATAGTATTTCTTAATAGCCTTAAGTTCTTTTAGGCTAGATTTATATAGTAGGCTATAGTTATTTAGAAGAAGTTTAGTAAGTATAATTTTATAATTATAAGAATAGTATTTTAGTAGTTAATTAACTACTATTTTACTAAATATATCTTAGTAAGAACTATATACTAGGGATAATTTTTCTTATATAAATTAAGTATTATTAGAATTATTCTTTATATTCTAGAAGTACTCTAATAGTCATTTAATTTTATATAAGGAGGTAGTAAAGAATTTATTTAAAAATTATTTTATATTAAAGTAAAATACATTTACTAAAATAAGGGTAATAAAAGGCATTAACTAAGGGATAGAATAAAGTAAAAGGGGTATTAAAACTAAAGTAGAATTTAAAGATACTAGGCTTTACTAAAGAAGAAGAAGTTAAGGAAGATAAAATAGACTATAGATATAATAGACTATTAAGCTTTACCTTTTTTAATATTTATTTTAATTCTATAGGACGTTCTAACGTTAGACGTCTTATTTTATTTTATAGTTTTACGTTAGCTACTCTAATTATATTAAGATAGTCTTAGATAGATTATAGTTTTTTAAGTACTTAACTAGCTAAATAAGTTAATTTCTATTTATATCTAGACGGATCTAGAATTTTTTTATCTACTTTAATCCTATAATATAGTCTTAAGAACTAAGGTCTATAATAATAAAGGGGTAATTTTAGATTATCCTTTTATTAATCTTTAAGTATAAGTAAATATAAAAGTCTATAGGCGTCTAAATCCTATTAGAGAATCCCTTAACTATAATCTAGTATAGTAATCTCTATATAGGAGTATAAAGTAAGTTTAAAAGAAAAAAGACAACTTTAAAATTAAGAAATAAGAAGCCTTAAGCTCCTATATTAATAAAAGAATTAAGTTTAATCCTATATCCTCCTAAAGATAAGATAAAGGGAATTTAGAAATAGGCTCCTCTAAGTAATTTTAATAGATCTATAAAGGCTAAATTATACTTACTTATACTTAAGGTAGAGAATCTTCTTAGGTATTTTTATTTCTTAGGGATAAATCCTTATTAGCGTTTATAAACTCTTAATTAGAGTTCTATTCTAATTTAACTTCTTATATATAAAGGCTAGGATATTTTTATATAAAATATCTTAACTTTCTATAGTTATAATAAGTATCTATAATAGATTTTAAAGCCGAAGGCTAGATTAGTTATTAGGTTTTATTATAGGACTAGTAAAGAGTTAATTCCTTAGTAGGTATATAAAGAGTTTAATAAAGGTAACTAGATTTTACCTTTTTAAAGGATTTTTAAGGAGGTACTAGATAAGTTAAAATAGCTTTAAATTTAATACTAATCCTTTATAAAGGACTCCTTCTCTTTATATTAAAGGTAGTAAGGTAGCTTACTATCTATTTAAATAAGTTATTCTAAAGGTACTTAAATTTAATATTTAAAGCTTTTAAAGAGGGGGTAATCTTATCCTATATAAAAAGGGGCTATTCTTTTTTATAAACTTTTCCTTATATAGCTATACTTATAAATTAGGCCTTAAAAGTAGGAAAAGTCTCTTTAGAGGTTATCTTTAAGTATTAAAATATAGTCTAATACTTAGCCTCCTTATTACCTAAGATAAAGAAGGATAATAATAGGGCTATTATCTCTTTAGTATCTTAGAACTATAATAGTCTTAAGGTAGCTAAGTATTAAGGTTCTAAATATTTTTATATAGTACTAGTAGTATATCCTTATACTAATACTATATATACTTATTTACTTAAATAGTAGTTAGTATTAATATTAAAATAATCTTTAATAAATATTTATTATTATTAAAACATTAGTTCTTTACTATTTATTAAGGATTTAATTTTAAGAGTTTATTTTAATAGTTTTCTAATAAACGTCCCTAGTATTTCTAATAAATACCTAATACTAAAGTTATTAATAGGTAGTCTAAAGATAGTTAGGGGTAATTTAATTATAGATAGTAGTTAGTTTAGAAGGTATAAGTTCCTTATTAGCTACTTTAATTATCCTTAAAGAGATCTAATCTAAGCCTATAAAGCTTTTATTAATTCTAGTATTTAAGCTATATCTATTTTAGCTTATACTAATTATAATAATATAGCTTCTTTACTTATATTATCTCCTTCTAATTCTACTAAATTATTACCTAGAGGCTTAATAGGGGGGTTAGCCTAACTTTAATTATAAGCTAACTATTAAGTAGTCCTTAAAAATAGTTATATAGATATTAACGTTTAATTTTAAGTCTATAAATTATTAGTAGTTACTATTTTCTACCCTAGTATAATCTTATACGTCTTTTCTAAAGGTAAACTAATTTATATAATAATTAGTAGTTCTAAACCTAAAGGCTTTAGTTAATAGAAGGTCTTTAGTATTCTATTTATAGAGTATCCGTAAGCGTGCCGTTAGCAGGCTTGTCTTAGTCTTATAGCGATATTGTTATGTAGCCGTCACCAGCGGTAGTGAGCTTTTTAGTATAATGTATTAGCGTAGGCAGTCAAAGCTCCGGATTCAGTATAACTTAGTGCAGAGGCATATGTAACGAGGCTTGGGCTTGATCCTACTGAT
>JACVRA010000270.1:0-24771 GCA_019828545.1 Paracamarosporium sp. OC-R06-R3 | reverse complement strand
ACCTCTTATCACGCACTCCCATATGCCTCTGCCCAGAGCACACCTAGCACGGACCTTTTAAGTGACCTGCGCCGATACAGTAGCCACATTAATAATAAATGTAGAATATATTACTAGTATAGAAGCAACAAAAGAAGCCGTCTAGATTTATAACTTTATAAATAATCTATAGATTCTAGGAGTTTACATTAATATAGTTCTAATATACATTAATAATAACTTAGCTTTAAAGCTTACCAGGAACCTAGAATTTTATAATTAATTAAAACATATTAATATTAAACATTATTTCATTCGGGAAAAGGTGGAAGAGGGGGTAATTAACGCTTAAAGAGTTGCTACAGCTAATAATTTAGCTAATGTTTTTACTAAGGCCCTTCTAAGAAGTACGCATAAAAACCAAGTCGCCCGCCTAAACCTTTCTTTAGGGGGAGCTACTCAAAACCTCTAGCTATAAATACTCCAAATCCATATACCTTTTAGAGGCCAGAGACAAGAACTATGGGATCCTTGAAGGTGCCTCTACCTTTCAGGCAGAGACACAGGGGGAGAGTTGAATCCCAGGTTACGTGATATGATAGCCAAACACTGGTGCAACCATGGTACCATACCATGGTGCGACAGTACACACAGCGATGTATATAAATAGCGCTGTGCATAGATAGAGAATATCATTACACTTGTTCTCACTTCAGGGTTTCATCTAAAACCGTCGCATATTAGTACTCGCGGTCTCCCGTTAGCCCGTTCTCTAGTTTGAGGGTCGAAGACACGAGTGAGCCATTCTAAGCTGATTTTAGAGTCGTTATACCCGTTCTCAGAGTGCGCATAATGCCAACCACGCGTTGGATATGTTGTCCAGTTGCTTCGGTGGGTCGAAGCTGGCCAGATAATAAGTAGTAGCAGCAACCTACCATCGCCACTTATACACTCAATAGCAGTTACCATAGTCCGCTTGACGCCTGCTCCTCGGTGTTTGCGCAAGTCATCCTTACCTACAAGCACTTTCACAGAGCCGAGCATGCTTAGCATGACTCCTGTCTTATCCATGTTATAGACGTTTTCAGGCCGGATAGCCGGATCCTGAATTACGGGTCCTATCACGTCAAACCACTCTACAATCTTTGGGTATGTATTGTTGCCATGGCGCTTCCAGTCTATCGCCTTGACCGTCCTTGCTTTGAGGTCGGGATGGCGTTTTTCGAAGGCTCGAGGCCAGTTCTTGCCCGGGGGCTTTGCGGTGGGTGACCGCTGTCGGGCGAGAATAAGGGCTAGCGATGGTATATACTTTATGCGGACTGGATATCCAAGATTAGACATCAACATTAAGAATGCAACTAGCGCTTTCTCTTCCGCTGGGGTGAGGTATTGCTGGTTCTGGGCTTTTTCCTTCTCGGAGGGTCGTCCGCGAGCGCGGCAATAGAGCGTGGTGAGAGGTACACCAGCATATTCGGACCGGGCAGCCCATGTCTGGGGTAGATCTACTGGGAAACCTTCTGCTAGAACCTGGCTGGCTCGGTCCATGTCTACGAAGGGTGGGGTTTGTGATACGGTGGGGATAGGAAGGGACAGGCACAACCCAGAACCGGACAGGTAGGCAACGACGAATGGGTAGCGCTGTATTGCTAAAGATAGTTGAGGCTAAACTTCTTTGAGCAAGCCATTGCACCAGATTGATTGAGTGTAGCGTCGAGTACATAAGCAAAATATATTACTGACTAAGGTTTCTAAATGTCCTACGCTAAGAAGCTATTATGCTTCCCCTTACGGAGAAACTTTCAAGACCCATGTTACGATCCCTTCAAGAGCTTAAAAGTATCGAAAAGTCTCCAAAGTAATGCTGGTATGTCCGAAGGGGTCCGAGGGGAATTAATATATGCTCTATCGCGGTGTAGCAGGGGTGAGAAGACAACGATGTTGGAGACAGATAGAAGAAATAATCGACAGCATGATCAGGGTGTCGTAAATTAGAGCTGCAAGCCGATAATCTGGGACTGATGTACGAGTCGGACTCAATGCTTGAGCTTGGCTTTAAATAATTGTGTGGTGGTTAAGATATTGTTGTTGTGATTTTTCTATGTCTGCACCGGGGGTTTTCCGTCACGTAGGGGGGGACGTTACAGCCTATACCCATAGATAGCCCACGTGTGTACACATCTCAAGGCAAATAAGTGTGACATTAACCCAGCTGTGCCATGTGGGAAGCAGCAAGGCATCTAGGCGCAAAATAATTCGTTCTCCTGCGCCGTGCGTTTAGCTGTCATCTCACATCCCGAATGAAGCCAGTACGAAGACGGAACGCACCCACATGCTCTTGAGTACACATGTTAGCGTTAATTGCTAGGTTGGATCTCTCCCGCACGCCGTGAAAATTTTTTTGTGAAGCTTTCTTTTCGGAGTTTCCCGTCTGGTGTTGGTATAACAAAGTCCGGTGTAGTATTATATCTGCCAAGGACGACAAGCTTCCATGGTGCGCTGGTGAACAGTTGAGCACGTGAGCGATGAAATCGCTCATTGTGCCAATACGCGGACGAGCGAGTTCACGACAAGAAGAAAGAGTCTCTCTGTTAGTGTGCTTATTCATCTCTTGTGCTTTTCGGAGCTTTGAGATGCTGTTATCGCGTGGGAGGACCTCGTTGGAACATATTCAGCCAATTAACACACGGCTCGGCGATCCCGCACAAGCTTCGCTAGCGCGTGATGGCGCTTGCTCCCTGCCTCTATCGCGCGTGCCGTTGCCGATCTCCGATGCTTGAAAGTAATTCCCGGAGCTTGCAGTCGACCGCGGTGGTGAGTGAAGGCTGCAATACTCCCCTATTGTAGTCGGTTCTAGTGTTGTAAGTGCTGTCGACGTGTAGTGGCATATAGACACGACCCTGGTTCAATCACTGCATCATGTCCTGCAGCAACGCCGGTGATACGAACTCAGTGACGCCCTGCGCGTCGATGATGGTGTGCCGCAATCCTTCTCGAAGAAGCAGGTCGACAGTGAAGGGGCTAAAAAATGGCCGCACGGCCACCCACGGCGGGTCTGACCAACGATTGAGCTTGGGGTTGATAGCCGCAATCCTGCTGAATTCTATTCGAGGCTGAGAGGACTGTGGGTCGTACAAACCAGCTCGCATTTTCCCAGCTTCCAGATACGTGCGGGGTGGCGCGCGTGATAAATAGTCGTGGATGACCACAGCCCTGTCTGACCACCACTCGCTGCTAGGATCTTCCCCTCTCCCCGTGCTGTTGCTGAAGCCCAACAATTTCTACAGTGCGCATACTGAGCGCGAGCAAGGTAGAGTCGCAGAGTCGCATCGACCTGAGCACCCAAGGCGACGTCATCATCCCAACGCACCATGTCCAAGGAGGCTGAATCGCCCAGCCCAACTGCCGATGGCGCTCGTCGAGCAAGCATATCGCAAACAGAAAAGGGTCGCTGGGAAAGACTATGGCCAGTGATTGCTTGCGGTGCTGGACTCTTTAGCGACGGATATCTCAACAACGTTCGTGAAACCCCACGCGACACAATCTCCCGTGCGACGGCCGTCGGTCTAACATGCCATAGATTATCGGGCCAGTGAACACCATGTTGTCGAAGATATACCCAGACGAGTATGCATCGTCGTCGGCTCAAGCCAATGTTGCCAGTATTACATTCGCAGGCACCGTCCTGGGAATGCTATTTTTTGGTTACACATCTGACCACGTATCTCGTAAATGGTCACTATTCGCCTCAACTATTATTATCATCCTATTCGCGATCCTAGGTACTGGTAGCTATGGCGCAGGTGGCAGCCCCACCGGATTACTCGCGGCCCTAGTAGCCTATCGGTTCTTCTTAGGGATTGGAATAGGTGGCGAATATCCTGCTGGTAGCGTGGGCGCAGCTGAGGGCACGGGAGAGCTGAAGGCAGGCTCAAGAAACAAGTGGTTCATTCTCTTTACGAACGTCCAGATTGACGTGGCGTTTTTCATTGCCGCTGTGGTTGCAACTATTGTAGTAAGTGCCACGGAAATCTGCACTGCGTCGCGCCAAAGTCAAGAGATACTCTGTTACCCCGGGGTTGCCAATGCAAAGGCCGACAATGCGTAGATATGAGGATTTTCTGACAATCTTTAGGTCGTCGTCACTGGTGAGAACCACCTCCGCGTTGCATGGCGCATATGCCTCGGAATCGGAGTCCTTCCGCCATTGTCACTCTTGTACCTCCGGATCAAGCTGCAAGAGCCGGAGGCTTTCAAGCGCGAGTCACTCGCAAAGGCAAAGACTCCCTGGAAATTGGTTGTTCTTTACTATTGGCAGCGTCTTCTAATCGTCAGCATCATATGGTTTATCTACGACTTCTCGGCATATTCTTTCGGTATATATGCGACAACTATCATAAACAACCTGCTTGGAGGTGAACAACCTTTGTGGAAGAGCTTGGCTTGGAACATATTGATAAATTTCTTTTATGTTCCAGGTTGTCTTGCTGGAGCGTTTGTTTCCGACCTGAAATCGATGGGACCAAAGAAAACCCTCTTCATTGGCGTCATGTTGCAGGGTGTCATTGGCTTCATCATGGCAGGTTGCTACCCATGGCTCTCCGAACCCAAGAATATTGCAGGCTTTGTTGTTGTTTATGGCGTCTTTCTCATGTTAGGCGAGTTTGGGCCTGGTGATAACATCGGTCTTATAGCATCCAAGACGTGCGCGACGGGTATCAGGTGAGCTTTTCATTTACCCGGATATACTCATGCTGACTCAATGTAGAGGACAATATTATGGTATCGCAGCTGCAATGGGAAAGATAGGAGCTTTCGCCGGCTCGTACGCGCTCGATGCGATACAGAAAAACGCTGGGGATGACAAGATCGCTGCAGGACGTAACCCGTTCTTTGTTGCTAGCGCGTTGGCCTTTTTTGCGGGTGGACTCGTGCTTCTGCTACCTCACATCGGGCAGGACACTATAGATACGGAGGACATCAAGTTCCGAGAGTATTTGACCAGCCATGGCTACGATACGAGCAAGATGGGTTTGAGGATCCCAAGCGATGTTAGCGAACACAGCGTCGCTATCGAAACGAAGTCTGAGCCAGGTTCAGCTCCATAGTCTCAGGATGTTCTCGTCGGCTCTGTTTTGGAGAGATGCAGCTGTGATGGTTCTTATCTGGAGGGTCTATGATCCGAGGTTCTCGAATTGTAATGATTCCTTGCCACTAGGTGAATCAATTGTCACGACTTTATGTCAGCAAATCCCGCTGCCTGAATGCCTTCAAGTACTCTATAATCCACTGACTTTGTACGCGTATAAGTAGTTAAAGATATATTACTTGCATTCAAAAGAGTTTCTAGAGGCTTTGATTTAAGAACCAATGGTATGCTTGTTTTTGATAAGATCGTTTGGTTATACTAGGCCGTAACAATTAGCTCACCACCTGTGCTGGCTATCACTTGAACTTGCGTTCCAATGGACTTGTACGATTTGTTAATACGACCCTTCATCCTGTGGGATCGGTTCCTGACCCCTGATCGACTGCCGAGAGGCACTACGTCGCGTCTCCTGCAGAACCTTGAGTCATGGCAATGGAAAAATGCAGGCACCCGGTAGTGACGTTGCTCTAAGGGTTGTTCTCACTAGCTCCATCGCGTTGATACAGATGTGGGCAGAACCATAGATATGGAAAAAGCATGTACACAGAGCTCGAGCTTCAACAAGAGGAACATGGAATCAGTGGGACGAGATCGAGTTTGCCGGGGGTTTCATTTGGTTAGCGTGGGCGACGGCAGCCAGTGGCTTGATCAGGTTGTGCCTCGTGCAGCGGGCCGGTCATGGATGTACCAGAAATGGCAATGAAAGTTGTTTCTAACACCCCGACTCTAGATGTACCCTCTCTCTGGTGCCCCCGGGACGTTCAGAACAGATGCCTGCTTAGAGAAAAAGACGTCTTACCTGAGCAAAGCGCATCTAGAGCAACACATGCTAATTTCATAAGTGACTATAGTCTTTCATTCTTCGCCTGGTGTAAACCTATTCGGAAGATGACTTGCGGGTTGTGCGAATGGAGTTGATGTTGGAGGCGTCTCTAGTCTCGCTCCATTCGTTGAGCTTGTCGTGCCCTGCCACAGTACGGGATGGTTGCCGCAAGCTAGGAATCTCGGAAGATAAATCTTTGAACTCGATTCGTTGGTGGACTGATGCATACTGGCAACGGGCGGTCAACGAGTCAGAATTACGTACGAAGGCGTGTTTGTGGTCGTGCTTTCCCGTGCGTGCGTACGATCCCCTCACAGAACACAGCACTCTGTCTCAAGTCTGCACATCAGCTCTTCCATCACCACCATGGTCACAGCGATTCCGCCACAATCATGCATGTTCGGCCCGTCGATTTGTGCGTATCACACGCACTGGCCTGCGCTAGCTGCACCGTTCTTATCGACACCCTTGATATATTATGTTTTGTCCCTGGCCAATAGTCCACCCTAGACAGGCCCTCCTCTTTCGCGAACCTCTTACTACAGCTTGCTATAGGGAGTTCAAGTCGAACGATGTCGGACTTCGCTTCGAGGCTCACTGCAGCATAAAATGCAGCGAAATAACGGTCCGGAGCGTGCACCCACCCATGCGCCGTTGTGAAGCGCCTGGGCCCGCTCGGACTTCCAAAACAAAATCGCCGTGTACAGACAAACGCCAGAGCCCCAAGGCATCGCATCTGCCATCCTGCATAGAGTTCGGAGCCGCAATCTGCAGACGCTGTGTGACCTTACGAATTAGTGTCGCCACCATGCAGACTCTGCGCCACGTCAACAGTGTGAAACTTGAAAGTATGGTGAACCGTACTCGAGTAATGAAATCACCTGGCATTTGCTTTTGCGGGAGGGAGCTTGCCGATCCCTTCTTTGAAAAGAAGCGGGCCTTGTGGAGGCGTGTGATGCAGGGATGCTCGCGGCTTCACACGCACCTTGCACCTCAGACCCTGTGATAACTGCTCCATCAAGACGGCCACATGGCCCACCCACAAGCCCGCGCTCCTGCGCAGCACTGGCTCATGTCATCGTACGAAGCTGCAGGCAACAGATTGACCACCGATCATCAGCTCTCTATCCCACGTCATCCTGGCGTCGAGCCCTCGGTTGACCTGCTCAGAACGAGTTGCAACCTTTCCCTTTCGCGCTTGTCAGGGAACAGAACAACGGTGTACCTGTTCTGATCCTGGAGTGTGCGGGGTTCATATCGCAAGCGTCCAACAATATCAAGGGATGGTTTTCCTTTGATAGTAGCGGGCATTTAAAGTTGAAACGGTGTATGATGGGGAAAGCCTGACCGTCGATTAGCATCGAAGCGAAAGGGCCCGTCTTTCATAGTCAATGTCCTCGAACAATGGGCACCTGCCGAACGATTTTCGGATTGTGCAACAGGCGAACGATGCAGACCGTTTCTAGTACCCATGTCGCAAATGGTCGCCCCGGTGGTCAGAGCACACAATGAGAGTGTGCACTGTCACGCCCACGCGGAATCCGTCAAGGGTTCCTACAGCAGCCTTGCTATCCCGAAGGATCGGTTCGCTCTTACGCTTGTGAGATATCCCCTTCTTTAATCTTTGGTCTTCCCCGGGTCTTTCTTTGCTGTCTTTCTTCGGTCTGTCTTACCCTTTGTATAACATCCCGTCCCCACCGCTTTGTTGTGCTTTGTCAGAGTCGACCTCTGCGCCTAACTAAACAAACCATTCTACACAACAACATTCTTTTTCCAAGCGGCATGTGGAAAGACCTTCGCTTGTAGACCTACACCAAATGGTGGTCGCCTACCTCCTGCGCACGTCTAATACAATTCAATCGCTAGCGGCGTCTTTGTATCCAACAGTCCAATATGTCGACTTTACCTGACAACTCTAACCCTCCTGTGTCTAACAAACCTGAAACAATTATTGGTGTTGTCGTAACTTTCGCTGTCAGTATACTCATTGTTTTGCTGAAAGAGCAGACTGACGAAACATAGTGTTTCAGTGCCCTAGCAGTGTGCTTAAGATTATATGTACGATTCAGAGGTAAACTTCTGAGTTGGGATGACTTGTTCGTCGTACTTGCTGCCATTGCCGCCATTGCTGGCTCGCTACTTACATGCCTATGTATGACTATATCTCATATCTAAATTTATATGTTGTACTAATGAAGGTTCAGTGCCTGCACATGGCTTGGGTAAACACTTCTATACGTTAAATGCTCCAACTAAGGTGGAATACTTCAAGGTCAGTTCGCTTGGTATCAATCTGGTGACATCCTGACATTCGTTCAGTATGTGTGGGCATCGAACCTTGCCTACTGCTTCAGCACCACATTCATCAAGATCTCCATTCTAGCTCAATATCTTCGTCTTTTCCAGGGACGCTCACGGTTAGCGCGAAAGTCGACCTGGGGTATACTCATCTTCGTATGCCTATGGGGGCTTACATTTGGCTTTTTGGCACTGCTGTCCTGCACACCTATCGCGAAAAATTGGGACTTCAACTTAGCCGGACATTGTGTCGGATGGGGCAGCAAGAACGCCAACGAATTTTTCGCCACTTGGATGGCACACGCTTCCAGTAACATGTGTTTGGACACGCTCATCTTGGCGCTGCCAATACCTTTCATTCGAGGTCTTAGAATGAGCGGCAAGACACGAACAGGCCTCATCATGCTGTTCATCCTAGGTGGGATGTAAGTTTTGCACCTTGGATCCATCCATGAGACACTAACAATCCGTCTCTCTAGTGCGGTATCACTCTCTATTGCTCGTGTCATCGCGCTTTCTGTTCGGCGCATTGGCACCATTCCGATTTTCGATCCATCCTGGGCAACACCTACCGTCTACATATTCTCGGCCCTCGAGCTTAACATGGCCATCCTTACTGCCTCCATCCCGATCTTTTGGCCCTTGGTAGCCTCTCTCGCTGCCAACAAGATCCTCATCGTCAACGAGATTGAGATTCGCACCGAACGCATCGACAACAGCTTTGCTCTTTCGGAACAAGGCAAGGGCTTCGCTGGTGCTGGTGAAGATGAACCACCAGATGGGCGAACGAGCAGAATAAGTGTATTAGGCAAATCAGACGTACACCGCAACAACTCGCGTCTCACACGCAACAAGCACAGTCCGATGCATTCAGATTCATCGGACAAAGAACTGGGTCTTGGCATTGGCCATCGATCGTCTCAAGAGTCGCAGCGCAAACTCAACCTCACACACCAGTCATCGGGCAACTCCTTTTCGTCGTTTCACAAGCCTGCTTCAGCTCAACTCGAGGACAGTCCCGACTTGTCGCATGCACGCTACCAGAACAAGTTTATGCAAGATTGGGCGGTGCCGGACTTTGATTCCGGTGTGCCAAAGGGAAGCGCATCGGACGCTATGTTTACGACGTCTGTTGAACGGGCGGAGATACCTTATGACCATATCAGAGCGCTGGGAAAGTAAGGGAAAAAAGCGCGTTGGTATTGATATGTGTCCTGTTCTTGCTTTAGATGATACCCTCTTCAATGTTGTACGATGAAAATATGCTCCACCCACACCACACTTCTCATCTGTGAAACACATCTATCGTGCTCTTCTCTTGTCAGCCTCGCACATTTAACACGACAAATCAAATTTGCTACACCACGTCTTACTTGCATTCGCGTCCCACATAGTACACGTCATCCCTACTGTACCCCCTACTCTATACGCATACGACCACCCCCTAAGACATCAGCACAGCATGCTTGTTCCCCATTCTAGCCGCCTAGTCTGACTGCATCTTCCAGGCCATACCCGCACGCAGGCCACGTGTGCACCACAGCCCGAAGTCCGACCTGCTTTTACTAATTCGCAGCCCGTGCCCTTCGATCAGTTGGTGAGTTTCCGTTGTGGTGCCGTTCGGGAAGTTGGTTTTCAAATCGAGGTTGCGAGGGGTATAGCGCCGGGAATGCACGTGGGTGTTGAACCCCGACGATGGATGCGCGAGGCTAGTGGTCGTTCTAGATTTTCTCGAAAGGGAGAGATGGGGAGATTCAGGCTTGATGAACGGCGGGTTCGTGCGCGGGATGGAGTGAGTATGGAGTTCGTGGGCTTTTTCTTGAAAAGGAAGCTGGTTGTGGATGAGACGCTGCTTCACACCGATGTGATTTGGCAGTGTGCTATTTCTGGCACTGGACGGCCTGAGTAGATAGGTGATTAGAATCTCCATGTTATTGGTTCACTACATGGGTAGATTAGCGCTAGAAATTATGTATACAGAGATTAGAGTTGATTCATCCTACTAAGCTGCGGAGCTGCTGTTTTTTGGTCAATGAAGCGATGCAAGAAACCGATAATTGAACAATTTGAAACAGGTGAAATGGCCCGGCAACACATCTACTTACAAGAGCAGACCTTGAAGCATACAAATGGTCGGTCTTACCACTCCCATGAGAACTAGACAAAACATATCGTCTTCGCCCGCAGACCCAAAACGCTAGCGAGAGTATATATCTCATCCTCCACTTCATCTTATCTCACACTTGACAAACTCCCAAAGCATATTTACGCAACCTTCTTCCATTGAGAGTAGACTCCCAATAGAGAACTGACCGTACCCGCCAGTCCCACTATTCCGTCATCCAACTTGACCCATCCCAGCGTCGTCGCTGGAATAGTGATATCGCACAGATCGCTTAAAAGCTGCAGGCGCACAGCATTGACCTCGCGCGCAATCTTCTTTGCTTCCACAACGGGTTCGGCCTCGGCGGATTTCGAGGAGCTCAGCTTCGCACTGCGCTCGCGCAGGCGGTATAGTTGGTATAGTGACGCAAGGATGCTGAAGGATATTCCCGTGAACCAGGCGCGGTTGCCTTCACGGACGAGCCGCTGCGAGGCAGGGTATTTGTAGATGTTGGCTGCGTCCAACTGTGCGCTGTTAGTCCTGCTCTCAACTCTTGATCCATTGCGCTCCGACCATCGGCCCGAGAGCGCAGGATAGCAAAGAATCGCATAGGTACTCACCACCGTCGCATTATCGAAAAGCATATAACCCGCATATCCTAATTGTCGCCCAACTGACGTGTACCTCAGCACCGGATCCATACTCCGCGCATCGCTCGCTACTGCCGCCGCCTTGAAGTGCTCCACGAACTTGCCCACGCGTATCAGCTTGCGCGTCAGGCCGAACTGCTTCTTGGTCGCCTCGAACGGCGCAATGGACGAGGCCGGGTGGTTCGTGCGGTAGAGGTACCATGCGAGGAAACGCGAGAAGTATTGTAGAGTGCGGAGGACTTTGTCGCGGCCGACTATTCATTGTGTAAGCAGTGCACATGTAGATGGAGGAAGCAGTTACGGCAACCAAGGAGGGTTTGCGCCAGGATGCAATGCTACTCCTTGGCCTAGCGAGGATGACATACCGGTCGTCGCGATGAATTTGAGGTATTGGGCCACCGAGGGGTGGTAGATAAGTGCGTCTGCGACCATCTTGTCTGCTTCTCTACTGTCGACTACCAATCCGAGCAAGTATCTTGAGGGAGAGCGGTCCAGCCTTGTGTCGCGTGCGAGGATGAATGGGATGCTCGAATGCAACGGTCGAATGATTCGGAGTCGGAAAGGTCGACGGATAGTGAAGGAGCTGCGCCGGTGGAGTCAAGATGAAGTTGAGTCGCAGGTCGGGTGCGGTTCCGCGTCCGGGGCAAGCTTGTGAAATGGCTGCGGGTCGAAGCCGTGACACCTCGGCAATTCGAGCGACAATGGCGCAAGATCACGGGAATGCACGTACTAAATAGGTAAAGTGATATCGCAACCAAGCGTCTTCTATCATAGATTCTCGAATAGATATGGTAATGCCAAATAGTCCCTGAGATAAAGTGAGGGAAGCTGACTCCTGTAGCTTCTATGAGACGCTCCGGATAGCAAAGGAGGCATGACAATGGGGCAAATTTCCCCATCTGGTGGTGCCGATCATAAATAGCCCCACATAGTATACTCATACAAAACCCAAAACAATGACGCTCTACCGAGTACTTCAGACCTTGTAAAAGCAGAAAGTATGGTAGAAATCCGCTGCATCTAGCTCTTCTTCTGAAGTCAGCAGACGTCCACCGCCACGTTGGCGTACGCCCATCCTCTCGCTCAACGGTCCCAGCTCCGGGTCGTCTTTCTGCTCGTCCCAGACCTCACGGAACGGCTTCCGATATTGTAGTTCGAGGTTGTAATCTTCTGCCAACGCACGGAACGCCTCCCACGGAACGACGTACTCGGGGACTTCATCAACGGCCTCTTCAAGAAAGTAGAAGTACTTCCAGCCGAAAGGAGGTCTGAAGGTGCCATCAGGCGGCGTCTTGCCGGGGAATTTGACCCTGTAGACAGAGTTGCCCCATTCGAATCCTTCTTCCTCAACCTGTCCGTCTTCTTTCTCGTCGCTCTCCTTCCCCTTGCCCTTGTCCTCGCTTACTACGCCATTGTGCTCGCTATCCTGGGGCTTCGGGCTGTCTAGGCTTTTTTCCGGATCCCAATCATCTTCGTCATCACTGGCGAAAGTAGGTCGATTGTCGTCTTCCTCCTCAGCAGGGGCTCCATTACCGTTGGATGCTGCACCTCCTTTCGATTTGTGATGCGCAATTACTTTCGCAGAGAGCACGTCCGAATTTGGGATGCAGCCAATGAAGCGGCCTCCCCGCTTCAATGCGCCCGAGACGTTCTTCAACATTCCTCTTGCCTTTTCCTCGCTCTCGAAAGCGTAATGCATGCAGAACATCATAGTGACCATGTCAAAGCCACCGCCACCCCACCGCTGACTGGCCGCGTTTCCAGGGCCAACTGTCGCGTCAAAGCCCACTTCCCTGACAATCGGGATTGTTTCTAGCGACTCGCCAAAGCAATCCTTGGCAAAAAATTCGGCGTGGAAAACGCGTCCCTTGGAGCGTTTTCGCATTTGCTCGTGACGTTCCCGTGCCTGCTTGATAGAGACATCGGCTGGATCAGCACCAACATAGAGTGCCACCTTGCGAGAGGCCTGCCACTTCTGCAGGTCACCGCCCTTTCCGCATCCAATATCCATGATCTTGAGATTTCGCTCGTCGCCGATGAACTTTTGGATAGTCGATGATTTGACCCAGTTGTTGAAGCTTCGTAGGCCTTTGATTTTGGAGTCGGTCACACGCCATTCACGGCCACGCTCGGGAACCGTGTTGTAGTGCTGCTTGACCACGTCGTGTACGCCGCGCTGGGCTGCTTCTTGATGCGCTCTTCTCTCTGCCTCCTGCTCCCGGTCGAGCTGGCGTTTGCGGGCGGCTTCGCGGTCATTGGCAGAGATTCGGGAGCCCTGGCCGGGCCTCTTCCGTTGCCGAGGTGGTGATCGTGACCGGGAAGGCGAGCGTGAAGGCGAGCGCGCGCGCTTCGTTCCTCTATCGGGGCCAGCTGGACCGGCCATTGTGGGAGTGTCGCGTGCAGTGGTTCGGGTTGATCAGTTGCAGTCGTCTCCAAGCTGCCAGGAAGATTCAGACCGGTGGAAATTACAAGTATATAGGACCGAAGCCAGTATCTATTATTGCTATGAGTGAAAGAAAGTGAGCGAAGGTGGGCAATGGGGAGGGCTGGAAGCTCGGACACCTTGCGAAGTTAAGTGGCCGATCACCCCTTGCCGAAGATCAGCCGGAGCATCATCGCAGCTTCCCACCGGAGCTTCACGCCGCCAAACAACAACCTGCTGTTGCCCCACCATCTCTTCAACACACGCCATCGGCTCCTCCACACACGGCAAATAGTCCAGCATGGGTGACCCGCAGTTCGCAAAATACCCGGACCTGCAGCTGTCCCAACACATCTTCCAGCTCACCAATCCGTCGTCGTCGAAATCCACCAAACAGTCCTCGCTCAAGTCGCTCCAGGATGCCATCCAAGAGAAGAAGATGGCACCGCTCTACCGGTATCTTGCACATCCGGTAGAGGGCGTGCTGAATGCTCCGGGCGAAGGCAGCACACAACAACCAGCTGGCCACCGGAGACCGTCGTCAAGTGCGGCCACCATGCTCGCCACCAAGAACCCCAACCTCGAAGTGCCGCTCCCGTGGGATGAGAAACTGTACGAATCTTTGAAGGCGGAGAATGAGAAGGAACTTGAGGTCATACAGAAGGAGGAAGACGAGGCGGCGGAGAAGGCTGGAGAGACCGAAGTGCAGGCCGCGCGGGGGAAGCGCGCTGAGCTGTATAACCGCATTGGCAACAAGGTGGGTGGCTCAAAAATTCATGATCCACGGCAATTCTAACACCGTGTAGGAGAAAGCCATTGCTAGCTACGAAGCCATCTTCGAAAAGACAGGCATCCTAGGCACAAAGATCGACCTCGTTCTCGCCATAATACGTGTCGGTATTTTCTTCGGTGATAAAGTACTGGTCAAGAAGACAATCGAGCGCGCAAGCGCACTCGTAGAGAGCGGTGGCGACTGGGACCGACGGAATCGTCTCAAGGCATACCACGGGCTACACCTCCTCACTGTTCGGTCATACGCACAAGCCGCACCTCTCCTTCTCGACAGCTTATCCACATTTACCAGCTACGAGCTTTGCAATTACTCTTCATTGGTCATTTACGCAATACTTGCCGGCTCCGTGTCGCTGAAGCGTGTCGACTTCAAGTCGAAGGTTGTAGATGCTCCCGAGATCAAAGCCATCGTCGGCGGGAGTGCAGAGGAAAAGCTCTCGGCAATAACCGGACAGGCATCCGCCGGCCCATCGGCTGGAGATGAAGAGATGGCAGATGCTTCAGGTTCCACAGCGACCCCAGTACCGACTGCGGTGAACCTCACAACTCTGGGAGGGCAACAAGATACTCAGGAAGCCTCCATAGATTTCAATCCTCTCGCAAAGCTTGTCAAGAGCCTTTACGAGGGCGACTACAAGACTTTCTTCGGAGCTCTGGCTGAGGTCGAGGTCAACTTCCTGGGCCAGGATCGATACCTATTCGAGCACAAGAGTTGGTATGTGCGAGAGATGCGTCTGCGAGGCTACCAGCAGCTACTCCAGTCCTACCGCGTGGTTGGTCTGCAGAGCATGGCCAACGACTTCGGCGTCAGCGTGGACTTCCTAGACAAGTAAGTCCATCCACGATCAACACCAAAACTATTCTGACATATACAGGGACCTCGCCAAATTCATTGCTGCTGACCGCATACCCTGCACCATCGACCGCGTTAAGGGTATCATCGAGACCAACCGACCAGACGACAAGAACAAGCAGTACGCAGATGTGGTGAAGCAGGGCGACCAATTGATCACCAAGTTGCAGAAGTACGGGCAGGCTGTTAGGTTACGGGGTAGCGAACGTGGTTGAGCGAACCTTCAAGTGTATGATCAGCGGGATGACGGTGGAGGCTTTTAAATTACATAGCTAGAGCTGTCCGGCGATTGCTCGCACGACCACTAGGCACAAAGCCATACGAATGTCTCACTCCTTGCCCTGCTATCCACGACCACCACGTGTGTGACCAACTTTGCCCGCAAGCAAAACAGATAGACGGAGGCCGTCGGCGATGCGGTGTGGCAGCTTCTAACAAAGGTCCCTGCATCTGGCCAAAGCTCCCCTCCCGAACCCCCGCAAGTGAGACGACGCGGAATAAGGGGGAGCTGATAAGTTGTTGAGTCGTGCGACACACTTTGCTTTTTGGCTTGCCGTCCCACGAACTTCTTCTTCCCTCCTCCACCCTCGAATATCCGGAACCAGCTTACTCGATCGCCTCTTGTTACGCGCATACAAGCGAGCAGACGGCCCGTGGGGGGCGAGTGGAGGCAGATCTCAAATAACCGCCGATAAGGGCCAGGGTCCTCACTATGTCGCTGTCATCGGCTCACTGGCACCAATCCGTCGCCACTGCGAGGCAAATAATCAACATCAATGGGTGGAAGCGGACACGAAGGCCTGTCGGCATGGGCGCCAAAGGTAATGCATTTCAGGCCTCTCCCACCGCCGTTCTGAGCCCACGGCGCGCTTCTGGAAGCAAGACCTCGGACAGGCGTGCATCCATCTGCACTACCTAGTGGGGCACCGCGTGCCGTAAAAAAAACCACACTGCAACGCCTTTTGTTTCCACCCCGTCAAAAGCAGGCGTTGCTCTTCTTCTGATACACTTAGCTGTGCTTCGTGCCCATTGTTACCTTAAGTTGTGTCTTTGGACCATTTGCTCACGTCGTTCTTGAATATAGTCTTGCATAGAGCTGCCCCGCCGTATCGTACCATGTCGTCCGAACCCCGCCGTGCGCTTTCCCTCGCGACCATCAACCCTCACGTAAAAGAGGCCCAGTATGCCGTACGTGGCGAGCTAGCCGTCCGTTCGGAGGAGTATCGTGCCAAGTTGGCAAAGGGTGAGGCCAAGGACCTGCCCTTCGACACTGTCATTGCAGCAAACATTGGCAACCCGCAGCAGCTAGACCAGAAGCCTATCACCTTCTTCCGCCAGGTTGCGAGCTTGTTGGAGAACCCATTGTTGTTAGAACATGAGGATACATTCGTCAAAAGTCTTGGATACCAGCCAGATGTATTTGAGAGGGCGAGGTGGCTATTGAAGGAGGTTAAGAGTGTAGGAGCATACAGTCAGAGCCAAGGTGCCCCAGGCATCAGGGAGAGCGTCGCAAAATACATCGAGCGTACGTGCATGGTTCGCATATGGAGAATGTATATTTGCTGACCCATGTAGGACGAGACGGCTACCCTGCAAACTCCAAGGACATTTACCTCAGCAATGGCGCCTCATCTGGCGTGAACACCCTCATGCATGTCATCTGCGCCTCATCCAATACTGGTGTCATGGTCCCTATTCCCCAATACCCTCTTTACACCGCTACACTCTCTGTCCTGAACGCCAAGTGCGTTCCATACTACCTGGACGAAAGCCAGGCATGGGGCACCAGCCTGGAGGCCATCCGCACATCATACGATAAGGCCGTCTCAGAAGGCACAGATGTAAAGGCTATCGCAATCATCAACCCCGGTAACCCGACCGGTGCTTCCCTTCCTGCCGAGGACATCAAGGCCGTCCTCGAATTCGCTGCCGAGAAGCAACTCGTTGTCATTGCCGACGAAGTCTACCAGACTAACGTCTTCATCGGCGAATTCATCTCCTTCAAGAAGGCTCTGCGCGACCTGCAGAAGGAAAAGCCAGGCAAGTTCGACCACCTCGAGCTCGCATCGTTGCACAGCATCTCCAAGGGCATGGTCGGCGAGTGCGGACACCGTGGCGGGTACTTGGAGCTGGTTGGCTTTGACGACGAGGTTGCGCAGCAAATCTACAAGTTTATTAGCATCCAGCTTTGCCCGTCGGTCATTGGGCAGTGCATTGTTGAGTTGATGGTCAACCCGCCGAAGGAGGGCGAGCCGAGCCACGCGCTGTACAAGAAGGAATACGACGGTATCTTCAACGGTTTGAAGGAGAGGGCTTACGCCTTGTATGAGGCGTTCAAGCAGATGGAGGGTGTAGAGTGTGACAAGCCTCAGGTTCGTACTCCGTCATGTTCTTCCCGTGTTCTTCTTCACGTGCTAATCTATTCACAGGGTTCCATGTACCTCTTCCCCACCATCAAGCTCCCTCAAAAGGCCGTCGAGCAGGCCAAGAAGGAAGGCCGCTCGCCAGACGAATTCTACTGCTTCCGCATGCTGGACGCGACGGGTATCTGCGTCGTTGCGGGAAGCGGCTTCGGACAGAAGGAGAACACGCTGCACTTCCGGACGACCTTCTTGGCACCCGGAACCGAGTGGACTGGCAGGATTGTCAAGTTCCACAAGGAGTTCTTGGAGGAGTTCAAGTGAGTGCGAGGACAGCTCGATGATGCCTTATGATTGGATTATATAGGGAATGCCTTGATCTGACTTGGATCGGCATGTGATTGAAAAATTGGGGTTTCTTAGGGTATATAGAGGATTATCTCAACTCATGCTGTGCGGGGCTACTGCACCCGATTATCTGACGTTCTTTGTGTTGCTGCAGGGTCTCTTGTGCATTAACTTACTGCAGCCTAGGTACCGTTACGTGAACGTGTTTGTCTGCGTAGCAAGAAATCCCGTTACGTGGATGCAGATGTTTAGAGCGGGTTCTGGGTAGGAAATGGCAGCAGCTAGCCGCACAAATGTAGGTGGTTCATCTACCATTCTGTCGACTGGACAAAGGTATTGTTTATACTTGCTTGTTTTATATGTCAAAGAACACAGTGAACAGCGCGATTATGGGTGAGCGAGGTAAGTGCGCGATACCAGACAAACCGTCAAAAAAACGCTGTATGTGTAAAGATGCCTTCTTGGTATCATTCGAGAGCAATGCAAATGATTACTCCACAGTCAACACAATTTATGCAGTAGCTAATCTGGGTACAAGACTGCTGTAAATATGCAAGATAAACTCATACAATGTCAACAATCATTTCCTCGCCTTCAGAAAAAGGAACTCCCGGAGAATCAGTGCTTTCTTCCAAAATACCAATCCGTTCGAACAACACGCTATCATCCTCTCCATGTTGCTCTGATTTCTTGAGAATAAGAGATATGTGTTCACCAGTGTGAAAAGCGCCCAGCTTCGCCACATATACATCTTCGAGACTATTCATTCTATGGGGTTTGTGAGGTCCATGGTTTTGAGCAAGATCATAATCCACGTAGATCTCGGCTGCCTCATACTGTGGGAACGTATGAACGGCAGCAGACTTTCTGAGCTTATACTCATCCCTGAGCCCCAGACAAAGTTCAAGGCGCAGGACAGATGTTCGTAGTCGAAGGGTGCCTCTTGAGATCTCACCATATATGTGTGGAGTCCTCAAACTGCATGAACAGTCTAATATCTCCGCATCTGCCTCCATCTCTCGAGACATTAGGAGAAATGTTACTTCACTCTCGTTGGTAGCCCAGGACCACGATGGGGCTCGCGGAGGACTCAGTTTTGTTTCAGGGGGGTGATAGTAACACCACGTGAGTTGAGCCAATAAGTCACGTTTCCACAAGCCGGCCAAATATGGACCTAATTCGAATCTCTTACTGATAGTGTTGTGAAAATGTTGTGCAATGCCGGATAGGGCTGGAAACGCGTCCTTTGCAAACGTAAGGCGACGGATAGAGTAGTCCTCGACGATCTTCCTCCAGATTATAAAGGCCTCTTTTGATGATGATGATGATGTTGACGATTGCAGTGTAGACCAGCCAGTCCCGGTTACCCGGTTAAACGCTGTTGTAGCGCACTCGCATGCTATATCCTCGCGACATTCCCATATGACTTCAGATGGCCCAAAATGAATCATACGTCGCGATAGGAGCCTTTCCTGGTATGTCCAAGCGCGAGACATCAGAGGCCAATGCCTTGGAAAATGTTGCATTACACGGCGCACGAATAGTTCAACTTCAGACCCATCTGGAAAGGTTGTTTGGAAACGTCGCGCGGGGCGATCGGTATTACGAAAACACCCTTCAGTATCGTTACGGGACGCAGCAGCAGCAATTGTAACATGGGCGTTGCTGTATATTTGGGCCATGTTTGCAGCTTCGCGTGCCCACTCTTCGTCATCATCCTGTACGATACAAAGAGAGTCAATCCAGAGGTACTCGATCCCGATACTCCTGCAGAGGATTATGGCATCCTGAAACGTTTTAGGTATCTCGGACCAGGACAAGCCATCCTCCCGTTGTCGAATTGTCGCAAGAGTTGTAGTAAGTGGCTGGTGACCACCCCAGCAATGTGACAAGCAAGCGTAGGGTGCGAAAGGCGTACTGACGTTTCTAGCAACCAAAGACACACTGCGTTCTGGCGAACCTACAGCAAGCAATCGCCGTGGAGTGTAGGATTTCTCCTGGCCTCGGCACGCAGCATGCCCACTAACGCAAGTGGATAGCCAGTGTCGGATGGTCGCAATTGTTTGTTCTGATGCTGTGCTCTGGGATGGGAAAGGTACCGCACAAGAGAATGGCCATGTGGGGTTAGCTGTCACTGTCAGTTAGGTCATAGGGTCTGACAGATTTCTCACCAACGAGAGGAAAGATCAAATGGTGAGATGGGCAATCATCCCATCCGCACAAATGCGAACATGGGTCTTTGTCGGAAATGTAGAATTCCAAGCCGCGCGAGGGGCCGTTCCAAGAGTACATTTTCACTTGGGCTTCACTCGTCCATGCGGTCCATGGGATGGTTGCATGAGAAAGTCTAACAGCTTGGTAGAGGATATCGCACAGATAGCAGCCATGCCTGGAGCTTTCAAGAGACGTAAGCTTCAAAGAAGTTGGGAAGCCCTCTTTTAGCTCTAAACCCCGACAAACTTGACACTTAGGTTGTATGTACGATTGCGAAATATGTGTAGGAACCATGACTTGAGTCCAGAATCGTTTCTGTGGCATTAGAGAGAATGCGCACACAGAATCATCAGCTGACCTGTGCGGAACCCCGCATTAGTAAGGGAGCTGAGGCACAGCCTTGTGCGACCTTGCACAATACATCCAGTCGTAGACTTACAGCTTACCACGAACATAGACTACAATGCCATGGCAGGTAGGAGTTCCTGTTCCCTAGCCACAATACGAACTATTAGAATCTCCTGTACATGGAGGTATGCTTATCCATGGTTGCGAATTTTTAGTGGCACTTCAGTTTATCCAAAGTTGACGGTGTTGACCTATTATCTAGAGATTTGTTTTTGTTGACCTATAGTCCTAGTCAGTGGGAATGTTGACTAGAACTTATGAGCAGTAGTCGATCAAATCAGCTGAAACTGATTTCGTGGTTTCTTGTCAAATATGTCTAGAGCTACTGCCTAGGGACTGCTGTAGGATTGGCTCGGTGAGCTTCGGTCTCCACCGGCTCTTCATACTTCTTCAGACGTTGCCTGCTTCAATATATCGATGAAGATTCGGCGCTGATGTCATGTCGTCGACTCCGCGGAGGAGTGTTTTCAGCTGCCTCTGTACCACCCAGGGCCAATGGCACCTGCCTTTCTGAATGCGACGAGGCAATGGTGCCGGTGAATGTCAATCGCTTTGTTGCTCTGCCGCATCCGCTACCAGGGCGTCGGGTCTGTAGAGGGCGACTTCTCCACCACCAAGCAGGGAAAACTCGGCACGTGCATATCTGAGCGATTTCACACACAATCGCATCCTTCCACGTAGCCGCGGTCGTTCGTCCATCTGCTCGACATCGCCGGGGGCCCGCACATCACCCACGTGGCCATTTCCTTTGCGCACCAATTGTAATCGAGAAACGGGAGGGCCGCTGCATTGCCGCACGGTGAGAAACGGGCGGCAGTCGGCTCGAGCGGTTGCGGGGCGCGTCTAGGAACTTTAGACACGGTCTCATTAATCCGACCGCCCCTTCGACACCACGCCAACCATCTCCTGGACTCGACCCATCCGCGCCTTCACTCACCTTCCTTCTTTCGCCCGGATCCGACGTGCTGCTGTGTGAGGGTACGGTACCCAAGGCACTATAGTCAAGAGCAAAGGCTGCAGATCGCCCGCGTGTGAGCGCTAGTACGGGTTCCTGGCCAAGCGTACGCAGGGAAGGAATCGCGGGGCTCCTTATTATCCGCCGCGGAGCCCGTCGCAACTGTGTTGAAGAGAAAGAGATGGCTTCAAGTACGGGCGGAGGCGCCCCAGGTCGTCCCACAGAGGCGCCCGAGAGTCAGACGCATGCGGGTCCTAGCGCAAGCCAGCCTGAGACGCACCATGTGCCCGCACCCGCTGGCAGTGATGCGCCACCCGTCATAGATACTACCAGCGAAGAAGTCGTAGATACGAGTGCCGATGAGGGACCGCCTGCTATAGACGAGAATCTCGACGTAGTAAGTTGAAGATATCCTTAATTGACGAGAGATAGAGCCCATGCTAATCAGCCCATTAGGCGAGCTGGGACTCGCAGAGTGATGGGGGAGACTCTGCATACGAAGAACTGTGAGTACCTTCGTGCCTTCCCGGTCGCATAGATCGTGACCGTTTTGTGCGCTGGTGGCTAACAATCCCATAGGCAATCACAAACAGCATCAGTGACTTCGAGTATACTTGCTGGACACTGGGAAAACGGACGAAGATACCACGCCGTAAGCCTTCACTCGTTCCGTTACACTAAACCCATGTGACTGACGTCGTCTTCAAGTACCAAAGCGGACGTCAGTAGCCAAAGCGCCGTCTTCTGACTGCTGTGCGCTGACGCGAATGATAGAGTATATGTTTCCGGACGATGAACAAGAGCAGGAACGGTCGGTTTTCTGGCCTATATTATGAGGGTTTCTACTAACTCAAGGCCAGCCTTGACGTCAAATACGCTTCGATACATTTAACCTACGGTAACAAAGTGTGCTTCGCACCCCTTCAAGACCCACAGCAGGCTCTAGATGTCGGCACTGGTACGGGTATCTGGGCCATCGATTTCGCGGAAGAGTATCCAGGTTGCACAGGTAGGTCATTCCGCCGCGGAGAGTTTGATCGTTGATATGCTGACTTGCTGCAAGTGACCGCTATCGACCTAAGTCCAATACAGCCAACATGGTACACTGCACCTTGACTTTGAATATAGATCCAGAAATTGACATGTCCAGGGTACCTCCAAACGTCAAATTTGAGATCGACGATGCAGAACAGGACTGGACCTGGCCCGAAAACCACTTTGATTACGTTCACCTACGCACCATGGCAGCTGCAGTCCGCGACTGGTCTCGCATGTTCCGACAAGCATACCGGTAATTGGCATTTGCTGCTTTCTCACATGCACTGACTAATTTCGGTAGACATACAAAACCTGGCGGCTACATTGAGCTTCAAGAAATGGATTACATGGGTGTCATTCAATCCACCTCGCGCAACCCAGGAACGGCCTTTATAGAATGGTGTGTCCAGCAAGGAAAAGCGGCTGCAAAAGTTGGAGTAAACCTGCGCTCAATTCCATCTACCATGGCCGACCTCCTCAGAGGGGCGGGATTCGTCGATGTCCGGATTCACGAATTCCGATGCCCTATTGGACCGTGGGCAGCAGACAAGCAGATGCGAGATGCAGGCTTGCTGCAACTGAGCGCTGTTTTAGACGGGCTGGAAGGCTTGAGCTTACGCTTATTCAAATTCTACGAAGGCTGGACAAAGGACGAGCTGGATGTTCTACTGGCGAAAGTTCGAACAGAATTGAGGAGTAAAGAGTGCCATGCATATTGGCCAGTGTAAGTCTCCACACAACAATCCTCGGATGACATCAATTAACGATCCACAGCGTGGTGGTGTATGCGAGGAAGCCCGAATAAATAACGGCCAAGGCACACATCATTTCGTCGATTCAAAAGCAATTCTTTGCCTCGGGCATCTACTGCATAGCGTATACCAGCAAGCATCCCTTTTGCGACTTTCATGTACATTTTTGCCATTCGCATTGTATCTACTTAACTGGAAGCTGGAGGGCTGAGTGCCGACTGTGGCGGACTCGGAAAGGTCGTCTATGAAAAGTATAGATACCATTGTCATGCCTTTACCTTTGTTATTCTTCACTGTGTCTGTCTTACGGAGGATACCTGTAGAGCTATATTCACATGCAAGTGTTAATGATACTCCTTAAGCCCTCTTCGATATTGATATGTCCGTGATTTGATGTAGGTCATGATGGCAACTTGGAAAATTATATCAAATGTAGTGTGTTGAAGACGGAAGCATTTATGTTCTGCCTTCAATACCCGGATATATATTTCGTCATGCATGGACACGAGACCAAAATCCTCTGAAAATGCACACCACTGCTCGCAATCTCACTACCCCAGCACCTCATCCATAACGCCCCACATCTCTCTATGCCTCTCCATCCGCCTTTCCTCCTCACCAACCTCAACAACCACACCCTCCGCCTCCTCCTTCCCCTCTACAGCCCCCCTCCCAAACCCCTCCAGCACCTCCCTCACCCTCACCCCAATTTTCTTCACGCCCTCCACCTCCCTCTTCTTCTTCTCAACCTGCCTCTCCATCTCCCTAATCAGCGTCTCCCTCGCCTGATGCGGCCTATACTCATTAACCAACGCATGCATATTCAACGCGAGCGTCAAAACATCCTTCAACTTCTCGTCCTTCGCCTCGCTCATAGGATCCTGCGCCACAATACCCAGCAGCTCAATATACGACAATATAATCGATCGGAGGAAGCGGAAGAGGTATGCCTGGCGGTCTAGCGACGACCATGTCAAGGTAGAGGGGTATAGCTGCGTGTACGTCCAGTCGAGCACTTGTTCGCCTGTTATAGGGTGTGTCTGTAGGCGCGTCCGGATTTGCTGCATTACTTCGGGGTAGTCATCTAGGTGGGTTATGCTTGTTTTTTTGCCGAAGACGGTGTATTCTGCTTCTGGGGTTGGGGGCTCCGGCGGGATGAGGTAACGGAGTTCGATGGGGAGCTCGAGGAGTTGCGGCGCGGTAAGGGTCGCGTTGGTGTCTATGTTTTGCGCTTGCTTGAAGGAGGAGAGGGCGTCGAGGTTCTTGGGCGTAAAGTGCTTGTAGAAGGGCGGTGGGTTGGGGAAGTACGAGCTGAGGACGTCGTCTTCTTCTGGTGGTGGTTGCGCCATGGTGAGTAAGATCGCGATTGGTGGTGGAAGGAAGGTACAGGTTTGAGGGCGGGTTCGTCGACGGTGCGGCGGCAATGTAGCTGTGTTGTGTTGTATTGTCGACGCGCCGTGAGAGCTAGGTTAGGCTTGCGAGTTAGGCTTGCGAGTAGGACTACCGTGTCTTGGCAGTCAATGCACGTCGTAACTCAGTGCACGCCCATCAACAATCAATCGGCCAACGTTTTGAGGCTGTAAAACAGCCAACAATCGCTATTATCACGAGATTTTTTGGAGTTGAGGT
>JACVRA010000027.1:36876-52531 GCA_019828545.1 Paracamarosporium sp. OC-R06-R3 | reverse complement strand
CTAGTATAGACCTTTTAACTACCTATACCAATATAAAAGTAATATAAGTATAAAAATTAAATCTTTAGGTAATACCTATACTTAAGAATATTCTATTAAAATATAAGAAGTATATAGAACTCTTTAAGGAAAAAGAAAAGAAGGCCTTACTAAAATACTAAGAATAGAATTATAGAATACCTTTAAAAGAAGGTACAAAACTATAATTAAAATAGCTAAGGCTAATATTTATAGATTAAAAAAAGGAGCTATAGGAGTACTTATAAAAGAACCTAAGTAAATAGTTTATATAAAAAAGTAAAAGCCTAGCTACATTTTTAATTCTTTAGGTATTTAAGAAAAATAATAAACTATAGCTCTATATAGATTATAAATAGTTAAATAATACTATAATAAAAAACTAATACCCCTTACTACTTATTATAGAATTAATAGACAGGCTTAGAGGAGCTAAGTAGTTTATAAAATTTAATATATATAATAAATATTACTATATATAAATAGCTAAAGGTAAAGAATAGAAAACTATATTTAGGACTTAATATAAATTATATAAGTACACGGTTATACCCTTTAAATTAATTAATATACTTATAATATTTTAGGTATTAATTAATAAGGTACTATATAAATATTTAAATGTATTTTATATAGCCTATCTTAATAATATACTTATCTACTCTATAGGAACTCTAGAGGAGTACTAGAAATATATAAAGAAAGTACTTAAAAAAATAAAGAAGTATAGACTACTTCTTTATTTAAAAAAGTATAAATTTTATATTACTAAAACTAAGTACCTAGGATTTATAATTTTAAGGGAAGGTATATTTATAAACCTAAAGAAGGTAGCCGCCGTATAAAAATAATAAAAACTTAAGTTAATAAAGGATATTTAATTCTTCCTAGAGTTTACTAACTTTTATTAAAAGTTTATTAAGGACTACTTTAAAATAATAGTACTATTAATAGAACTTATAAAGAAAGGGGTTTAATAAAACTACTTTAAAAAAAAAGATAAAAAAGTATTTTAAAAACTTAAAAAAAGATTCCTAGAAAAGCCACTATTATAAATATATAATCTTAAGAAAAGAATATATATAGAAATAGATACTTTAAACTATATACTTAAAATAATTCTTTTATAGCTATATAAAGACGGGAAATAGAGACTAGTATTCTACTATTTTTAAAAGTTTTTAAAAGTAGAACTAAACTATAATATTTATAATAAGAAACTACTAATAATAGTAAATGCCTTTAAGTAATAAAAAGTATAGTATATAGATATACTATATTAAATTAAGGTCTAAATAAATTACTAAAACCTAATAAGCTTTACTATAACTAAGAAATTAAACTAATAATAAATATAATAGATAAAACTTTTTATAAATTTTAACTTTAAAATCTACTATTAACTAGGAACGTTTAACGGAGCGGTAGATGCCCTAAGTAAAAAGTTAAATCTTATAAAAAAGAAGTCCTTAAAATAATATATAATACTAAAAATAGCTTAAAATAATATACTCTAATATAACTAGCCAAAGAAATAATACCATTAAATAAACTTAAATAGGAAAATAATAAAAATAAAGATATAAAAGGTAACTACTATATAATATTAAAACTTAAAAGTAAATAACTTCTAAGACTACGTCTAACTCTCTATAGAATAAAGAAAGGAATATAATTTTTATTAAATAGAATTTAATAAAAAAGACTATTAGTAAAAATAAATAATTTAAAAGGAATAAAAAGACTTTTTAGTTAAAAAGCTTTATATTATAAGTATAAAGAAACAACTATAGAATAATATATATAAGGCATTAGGGCCCTCTAGGCCCAACGCTAATTAAGGCAATAAAGGAATCTTATAGGGTAGAATAAGTTAACTAAGGTTATATAATAGTACTCTTTCTTAGTAGATAGAGCATTTAAGAAAGTTATATAATACTACTCTCTCTTAGTAAGGAGAGCGCTTAGAGTGCTCTCCTAAAGTAGAGAGAGTATAAATAAATTAAGATAAAATTAAAGGATAGAATAACTAATATATAGTCTAGGAGGATTTCTATACTTTTCCTTTTCTTTATAGTTAACTCTTATAACTTAGATTGTATTTTAACTCTTTAATTAACCCTAAATTATAAGCAATTCTTTTATATAAGAATAGTTAGCCTTATTCTAATATAAGTTATTATTAAGTATTTCTAATATATAATTAGAGCTTATTTATCTTTTATTACTAACTACTTTTCTATTACTAAAGCCTTAATGGCTCCGTTATAAGTAAACCCTTCTACCTTAGTATAAATTAGACTAGGTATATATTACCCTATTAATACTTTAACTATTTAACGTTAGAAATATAGTAATACTATTAAGCTTATAAGCGTTTTAGGCCGCCGTAAGAAGCACGGCTTCTAGGCCAACGACAAATATAGCTATAGTTATAGCTAAATAAGCTAACTTAATTTAATAGTTAAAAGAATAGCTAGTATAGGTTATTACATAACTATAGACATAGGAATTAAACTAAGAACTAGTAGTTTATAAGGGGACTTTTAAGATTTTAGAGCTATTTAATAGAATACTATCTAAGCTTAAACCCTTTCTAATAAACGTAGAACTATATACCTATAACTACTAAATTAGTACTAACTATAATAAGATTTTAGTAGCTAGTATATATATAACTAGTAACGCTATAGAATAGATGTAACTATTAAAGAATAACTATTTAAAGGAAGATAGAAAACTTAAAAACTATTCTTTAAAAATATAAGAAATCTTTAAGGATTAGAAAACCTTTAAGGAGAAGATAGCTATTATATTTAAAGAAATAGATAAGAAGAAGTAGATAGAAAGATAAATCTAATACCTAAAGTAAACTAGATTAGTAGGAAAATACGCTACTATATTTAAACGTTTAGAAAATAAGATAAACTAGGACAATAACCTACTTTAATTAGTCTACTATAATAGACTAAAAGAATTTATAAAGGATAGGCTAGTATACTATATAAAACTAAAGGATTTAAAGGACTTAATAAAAGTATTAATAAAAATTAATAACTATCTCTATAAATGTAACTAAGAAAGAAAAGAAGGTACTTAAGGAACGCCAATAATAAAGACTAATAGCTATAAGAAATAGAAATACTAAGATAAGAATAAAGATATTATTATAGCTAATAAAGTCTAGGATTAAAGATAAAATAAACTCTAGAAAAAGAATAAATAAGACCTTAATATATAAAAAAAAAGGTAGGAACGCTACTAGGATAAAGTATACCTAATATATAATAAGAAAGGATACTTTAAGGTAGACTATCTAGAAAACTAAACAAAGGCTAAAAAAAGGGCTAAAATTATAAAGGTTAAAATAGTAAACTTAAGTCTAGGAATATTACTACTACTTAAGAATAATAAGCCTAAGGAACCTTAAAAACCTATAGGTTAAGAAGTTATAATAATAAGTAACTTATAATAGGAAATATAAACTAAAACTACTAAAGATAAAATTATAAACTAGGTATTATAGAAAGTCTACTAGGTTTATAAATAAGAAGACTATCTAGCCCTTAACTACTAAGAAAAAATTAAGATTATAGAGTTTAAACTTTAAGATATATATAAATAGGCTAAAAGACGATAAGGTACTATATTAGTACCTATATAGTAGATATAAGTAGAAAATAACTATAATAAAATTAAATAGTAGAACTACTATAAGAATGCCTATAATACCTATAAGGTAAAATAAAAGTTAATTATTAAAGTATTAGGTAACTAAGACTATGTAAGGCTAAAAGACTATAAATATAAAATCCAACTATACTATATCTATAATATAGAAGGATAGGGCTAGGAGTATACTTACCTTAAATAGTATAAGTACTATTAATATACTTACTCTATATACTAGGACTAGAAGTATACAACTAGGATATAGTTAAAGGGATTAAATAGTAAGTCTATTAATATTTCCTATATATATAATATTTAAAAGTACCTACTATAATAAGACCTAGTCTATATAATAAAAGACTAAAGAGATTATAAAGTAAAAGGTTACCTAAGACACCTTATAAAAAAAAAGGTAGTAGCCTATAAATCCTATAGCTAGAGGTATAGGAATTTATAATAATAAAAGTATCTAGTAAAGAACTACTATTAATACGGGGAAAATAACCCTACTAAAGAAGAAAAATACTATAACTAGATAATAAACACCTATAAGTACTAGTACACGGAAATTTAAGTAGCTAAAAGTAAATAATTAATATTTATATAACTAAAAAACTAAGAGGCTACTAGGCTAAAGGCTAGGCTAGTAAGGGTATAATAATAGTAAAATAAGTTATTAAAAACCTTAATAAGGACCTTTAGCTAACTAAAACTATTATAATTAGAGGATTTTAAGTAATAGTATTAATTAACTTAAGAGTAATAAAATACCTAATCTCTAAGAATGTAGTTAAAAGGTTAGGATTACCTTATTAATAAAAGGACTAGCTAGTTAGGTTAGAGATAGTAGACGGAATACTATTATAAGAGTATAAAAAAGAGTATTTATAGCTAGAAACTCTACCTCTACTAGTAGGCCTTAAGGGATTTAAGAGCTAATATAAGTTTACTATTATATAAATAGGAATAGTAGAAGTAATTATTAATTATAATTAGCTTTAAAAATATAACCTAGTAATAGACTAAAGGAAATAAACTATTATAGCTAGATAAACTACGCTAGTAATTAAGGGAGTAAGATAGCCCTAAAAGGGACGAGCTAAAAGAGTATTCCCTAAAATAGATAACAAAGTTTAAGAGATTTCTAAAGCTAAAATAGTAAGACTTATAAAAAAGAAACCCTAAGATATTAGAGTTATATAGATATAAAGATTAAATCTTTAAGTAATACCTACGCCTATAAATATTCTACTAGAATATAAAGAGTATATAGAACTCTTTAAAGAAAATAAAAAAAAGGCTTTACTAAAATACTAGAAATAGGATTATAGGATACCTTTAGAGGAAGGTACGAAACTATAACTAAAATAGCTAAGGCTAATATTAGTAGACTAGAAAAGGGAATTATAAGAATACCTATAAAAGAATCTAGTAAAATAATTTATTTAGAAAAGTAAGAGTCTAGCTACGTTCTCTATCTTATAGGTACTAAAGAAAAATAGTAAGCTAAGACTTTATATAGATTATAGATAGCTAAATAAGGCTATAATAAAGAATTAATATTCCTTACTACTTATTATAAAGCTAATAGATAGGCTTAGAGGAGCTAAGTAGTTTATAAAATTTAATATATATAATAGGTATTACTATATATAAATAGTAGAAAGGTATAAATAAAAAATAATATTTAGAATATACTATAGCCTATATAAGTATACGGTTATATTCTTTAGACTAATTAATATACCTACTATATTTTAAGCGCTAATTAATAAAGTACTATATAAGTACTTAAATGTATTTTATATAGTATACCTTAATAACGTACTTATCTACTCCTTAGGAACTCTAGAAGAATATAAGGAGTATATAAAAAAAGTACTTAAAAAAATAAAAAAGTATAAATTACTTTTTTATCTAGAAAAATATAAATTTTATATTATTAAAATAGAGTACCTAAGATTTGTAATCTTAAGGAAAGGCGTATTTATAAATCTAAAAAAGATAGCTACTATATAGGATTAGTAGAAACTTAAGTTAGTAAAAGATATATAGTTCTTTCTAAAGTTTACTAACTTCTATTAAAAGTTTATTAAGGACTACTCTAAGGTTATAGCCCTAATAACTAATCTTATAAAAAAGGATTAATAGAAAGGCCTTATAAAGGAAGTAAAAGAAGTATTTAAGAAACTTAAAAGAAGATTCCTTAAAGGACCGTTATTATAGATGTATAACCTAAGGTAGAAAACCTACTTAAAAACAGACGCTTTAGACCGTACACTAGAAGTAATTCTTTTATAACTATATAAAGATAGAAAATAGAGACTAGTGTTCTACTACTCTTAAAAGTTCTTAGGGGTAGAACTAAACTATAATATTTACAATAAGGAACTACTAAGAGTAGTAAATACTTTTAAATAATAGAAAGTATAGTATATAAGTATACTATACTAGATAAAAGTTTAAATAGACTACTAAAATCTAATAAGCTTTACTATAATAAAGAAACTTAATTAATACTAAGTATAATAAATAGAGTTTTTTATAAACTTTAACTTTAAAATCTACTATAAACTAGAAACATTAAATAGGGTAGTAGATACCCTAAGCTAAAGATTAAACCTTATAGAAAAGAAACTTAAGGTATAAACTATATTACTAAAAGTAGTAAGTAATAGTACCTTATAGTATAATTAACTAAAAGAACTATACTATTAAATAAACTTAAAATACTACGTATATTAGATAGAAGTATAGTAGGCAGTTCTACTTAACTATAAAGGATTAAAAGTATATAACTTTTAAGACTATATAAGACTCTTTAATAAATAAAGAGAGGAATATTACTTCTACTAAATAAAGTTTAAGAGAAAGGACTACTAGCAAAGGTAGATTATATAAAAAGACTAAGAAGACTTTTTAATAAGAAAGCTCTATAAGTTAAGGAAATAAGATTACTCTAGTATTAAAAAAACAATATACTAAATCACAAATAAATATACTATCTTTAAACTTAAGAAGATAGTAAAAAAGGTAATAGACAACTATTTAACCTATTATAAGAATAAGCTTAAAAGATATAAGCCTTATAGGTTATTATAACCTCTACCCCTACTAGACTAACTATAGTTAAGTATAATAATAAACTTTATAATAAAGCTTTTAATATTACTATAACTAAAGTCTAAATAAATATATAATACTATACTTAATATAGTAGATTAATTAACTAAAGTAGTAAAGTTTATACCTATAGAAAAATCTATAATAGTAAAGGAATTAGCTTATAAAGTAGATAAAGTACTCTTTATAAAGTATAAAACCCTAATAGAAATAATTATAGAAAGAGATAAACTCTTTATATCTAAATACTAGAACACGTTTATAAATATATTAGGAATATATAAAAAGCTCTTAATAAGTTTCTATTTATAAATAAATGGATAGACGGAATGTATAAATTAAATATTAAAATAATACCTACAATTTTACGTAAATAAATAGTAGGATAACTAGGTTAAACTCCTACTAACTATATAGTTAGTATATAATAGTACTAAATTAAGTATAACAGAATACTTACCCTACTACACTAATTATAGATATAAGCTAGTTACTTATTAGGACTCAAGAGACGTAGAAAGCATTACTATAGAAGCTTAAGAAAAGGCTTAGAAAATAAAGAAAATATATTAAGTCTTATAAGATAGGATATCCTATAAGGCCCTCTTAATATCTAGGAACGTAAATAAATAAAGGATTAAAAAACTAACCTTTAAAAAAGGGAATAAAGTTTTCCTATTATAAAAAAATCTTAAAATAAAAAGGTAAAGTAAAAAACTAGATTACCTATAGGTAGGACCCTTTAAAATTCTAGAGAATAAAGAACTAATAATAAATAAGCTTTAATTACCTAAAGGAATTAAAATTTACTTAACCTTTTATAAATTACTATTAAAACTAGTACCTCTAAAGGCTTTAATTAAAACCTAGTTAAAACTAAAAGACAATAAGTATAAGGTTAAAGCTATTAAAAACCTATAGAAAATTAATAGTTAACTTAAGTACCTAGTATTATAAAAAGGATAGCTAGAATAATATAATACATAGGAACTAAAAGAAAACCTTACAAATTATAAGAAATTACTAAAGGACTTCTAGTATAAGCGTACAGAGACACGCTTCTAGGAAAGTACAACCTAAAACCTAAAAACAAAGGGCTAGGATTAAAATTATAAAAGAAATTAAAGAAGTTAAAAAAGGAAGAATTAGCCTATAACTAGCCTAAGTTAAATAAGGGCTTAGATAGTAAAAATTTAGAAGATAGAGCTATAATAGTAATTATACTAGCTAAAGAAATAAATAAAGATAACTTAGCTAGTTTAATAATATACTTTAACTCTTTTAACTTCTCTATAGAGGTAGTGTTTTTATACTTATAATAATACTCTTTCTCCTAAGCCTCTAATAACTCCTGTTAAGCATAAGTTAAGGACTCCTTTAGGTAAAGAATATTAATCTAAAGATAATACTACTCATCCTTTAATTCTTACCACTTTATTTTTAATAATACTAAATTACAACGATACTATGTACGAATATAGAAAGTATAGTAACTAGTTAATAACTTTATTATACACTTTAAACCCTTCTCTTTATAACAACTATAGGGGGTTAGCATCTTAATACCTATAGTAAGAATCTAGGCAATATAATAATAAAAGTATTTAATTAAAGAGGTCTAAACTTTTAGTATAGTTAGAAAGGTAAAAATAAAGAGGAAAAGGTTATAATAAGACTAGACTATCTACTTTTATACCTAAATAACGCAACGTAGTATAGTTAATAAATTAGATAAGCTTTTAAAATAAAAACTATAAATAGGGGGGTAATATTATAAGTATAAAAAAATAACTATAAAATAATATATATAAGGCATTAGGGCCCTCTAGGCCCAACGCTAATTAAGGTAATAAAGGAATCTTATAGGGTAGAATAAGTTAACTAGAGTTACGTAATAGTACTCTCTCTTAGTAGATAAAGTATTTAAGGAAGTTATATAATACTACTCTCTCTTAGTAAGGAGAGCACTTAAAGTGCTTTCCTAAAGTAGAGAGAGTATAGACAAATTAGAATAAAATTAAAGAATAAAATAATTAGTATATAGTCTAAGAGGATCTCTATACTTTTCCCTTTCTTTATAGTTAACTCTTATAACTTAGATTGTATTTTAACTCTTTAGTTAACCCTAAATTGTAAGTAATTCTTTTACATAAGAATAGTTAGCCTTACCTTAATACAAGTTATTATTAAGTATCTCTAATATATAATTAAAGCTTACCTATCCTTTATTATTAACTACTTTTTTATTACTAAAGTTCTAATGGCTCTATTATAAGTAAACCCTCCTGCCTTAATATAGATTAAACTAGGTATATATTACCCCATTAATACTTTATAAGTTAAGGAAATAGAGATACTTTAGTATTAAAAAAATAATATATTAGATTATAAATAAATATACTATACCTAAACTTAAGGAGGTAGTTAAAAGGATATTAGATAACTATTTAACTTATTATAAAAATAAGCTTAAGAAATATAAGCTCTATAGGTTACTATAACCCCTACTACTACTAAAGTAATTATAATTAAGTATAATAATAGACTTTATAGTAAAGCTTTTAGTATTACTATAACTAAGATTAAATAAAATATATAATATAATATTAAACATTATAAATTAACTAATAAAAGTAGCCAAATTTATACCTATAAAAAAATTAATAATAGTAGAAGAACTAGCCTATAAAATTAATAGAGCACTTCTCTTAAAGTATAGTACCCTAAATAAAATTATTATAAATAAAGATAAACTCTTTACGTTTAAATACTAAAACACGTTTATAAGTACTTTAAAAATAATAAGAAAGCTCTTAATAAATTTCTATTCTTAAATAAATAGATAAATAAAATATATAAATTAAATACTAGAATAGTATCTATAATTCTACGTAAATAAGTAGTAAAATAACTAGGTTAAACTCCTATTAATAGTATAGTTAATATATAATAGTATTAAGTTAAGTATAATAGGCTATTTACTATACTATATTAACTATAGGTATAAGTTAGTAGCCTATAGAGACCCTAGAAACGTAAAAAGCACTACTATAGGAGCTTAAAAAAAGGCTTAAAAAATAAAGAAAATATATAAAACCCTATAAAATAGGATATCTTATAAGGCCCTTTTAGTATTTAGGAATATAAATAAGTAAAGGATTAAAAAATTAATTCTTAAAAAAGGAGATAAAGTTTTCTTATTATAGAAAAATCTTAAAATTAAATAGTAAAGTAAGAAACTAAATTATCTATAGGTAAGACCCTTTAAAATTCTAGAAAATAAAAAATTAATTATAAATAAGCTTAAATTACTAAAAGGAATTAAAATATACCCTACCTTTTATAAGTTACTATTAGAACTAGTACCTTTAAATACTTTAATAAAGACTTAGTTAAAACTAAAAGACAATAAGTACAAAGTTAAAGAAATTAAGAACTTATAAAAAATTAATAGTTAACTTAAATACCTAGTATTATAAAAAGGATGGCTAAAGTAGTATAATATATAAGAACTAAAGAAAAACCTTATAAACTATAAGAAATTACTAGAGAACTTCTAGTATAAACGTATAAAAGTATACTTCTAAAGAAGTATAATTTAAAACTTAAAGCTAAAGAAACAGCATTAAAATTATAAAGGAAATTAGAAAAGTTAAAGAAGGGAGAATTAATTTATAACTAATTAGAATTAGCTAAGGGTTTAAATAGTAGTAGAATAAAAGTAGTACTAATAATTATATTCTTTAAAACCTTCTTTTATAAACTATTAATAGTATTAGTAACTATAAGATTATAATAAGTAAACTTTTACTTATAAGCTTTAATATAAGCTAGTTTAAGGCATAGGTATACTATATTAACTTTAAACTCTAGAAGCTTTAAATACTTTTACTTTTACTTAAGCTAAACCTTATCCTACTCTTTCTCTAAAACCTAAAGACTATACTTTATATAGGTAGAGATATATTTTATATAGTAACTAGACTTAATATTTATAAAGTAGTAAAGCTTATTCTTTATATAATACTTATAACCTCTTAGCATCTTTAAAGAATAGAACTAAACCTTTAAGGTATATAAATAATAACTTATAATAGAAGAATAAAGAGCTTTTAATATAATTAAATAGATAAAAATAAAGAGGAAAAGGATATAATAAAATAAAAATACCTACCTTTATACTTAAATAATATAATATAGTATAGTTAATAAATTAGACAAGTCTTTAAAATAAAAACTTTAAATAGGGGGGTAATATTACAAGTATAAAAAGGAAGTAGCTATAAAATAATAAGTATAAGGTATTAAGGCTTAAAGGGCCTAGTACTAATTAAGGTAATAAAGAAATCCTATAGGGTAGAATAAGTTAACTAAAGTTATATAATAATATTTTATAAATATAAGGTATTTATAGGACTACCTTATATAATAATATTTTATATATTAAGGAAGTCCCTAGGACTACCTCCTCTTAGTAAGACATCTTAATAGTAGAAGGATAGAATAACTAATATATAATTTAAAAGAATCTCTATACTTTTTCTATTTTTTATAGTTAACTTAAATTATATCTTAACTTTTTAGTTAAGTAATTCTTTTATATAAGAATAATTAGTCTTCTCTTAATATATTATTAAGTATTCTTAATACTTAATTAAAGCTTAATAACTTTTATTATTAAATTACTTTTTATTACTAAAGCTCTATAGGCCCTACTATAAGTAAACTCTACTACTTTAATATAGATTAAACTAGGTATATAGTACACCCTATAATAGTAAAGAGGTAATACTTATTCTAAAAAATAATAAAAAGTAAAATTATCTATTTTATTATATTAATATTTTAAATAATTATAGTTTACTTTTAGTTACTTTACTATATACTCTTTAGTTATTTTTAATACTTAAAGTTTATAACTACTACTTTAGTTAATATTATACCTATTATAAAGTTTAACTTATTAAAATTATAAATATTATTATTTAAAATACTATACTTAGCTTTAGTATTTTCTATAAGCTAGAACTAAGCTTATATAATCTTAAAATCTTTATAAAGGGCTTTTTTATAGTTATACTTTTAATTAAATTTTATTATAAGCTTTAGTTAATACTTAATAAAGTTTATAGTTTAGTTTTAACTAATAGGCTTATAGTACTACTTAGCTAATAAAGAGTTAACTATATTTTTAATAGTAATAAACTAGAGTAAAAATCTTTATATATTTAAATTAAGTATATACTAAATAATTATCTACTCCTTTATCTTTAAAAGATTTATTAAGTTAGGTATACAATTATATTAAAAGGTAGTTCTAATATATTATATATTAAAAATATTTTAAAAGACTTTATAAATAGTTATAGTATATTACTAAGTTAAAGTTATATCTTATTTAATAGTCTAGAGTATAAGCTATAATTAAGCTTCTTTTAATTTAGATAATTTATTATATTATTAAGGTATTATATTATACTATAAATAATAATATATTTTAGTAAGGGCTTAATATTCTAATTAACTTACTTAGGTAATTAGCTTACTTATAAAGTATATTATAGAAGACTATAAATTAATAAATATAAAATTTAACTATACTATATCTACTACTTAAAAGATTAGGCTAAATAGTATATATACTTAAAATAGATTAAATATTATATATAAAAATATCTACTATATTAGAATTAAAAATATATAGTAAGAATATAGCTATAATAAGGCTTAAAACTTACTAATTATATTAGGCCCTAGTGGCTTAGTAGAGCTATAATTATTAGGAGCTTAAATAAATAAAATTTTAATAACGTAGATTAAGTCTACCTATATAGCCAGCTCTTTATTATAAATAGCTTAATAGCTTTTTAGTATTCTTTTATACTAGGCCTATAAAGTATTTAATTTATTCTAGGTTATCCTTTAACTATATACTTTTATATGCCTCTATTTAGAGCTATATTAAGCTTAGAGCTTTAAGTAACTCTATACTAATATAATAGTTAATAAAGTTAAAAAATAATACCCTTTTTATATTATATATATATAACTTATAAAAGTATCTATTATAGATTAATTTAGTTTATATAATACTAAACTAAAAGAACTATAAAAAAAATAACTAAAATATTTAATAAAAAAAAAAGTTACTACTATTAAAACTTTAAAATAAAAATATTAAGACTTATATAAATAAAAATATTTAATAAAAAACTATACTAGGTATAGTATAAAAGAAGTAAAAAAAATAAAATAATTTAAATAAATTAAAAACTACTATAAAACGAAATATATTATAACCTTTTAAAGAAAAGTAAAATATTTAATTAAAATATAATTAAAAAACTAAAAAGCTACTAAACTAAAGACTAAACTAGTAAAGATATAATAATAATAAAATAAACTATAAAAGACTTAAATAAAAACTTATAGCTAATTAAAACTATTATAATTAAAAAATTTTAAGTAATAGTACTTATATTATATAGGCAGGTAAAGAGTACTCGTTTTCACCCTATACGGGATATCGGGGCCTATTAGGCCCCAACGGGACACGTTAGGTAATAAGGGGTTATATTATACTAGAGCTAATAAAAATAGTTAGCTAGTAATTTGTCTATTTTATAATCTATTATTAATTCCTTTAAGTTAAGTCTACATTACTACTACCCGTGACGTAATAACTTATTAACTTAAGAGTAATAAAATACTTAATTTTTAAAGATATATTTAAAAGGTTAAAACTATCTTACTAAAAGAAAGACTAATTAGTTAGGCTAAAGATAATAAATAAAATACTATTAAAAGAATATAAAAAAAAGTATTTATAATTAAAAACCTTATTTCTACTAGTATACCTTAATAAATTTAAAAGCCAATACTAATTTATTATATTATAAATAAGAACTATAGAAGTAATTATAGAATATAATTAACTTAAATAATATAATCTAGTAATAAACTAAAGGAAATAAATAATTATAACTAAATAAGCTATACTAATAATTAATAAAGTAAGATAGTCTTAAAAGGAACAAGCTAAAAAGACATTTTTTAAAATAAGTAAAAATATTTAAGAAATTTTAAAAATTAAAATAATAAAACTTCTATAAAATAAACTCTAGAATATAAAGAATATATATAACTTTTTAAGGAAAAAAAAAAGAAGACTTTATTAAAATATTAAGAATAAAATTATAAAATACCTTTAAAAGAAGATATAAAACTATAACTAAAATAGCTAAGGTTAATATTAATAAATTAAAAAAAAGATTTATAGGAGTACTTATAAAAGAACTTAAGTAAGTAGTTTATTTAAAAAAGTAAAAGCCTAGCTATATTTTTAATTCTTTAAATACTAAAGAAAAATAGTAAGCTATAACTTTATATAAATTATAAATAGCTAAATAATACTATAATAAAAAACTAGTACCCCCTACTTCTTATTATAAAGTTAATAAATAGGCTTAAAAGAGTTAAGTAGTTTAAAAAGTTTAATATACGTAATTAATATTACTATATATAAATAACTAAAGGTAAAGAATAAAAAATTATATTTAAAACTTAATAAAAATTATATAAGTATATAGTTATATCCTTTAAGTTAATTAATATATTTATAATATTTTAGGCGTTAATTAATAAAATATTATATAAGTATTTAAATATATTCTATATAGTCTATTTTAATAATATACTTATTTACTTTATAGGAACTTTAAAGGAATAACGTACTTAATAAGTAAGTATATTAGATAAGTAAGTATATTACTCTACTAAGCCCTTACTAAAATATACTATTATTAATAGTACACTATTATACCTTAATAATATAATAAACTACCTAAGTTAAAAGAGGCTAGATTATAGCTTATACTTTAGGCTCTTTAATAAGACGTAATATTAATATAGTAATGTACTATAATAATCTATAAAATTATATAAAATATACTAAGCTAATAATATACTAAAACTACCTTTTAATATAACTATATACCTAACTTAATAAATCTCTTAAAGATAAAAGAGGAGGTAATTATTTAATATATTTTTAACTTAAATATATAAGGATTCCTGCCTTAGCTTACTACTATTAAAGATATAGTTAATTCCTTATTTATTAAACGATACTATAGACCTATTAACTAAAAGTAGACTATAAATTTTATAAAATATTAACTAAAACTTATAGTAAAGTTTAATTAAAAGTATAATTATAAGAAAGCCCTCTATAAAAATCTTAAGGTAATAGAGGGCTAATTCTAACTTATAAAGAATATTAAAGCCAAGTATAGTATTCTAAATAAAAATACCTATAATTTTAATAAGTTAGGCTTTATAATAGATATAATATTAACTAGAGTAATAGTTATAGGCTCTAAGTATTAAAGATAACTAAAGAGTATATAGTAAAGTAACTAAAAATAAACTATAATTATTTAAAGTATTAATATAATAAAGTAGATAATTCTACCCTTTATTATTTTTTAAGGTAAGTACTACCTCTCTAACTAGTATAAAGAGAAGGATCTATTATATAATTAGGTTATTATAGTCTCTAAAAATAGTTAAATAATAAATAAGCTTAATCTCTATTAATTAAAATACTTTAATAAGTATATAAAGAAGTATATTATTAGTATAGTACATTTACTTATTATTAATGGCTATAAGAGCTATAACTTACTTAAATTTTAATAGTATTATAAAGATAATAAGATTATTACTTTTTATATACCTTTATATTTATTATACCTTTTATAGCTACTTAATATAGGCTATTTTATACCTTTAAAAAAGGTATATAGGTACTAAGCTAAGGATTTAATATATAACTATATTA
>JACVRA010000027.1:16893-36801 GCA_019828545.1 Paracamarosporium sp. OC-R06-R3 | reverse complement strand
GTTTCTACCTTACTTTATTATAGCTTTTTATACTTTAATTATTAAAAGTAATATTTAAGGAGGCTTTTAAGGCGCTAGATTAGTTCCTTTTAATTTAAAAGCTATAATATTAAAGCTTAATATAAGGCTACGTACTCTATTACCTTATATTATATATAATAGTACGTAGTAGTTGTAAATACTAAGTAATACTCTAAAATTTAAGTCTTAATTAATACTTATAAAGTAGAGAATTTAGAGGTATATAAATAGTTTACTATCTAGTATAGTTAATACCTTTAAGAAGATAGTAAAGGGCATAGTAATAATAGTATATAAATTAATATTAACGTAAAAATAGATTACTAAGTTTTAAGCTATTAATAAGGCTACTATATAACGTAAATTATATAAAAGAAAGTATATATAGTATAAAAAAGTTTTAATAGCTAAAAAAGGCCTACGTTTAGCTACTCTAAAGGACTTTATAGTATATAGTAATAGAAAGAAGGTAAAGAAAAAGGTATATACTAATAGAAATAAATTAATTTAATAGTATTATAAATGCTATAGCCAGTTTAAGTATAATAAAATAACCTATAAGTAGCCTATAAAAGTAGATTTTAAGTAGATGTTATAAGTATAATAGATAAATAGGAGCCAAACTATAAGAATAATATATAAAAGCCTAAAGGGCTTAACGCCAATAAAGATAATAAAGAAATTCTATAGAATAAAATAAGTTAGTCTAGCTTACGTAATACTAATCTACTAAAACTAAGACTAAACAATAGAGTATACTACGTAATAGCGCTCTATTAAGAAGTATACTTTATAATAGAGCACCTAGGCGCTCCCTTTACTAAATAGAGCCAAGAGAGAGCAGGAATAGATTAAGATAGAATTAAAGAATAAAAAGATTAATATATAGTTTAAAAAAATCTCTATACTTTTCCTATTCTTTATAATTAACTTAACTTATAGTTAAATTATAAGTACTTTTTTTATATAAGAATAATTAGTTTTACATTACTATATTATTAAGTACTCTTATACTTAATTAAGCTTTTTATTACTTCTTTTACTAAACTACCTTTCTATTACTAAAGCCTATAGCCCCGCTTATAATTAAACCCTACTACCTTATTATAAATTAGATTAGGTATATATAGCCCTAATAATACTTTAACTACTTAACGTTAAAAAGTAATAGTAATACTATTAAGCTTATAAGCATTTTAAGCTACTACTAGAAGCGCAGCTTCTGGGCCTATAATAAACACAGCTATAGTAATGGCCAAACAGGCCAATATAATTTAATAAATATAGGAGTAGCTAAAATAAGTTATTATATAGCTATAGACACAGGAACTAAACTAGGAGTCTAGGGCTTAAGAGACTTTTAAGATTCCTAAGCTATTTAATAAAGTATTATTAAAGCTTAAACCCTTCCTAATATATATAGAACTATATACCCATAACTACTAGATTAGTATAGATTACAATAAAATCCTGGCAGCTAATATATATATAATAGAAGATGCTATAGAATAGATATAACTATTAGAGGATAACTATCTAAAAAAAGACAAAAAACTTAAAAATTACTCTTTAAAAATATAGGAAATCTTTAAAGACTAGAAGACCTTTAAGGAAAAGATTACTATTATATTTAAAGAAGTTAATAAAAGAAAGTAGATAGAATAATAAATTTAATGCCTAAAGTAAACTAGATTAGTAGGAAAATACGCCGCTACATTTAAATATCTAAAAAATAAGATAGACTAAAATAACAACCTACTTTAATTAGTCTACTATAATAGACTAAAGGAATCTATAAAGGATAGACTAATATATTATAAAAAGCCTAAAGATCTAGAAAATCTAATAAAGGTATTAATTAAGATTAATAACTAACTATATAAATAAAGCTAAGAGAAAAGAGAAGATACTTAAGGAATACCTAATATAAAAGCTAATATATACAAAAGAAGGGAATAATAGGACAAAAATAGTAACGTTATTATAGTAGATAAAGCTTAGAAATAAAAGAAATATTACTCTAAAAAAAAGGGAAAAGACCTTAATATATAAAATAAAAGGTAGGAATACTACTAAAATGGGATATACCTAATATATAAAAAAAAAAACATTTTAAAATAGATTGTCTAAAAAACTAGGCTAAAAATAAAAAATAAGTAAAGATTATAAAGGTATAGATAATAAACTTTAGGCTAAAAACACTACTACTACCCTATAAACCTAAGCCTAAAGAACTTTAGGAACCTATAGGTTAAAAGGTTATAATAATAAGTAACCTATAATAAAAGATATAAATTAAAACTATTAAAGATAAGATTATAAATTAGGTACTATAGAAAGTCTATTAGATTTATAGACAAGAAAACTACCTAGCCCTTAATTACTAAGAAAAGATTAAGATTATAGGACTTAAACTATAAGACACTTATAAGTAGACTAAAGGACGGTAAGGGACTATATTAATACTTATATAATAAGTATAAGTAGAAAATAACTATAATAAAATTAAATAGTAATACTATAATAAGAATGCCTATAATATTTATAAAGTAAAAAAAAGATTAATTACTAAAATACCTAGTAATTAAGACTATATAAGAATAAAAAACTATAAATATAGAGTCTAACTATACTATATTTATAATAAAGAAAAATAGGGTAAGAAGTATATCTACTTAAAATAATATAAGTACTACCTATATACCTACCCTATATATTAAAATTAAAAATATATAACTAAGATATAGTTAAAGGAATTAGATAGTAAATCTATTAGTATTCCCTATATATATAATACTTAAAAGTATCTACTATAGTATAACGTAGTTTATATAGTAGAGAATTAAAGAAACTATAAAATAAAAGGTTACCTAAGGCACCTTATAAAAAAGAAGGTAGCAGCCTATAAATTATATAGCCAAGGGTATAAAGATCTATAATAATAGGAATGCCTAGTAAAAGATTACTATTAATATAGAGAAAATAATCCTACTAAAGAAGGAAAATACTATAATTAAGTAATAGGTATTTATAAATACTAGTATATAAAAATCTAAGTGGCTAAAAGCTAGTAGATAATAGTAGCCTAGTTAAAAAACTAAAAGGCCACTAGGCTAAAGGCTAGGCTAGTAAGAGTATAATAATAGTAAAATAAGCTATATAAAACCTAAATAAAAACCTATAGCTAACCAAGTCTATTATAATTAAAGGATTTTAAGTAACGGCATTAATTAACTTTAGAGTAATAGAATACTTAATCTTTAAAAACGTAGTTAAAAGGCTAAGACTACCTTACTAATAAAAAGACTAATTAGTTAGGTTAAAAATAGTAGATAGTATACTATTAAAAGAGTATAAAAAAGGGTATTTATAACTAGAAACCCTATTTCTATTAGTAAACCTTAAGAGATTTAAGAGCTAACATAAGTTTACTATATTAAAAATAGGAATAGTAGAAGTAATTATAGAATATAATTAACTTTAGAAATATAACCTAGTTATAAACTAAAGGAAATAAACTATTATAGCTAAATAGGCTATATTAGTAGTTAATAGAGTAAGATAGCCCTATAAGGAATAAACTAAAAAAGTATTTTCTAAAATAAATAATAAAGTTTAAGAGATCTCTAGGGCTAGAATAGTAAGACTTATAAAAAAGAAACTCTAGAATATTAAAGTAATATAGGTATAAAGATTAGATCTTTAAGTAATACCTACGCCAACAAAAATTCTACTAAAATATAAGAAGTATATAAAACTCTTTAAAGAAAAAGAAGAAGAGGCCCTACTTAAGTACTAAAAGTAGGATTATAAAATTCCTTTAAAAGTAGATATAAAACTACAACTAAAACGGCTAAGACTAATATTAATAGACTAGGAAAAGAAATTATAGGAATACTTACGTAAAAACCTAGTACAATAGTTTATTTAAAAAAGTAAAAGCCTAGCTATATTTCCTATCCTTTAAGTACTAAAAAAGAATAGTAAGCTATAACTCTATATAAATTATAAATAACTAAATAATATTATAGTAAAGAACTAATACCTACTACTACTTATTATAGAGTTAATAGATAGGCTTAAAGAAGCTAAGTAATTTATAAAATTTAATATACGTAATAGATATTACTATATATAAATAGTTAAAGAAGAAGAATAGAAAACTATATTTAAGACTTATTATAGCCTATATAAGTATATAGTTATATTCTTTAGACTAACTAATATACCTACTACGTTTTAGGTAGTAATTAATAAGGTACTATATAAATACTTAAATATATTTTATATAGTCTACTTTAATAACGTACTTATCTACTCTATAGGAACCCTAAAAGAGTACTAAGAATATATAACAAAAGTACTTAAGAAAATAAAGAAGTATAGATTACTTTTATATTTAAATAAATATAAATTTTATATTACTAAAATAGAGTACCTAGGATTTATAATCTTAAGAAAAGGTATATTTATAAACCTAAAAAAGGTAGCCGCCGTATAGAAATAGTAGAAACTTAAGTTAATAAAGGATATATAGTCCTTTCTAAAGTTTATTAACTTTTATTAAAAGTTTATTAAGGACTACTCTAAGATTATAGCGCTAATAATAGATCTTATAAAGAAGAAATAGTAGAAAGACTTTATAAATAAAGTAAAAAAAGTATTTAAGAAATTAAAATTAAGATTTTTTATAAACCTACTACTATAAATACATTACCTTAAGAGGTAGACTTATATAAAAATAAACGCTTTAGACTATATACTAAGAATAATTCTCTTATAGCTATATAAAGATAAGAAATAGAAACTAGTATTCTACTATTTATATAAGTTCTTAAGAGTAGAATTAAATTATAATATTTATAATAAAGAACTACTAGCAATAGTAAACGCCTTTAAATAATAAGAAGTATAATATATAGATATACTATATTAAATTAAAGTTTAAATAGACTACTAAAATCTAACCAGCTTTATTATAACTAAGAAACTAAACTAATAATAGATATAATAGATAGAATTTTTAGTAAATTTTAACTTTAAAATATACTATTAACTAGGAACGTCTAACGGAGTAGTAGATATCCTAAGCTAAAAATCTAACCTTATAGAAAAAGGACCTATAAAATAATATATAATATTAAAAAAGGTTTAAGATAGTATACTATAATATAACCAACTAAAGGAATAATACTACTAAATAAACTTAAGATATTAAGTATAACTAATAGAAGTGTAATAAGTAACTATTTTAAGTTACTAAAGACTAAAAGTAAATAATTTCTAGGACTATACTAGACTCTTTAAAGAATAAAGAGAGGAATATAACTTCTATTAAATAGGATTTAATAGAAAGGACTACTAGTAAAGGTAGATTATTAAGAAAAGATAAGAAAACTTTTTAGTAAAAAAGCTCTATAAGTTAAAAGAATAGGAATACCCTAGCATTAAAAAAATAATATATTAGGTTATAAATAAATATACTATATCTAGGCTTAAAAAGGTAGTTAAAAAGGTACTAGACAACTATTTAATTTATTATAAGAATAAACTTAAGAGATATAAGTTTTATAAGTTACTATAACCCTTACTACTACTAGACTAACTATAGTTAAGTATAATAATAGACTTTATAGTAAAGCTCTTAATATTACTATAATTAAAGTTAAAGTAAATATATAATACTATACTTAATATAGTTAATTAATTAACTAAGATAATAAAGTTTATACCTATAAAAGAATTTATTATAGTAGAAGAACTAGCCTATAAGGTAGATAAAGTACTATTTATAAAGTATAATACTTTAATAGAAATTATTATAAATAGAAATAAGCTCTTTACGTTTAAATATTAAAATACGTTTATTAATACCTTAGAAATATACTAGAAACTCTTAATAAGCTTCTACTTATAAATAAATAAATAAATAAAGTATATAAACTAGATACTAAAGTAGTATTTATAATTTTACGTAAATAAATAGTAGGATAATTAAGTTAAACTTCTACTAATAGTATAGTTAGTATATAATAGTACTAGGTTAAGTACTATAGAATACTCCCTATATTACGTTAACTATAGGTATAAGTTAGTAGCCTATTAAGACTTAAGGGATATAGAAAGCATTACTATAGGAGTCTAAGAAAAGGCTTAGAAAATAAAGAAAATATATAAAACCCTATAAAAAAGAATAGCCTATAAGGCCCTTTTAGCATCTAAGAATATAAATAAGTAAAGAATTAAAAAATTAACTTTTAAAAGGGGGGACAAAGTTTTCCTATTATAAAAAAATCTTAAAATTAAACGGTAAAGTAAGAAACTAGACTACCTATAAGTAGAACCCTTTAAAATTCTAGAAAATAAAAAACTAGTTATAAATAAGCTTAAATTACTTAAAGAAACTAAAATATACTATACCTTTTATAAATTACTACTAGAACTAGTACCTTTAGATGCTCTAATTAAAACCTAGTTAAAACTAAAAAATAAAGAATATAAGGTTAAAGTAATTAAAAAACCTATAAAAAATTAATAGTTAACTTAAATACCTAGTATTATAAAAAGAATAGCTAAAGTAGTATAATACGTAAGAACTAAAGGAAAACCTTATAAATTATAAGAAACTACTAAAGAAGTTCTAGTATTAGCATATAAAGGTATACTTTTAAGGAAATATAATCTTAAATTTAAAGCTAAAGGAGCTAAATTAAAATCCTAAAGAAAACTAAAAAGGTTAAAGAAGAAAGAATTAGCCTATAACTAGTCTAAGTTAAATAAGGGCTTAAATAGTAAGGGTTTAAAAAACGGAGCTATAATAGTAACTATACTAACTAAAAAAATAAATAAAAATAACTTAGTTAACTCTATAATATACTTTAACTCTTTAAGCTCTATAATAGAAGTAGCCTTTTCTAACTTATAATAATACTCTCTTTCTTTAATAGTAGTTAATTTGTCCTTAAGATTAAGGATATAATAGTAAGTAGCTTAAAGATTAAAAGAAATTTAATATTACTCTTCTTTTATCTCCTACTACTCCGTTAAGGACAGAATAAGGTTATAATAATATTTAGTATAAATATAAAAAGTATAATAACCTATTAATAACTCTATTATATATTTTAAACCCTTCTCTTTATAATAGTTATAAGAAGTTAGTATTTTAATACTAGCTATAAGAATTTATTTAATACAACAATAGTAATACTAAGTTAAGAAAAGATAAACTTTTAGTATAGTTAAGTAAATAAAAATAAAAAAAAAGAGGTTATAATAAGATAAAACTACCTACCTTTATACCTAAATAATACAACGTAGTATAGTTAGTAAATTAGATAAGCTTTTAAAATAAAAACTATAAATAAGGGGGTAATATTATAAGTATAATAAATAAATAGAAGCCAAACTATAAGAATAATATATAAAAGCCTAAAGGGCTTAACGCTAATAAAGATAATAAAGAAATCTTATAGAGTAAAATAAGTTAACCTAGCTTATATAATACTAATCTATTAAAACTAAGACTAAATAATAGAGTATACTACGTAATAGTACTCTACTAAAAAGTATACTTTATAATAGAGTACTTAGGTGCTCCCTTTACTAAATAGAGCCAAGAGGGAGTAGGAATAAATTAAAATAAAATTAAAGGATAAAAAGATTAATATATAGTTTAAAAGGATCTTTATACTTTTCCTATTCTTTATAATTAACTTAACTTATAGCTAAATTATAAGTACTTCTTTTATATAAGAATAGTTAGTTTTATATTACTACGTTATTAAGTACTCCTATACTTAATTAAACTTCTTATTACTTCTTTTATTAAACTACCTTTCTATTACTAAAGTTTATGGCCCTACTTATAATTAAACTCTACTACCTTATTATAGATTAAATTAGGTACGTATAGCCCCAATAATAGTAGATTATACTATTATAATTTTTTATAGTAATTTTATACTATTATATATAATTTAAATTTTAGTAGAGGCTTAATAGAGTAATATACTTACTTACTTAATATACTTATTTATTAAGTATATTACTAAGAGTTAGGCTAGTAAATAGGTTAAAAATACTTAATATTAAGTTAAGATTAAGTTAAGGTAAACTATATATTAGGTTGAGGTTAAATTAAAGGTTTATTAATATAGGTTAAAGTTAAGTTAGAGTAGTTTATATACTAGATTAAAATTAGAGTAGAGTAAACTATATATTAGGTTAAAATTAAATTAGGGTAGTTTAAACTTTATAAAATTAAAATACTATTTATAGTTAATTTAGTTTAAATTTATAATAGCTATTTATTATATAATTATTAAAATATACGTTATTATAGTAAACTTCTACTTATATTTATAATAGCTATTAATTATAATACTATTTTAGTACTTATCATTTCTATAAAACTTATTATATAAGTAATAATTTAAGCTTTTCTACTTTATTTAAATTTATTAGTATAAATACTATTCTATTAAAAATTATTAGTATAAATACTATCCTACTAAGTACTATTACCTTTTTAATATTATTATAATTTAATATTATTAACTTATCTAGAAGTACTAGAGGTTTTAAAAGATTAAAAAGATTATTAACTTTATTATAAGGAGCCTTATTACTACCTAGCTTAAGTTTAGTTATTAAGGGCCTAGTATAGTTATTACCTTAAGTTAAAATTAAGTCTTTAAAAACTATAATCTATTAAATTAATTATATAAAAAGTTAATATTTTTAATTACTAATAACGTCCTTTATAATATTAAAAACTTATTTAATATTAACTTAAGTAATTAGTACTACTAGGATATCCTTTATAATTTAAGTTAGTTATAGATAAGTAGCTTTATATACCTACTACTATTCTAAAATATTAAAGTTATTATTTTTTAATATATAAATAGTATTTAAGTAGTTCTCTTTTTTTTAATAAATTTAATTTTAATTATCTATTTCCTTACTAATAAAGCTAGGGCTTAGTATTAAAGTACTATTTATTATTATCTTAGATTTTTAAAACTATTTACTACTTTATAATCTCCTTATAAAGGAGGAAGAAAGAGGTATTTAACTAGTATACCTAAAGTTATTATATTAACTAATATAAATAAAAAATTATTCTTAATAGAGGTATTTATAGTAGGGCTCTTAAGTTTTATTTTAATTATATTAACTATAAATATACTATAATAAAAAGCTATTATAATTATATCTTATATACTATAAGCTTTTATATTAAGTTAAGGATAGTAGTATAATTAAAGATAAATCTCTACTCTATATTTATCTTTATATAATATTTTTAAAGCTTAGTCTTACCTTTCTTTATAATAAATTAAACTATTATAGGTTAATTATTACTATCTTTAATTTAATACTCTTTATTATACTTTTTATTATTTAAATTAGTTACCATTTTATCTAGGAAATTAAAAAGGCAATTATATATAAGCTAGATAAATTAAATTTAAGACTTTTAATTTTTACTTATAGTATTAGTAGTATCCTTAAAATGTTTTAATATCTTTATAATAAACTCTACGTAATACCACTTTACTAAAGATAGCTATAGTTACTTAAGGTTATAAATATTAAAATCTCTAAAGGTAGTATTTAGTAATTAAATATTTATTTTTATTTTAATCTTTTTCTTTAGCTACTTATTAATATACCTTTATAGTTTTACTATATAGGTATATATATTTAATATTAAGTTCTATTACGTCTTTATATTATATATAATAGAAAGTTACTTTTTAGTAGATAGGTACTATTATAAAGTAATAAAACGTTTATAGCATTATAGAAATATATTAATTATAATATAAATTACCTAAAGCTAATAGAAAGTTAATATATAATAATTAACTATAATAAATATTACCTACCTTATAAAGTAAGTTTAGAATAAAGATACCTATATCTATCTTTTAAAAATATTATTTCTTTAATAGCTTAGTACTAATAGTCTTAAGTAAGGCTACTAGCTTTAAATACTATATAATATTTTATATAATAAGGTTAATAATATATACTAGATATAAGATTATATTTTCTTTTATATTTTAAATAATCTACTTATAGGTTAGCTTCTTTTTAATAGTATAAGAAAGCGTATTATTATTACTAGTATTATTATAGGTAATAGCTAAAAGGTATATTTTAATATTTATTTTTAAAAGGACTTATAGTATATCTATTACTATAAATAGGCTAGTATATTTTTTATATATTAGGATAAAATTAAAAAGCCTTTTTTAAAGTTTTTAATTACTATTAATATAGTAGCCTTTTACTATAAAAAAGCTAAGATAGTTTATAGTAGACTAGGTATTAAATATAATAAAAATTTTAATTAATAGCTTTAGATTAGTAAAAAGAGAACTTTTTACTAATTTAAATTAACTTAAAAATATTTACTAAAATTTATAATGGCTAGTTATTATAGACTCTAATTAAAGGAAATAGATAAAGTATTAAAAGAATAAATATTTAATTATATAAAAAGTTTAATTACTATTAATTACTATACGTAAAAGCTTTTACTTAAAGGCTTTAATAAAGTAAAATAAAATAGTAGTAGTTAGGCTTATATTATAGTTATAATATAGTTAAGGGTAGATTACTAAACTTTAATTAAAGTAAATAGGAGTAATTATACTTTTATAGTACTAAGTATTTAAGTAGTTAATAATATACTTTATATTAATTTCTTACCTTTCCCTACTCTTTACTTTAGAATATTAAAGTGTAAGGCTATAGTTAAGATAGAAAATATATAGGGTACTATTTATATAATTAGTAGCCTTTTTAATTTACCCCTATATATTATTAAATTATATAATTAAGTTCTAATATAGACTATTTATTATAGAATTTTAAGCCTATTCTATTTTTAACTATTATATATTCTATATAGCTAATAACTCTATTTTATTTTTATTATCTCTAGTATATAGGGCTGGATACTTAATAATATTAATACTTATTTATTTATTACCTTAAAGTATCTAGGATATACTTATTATAAAATAATAAAGGATTTTTAGTAGTTTATAAAAAGGTTAAACTTCTCCTAATTTAAAAACTAAATTAAATATTATAATAAAAGACTATAATAAACCCTTAAATACTTAAAAGTATAAACTATAACTAAAGAGTAAGTCTACTATATATAATATCTAAAATTTAAAAAGTAACTAAGTAAGGGTATATATAATAATATAAAATACATTAATTAGTATATATTAGTATATATTAGTAAGATTATATATATATTAATTAGATTAAACTAATATATTAATTAGCTTTATTAACTACTATTAGGCTTAGCTTACTCTACTACCCTTAAACTAAAACCTATATAGTCTTTTAATTAAAAAAGTCCTTTTATTTACTTTTACTTTTTATCTTACCCTTACTATTACTACTAATTTTAACTAAGAAACTTTTAAAGTTTATTTTTTTATTATTTATCTCCTTACTACTTAACTCTTTATTACTAGCTAAAATATTTTTATTATAGCTATTTTTACCTTATTTATATATTATATTAATTTTAAAGTTTTTATTATCTTTCTTAGTATATTTATTTTTATTCTTAAACTTAATATAAAGATTATTTAAGTCTATAGCTTTTCCTTTTATTATAAGTAGAGGCGCCAGCTTAGACGGTCTATTTAATTCAATAAGTATATAAATATAATAAAAGAATATAATAACTTATTAAATAGATTTTATAAATACTATTACTAATTCTTTAGGAGTAAGGTCCTTAATAAATTATATATATTTAGCCTTTTTTTAATTATTTTTAAAGGAGTAAGTATTAAGCTTCTTCTTTTCTTATTAATAAGTCTTATATATAATTTTATTTAGTATACTATTAGTACTTTAAATATAAGTAGTACTATAACTTATATTATTTATTTCTATAGAATTTAACTCTATAATTAACTTCTTTATAGTTATAATTTTAAATATTTTACTATTAATTATATCTTAGATTCTAGCCTATTTCTTATAAATATAAATTAGCTTAGACTTTAGCTACTTAGTTATTAAAAGTAAGTAATTATTATAAAAAGCTATAATAATACTAACTACTTTACTAATTCTTAAATTATTTCTTAGCCTCTTTCTCCTACTAACTATTAAGTATAAAGGCCTTATCTTACTTAAATAATATATTATATTTAATATTATTCTTTTATAACTTCTTTTTAAATTATAACTTTACTTAGTAGTTTAAAGTATATACTTTTTCTAGGACTTACTCTTTTTTAGAATATAAGGTAGCTTAATTTCTCTACTAGATAACCTATATACTTATATTAAGTATACCCTTAAAAATAGACTTAAAATTAGTAGGTTAACCTTTCCTAGAACTAGTTTAGCTATAAAGTAAAAGAAAATAACTAACTTTATTATATTTAAATATTTAGTTTTATATAAATTAGTAATTATTATAATAAAATACTAGAATTAATAATTTTATAAGCTTAAAAAACTCTTTATATATAAAATCTTTAAGTATACTAATTTCTAGGAGACCTTTTAGTAACTTACGCTTAATTTTAACTATTATAAATAAGGAGAACTAAAAGGTTATAATAAAGGTATATAATTACTATATAAAGTATTAAAGTATTAAGGTTTAAAAGTAGTATAGTTTAAGTATACTAATAGAATTAAAAAAGACTAATTAGTATAAATAAGTACCTTAGTACTAATATAATTATAAATTAGTAGTATATTACCCTCTTAATTATACTTATAATTACTATTCTTAATTATAATTTTTAATTAAAACGTTTATAATACTTTTACTTTAATTTAATATAACTTATTTATAATTATACTATACTACCTCTATAATAGTAAGAAGTTATCTTAAGAAGGGATAAAAATATATAAAAGGACTTAAGTAAAAGAAGGTTATAATTAGTAGTATAATACTTAAGAAGGACCTTACTTTTAAAACTATATATAAATAGTCTACTATAAAATATTTAATAATATTAAAAAAGAATAAGACTACTATAAAGAAGAAGCCTTATAAATATAAGTCTAATAGTAAGTTATTATAGTTTATTATTATAGTTTTAAATTAATAGAATATAGCTATTATACTTTAAAAGATTTATAAGTATTAAAAGTTAACTAAATTCTTAATTCTAAAGGTACCCTTTATAAGACTTATATATAAGGTCTATTAGGATTTTAATATAATAATTTACTTTTAAAAATTTATACTTTTAGTAATTTAAGAGTCTTTTAAAGCTTTCTTAGTTAGATTTTTTAAAGGTATATTTTTTATATAAAGCTATTAATTTCTTTATTAACTATAGTAGACTATAATATTAATATTATTTATATTAAGTATATTATTATTTAAAATAAAAATATATATCTTACTTAATAATACTATTATAAGTTTAGATTTACTAGATTTTAGATTATAATATCCTAGTTAGGAGGACACTTTTAGTAGAGAAGATAATATATAGCTTAAATTTAATAATATATAATCTTTATATTCTTATTTTATAATAATAGACTATAATAATCTCTACTTTATACTATTATAATTACTTTCCTATATAGTTAAAATTAATATTCCTATACTAGTAAACTTTTATAAATATATTATAGTTTATATAATCTTAATTTAACTTTAATCTATACTAGTTTTAATTAACTTTAACTTAACTTAAGAACCGTATAACCCAACCCTAACCTTAACCTATACTAAAATATTTAGTATAAATTAGGGTTAGGTTAAGGTTAAGGTTATATTATATAAGACTTAATTTTAACTTAACTTTAATCCATTTACTAGCCTACTAAGAGTATATAAAAAAAGTACTTAAAAAAATAAAAAAGTATAGATTACTCTTTTATTTAAAAAAGTATAAATTTTATATTACTAAAACTAAGTACCTAGGATTTATAATTTTAAAAAAAGGTATATTTATAAACTCTAAGAAGGTAGCTACTATATAAAAATAATAGAAACTTAAGTTAGTAAAGAATACTTAAGTCTTTTTAAAGTTTACTAACTTTTATTAAAAGTTTATTAAAGATTACTTTAAAATTATAGTACTAATAATAAAACTTATAAAAAAAATTAATAAAAAGACTTTAAACCTAAAATATAAAAAGTATATAAAAAATTAAAAGCTAGATTCTTTATAAACCTATTATTATAAATATATAACCTTAAAAAAAGAATATATATAAAAATAAATACTTTAAACTATATACTAAAAGTAATTCTTTTATAACTATATAAAAATAAAAAATAGAGACTAGTATTTTACTATTTATATAAGTTTTTAAGAGTAAAACTAAATTATAATATTTATAATAAGAAACTACTAATAATAATAAATACCTTTAAATAATAAGAAGTATAGTATATAGGTATATTATATTAAATTAAAATTTAAATAAATTATTAAAACTTAATAAGTTTTACTATAACTAAGAAATTAAATTAGTAATAAATATAATAAATAAAACTTCTTATAAACTTTAATTTTAAAATTTATTATTAACTAAAAATATTTAATAAAGTAGTAAATACCCTAAGCTAAAAATTAAACCTTATAAAAAAAAACCTATAAAATAGTATATAATACTAAAGGTAACTTAAAATAATATACTTTAATATAACTAGTTAAAAAAAGCTAATAGAATAAAAGTATAAAAAATAGCTATATTAATATAAATAATTAAAAGGTCTATATTAGGTATACTTTAAATAGAGGTATATAAAAGTGTATAATAAAAGATAAACTAAAGATTAATTAACTAGCCTATAGGCCTAATATAAAAGGATATTAAAAAGCTATTAAACTATCTATAGCTAAAAGCTAGCTATATAGGTAAACTTAAGCTACGTTATTAAAATCCTACTTATTTAAGCTTTTAATAATTATATATTAATCTAGCTAGATTAGGTAATTTATAGTAGAGCTTAATAAAGCTATATTAAAATTAAATTTTAAATTTTATTATACTTCCTTTTACTTAAACCTTATAAATAGTCTTTTATCTACGTTTATTAGAGTTATATAAGTTAGTTAACTATTTAATACTATATTCTTAGTTATAAATTTATTTATTTAAAGCTACTAAAAGACTTAACTTATTTAAGTATCTATTATAAAAGCTTTTAAGCTTATAAGGAGTTTTTATAAAGTTTAAAACTAAATACTATATAAAATTTAAATTATATTTTAATTACTTAACTTAATATTTTAATATTTTATATATAAGTTTACTAGCTAAGATTTCTTTTATTTTTTATTCTTTTATACTATTAATAAGTATTACTAGTAGCTTAAATACTTTTTATTCTAATAATAAGTCTTATAGATTTTTATAAAGTAGATTTAAAGTAAATACGTTATATATTTTAAAACCTTTAAGTAGCTTTAATTAATAAGTATAGCCTATTTACTTAAATACTTTAAATAGGCCTTTCTACTTATCTAATAGCTTATAACTAGGCTATAATATAGTTAGATTTTAAGTATTAAGGTATACTATATTACTAATACTTTAATTAATTAACCTATAGTATTAATTAACTATTAATTATATTTAATTTTAAGCTTTTTATATATTATTCTTGACTAGTTACTAAGTAGTATATATATACTAAGTTAACTTTTAAGTATTTTAAACGTTTATTTAATTATTTAGCTAGGTTAATAATAGGCTAGTTTAATCCCAGCTCTACTATAGCTTAAAGCTATATAAAATCTTATATAGAAATATACTAATAGCTAAATAAAATAGTATTATTTAAGTTTTATTAAATAATAGTAGTAGTAAGCTTTAGTTATCTTAATAATAAAATATAAAAGACTAAAAGTACTAATTAATATACTTATTTATAATCTCTATTTAGACATTAGTCTCTTTATAATAGGTAGTTAATAGTTTAACCTTAATACTTAATATCCTATAAAACTTAGATTAAAACGTTAAAATAAACTATAGACTATAATTTAAAATAATAGTTTTTAGAGTATAATTAAATTAATAAATCTATTATATAAATAATTTAATTATACTATAGACGTCTATATTTTTATAGTATAAAATAAATACTATATATTTTAATAATCTATTAATAATAACTATAATTTAATTATAACTAGCTTTATTCTTTAAAAAATTTTTAAAATTTATATAGAGGTACTATATAGACTAATTAAAAATAAGTAAAAGATATAGTAGACTAACTAATTAAGTTTATTAAAAATAAGTATACTTATATAAAATATAATTATATATATATTACTTATAAATAGCCTCTATTTCTTTTTAATAATATTATTAAGCTAGTAGCTAATAAATCTTAGTATAGTTAAAATAAATAAAACACTTTTAATTATAGACTTTATAAATAAAATGTATATATAATATTAAATTAGACTAAATATAAAGTTAACTATTATATAATAGTAATTTATTTTTAATTTAATATTTATTAAGTAGGCTACTTTATTCTTTCTAGAAGCTAGCTTAATTTATTTATAATAAAGCTTTAATTAGTTTTAAGAAATCTAGGCTTATAGAGTTTTAATTAATTAATAAAGTAAATACCTTAACTTAAGCTATTAATTAAGCTATATATTTTAAAGCTAAATTAGAATTAATTTGGCCATTTAATCTATATAGGCTAAAGAAGACGTAAAATTAGGTATTACCTAAAAATCTAATATTTATATTTATATTACTTTAATATTTTAAGGTTTCTTTTATAAAAGTCTTACTATCTTAGTGTTAGGTTACAGGTAGTAGCAATGTAGACTTAACTTAAGAAAATTAATAATAAATTATAGGATAGATAAATTACTAGCTAACTATTTTTACTAACTCTAGTATAATATAACCCCTCATTACCTAACGTATCCCATTAGGGCCTAATAGGCCCTAATATCCTATATAGGGTAAAAATAGGTACTCTTTACCTACCTATATAACATTATCCCCCTCTAATAGGTGGACTTGCCTCAAGACTACTTAGGCATATATATCCTACTATAATATTAGGTACTTGGGAATATTAAGTCCTAATAAGTCTAGGTTGGGCCTAGCTAAACTAAATGTAACCCTTATTTAACCTATATTAGCACCTCTTACCTAGGGTTAGTTACGTGTTAGGCTAGTCTAGTATGTAACCAATACCGCCTAGTATTAATATACATAGGCCTAGCGCTAGCGTATATAGGCCTTAGCCTATATTTTAGGTACTTTATACTTAACTTTCTTATTCTCTTCGGGTCTCTTTAATTAAGTAACTTAGTAAGTAGTATAGCTAATTAACTATTATATATTAGTATATACTAACTTTTTAGTATAGAGACTTTACTTCTTTAGACTTCTATACTACTAACCCCTTATCTTAGCTATTATATATTTACTTTTACTAATATAAGTATCCTTAGAGCTATATAGGCCTATAGGGACTTAACTAATGCTAATAGTTATAAGTAATAATAACTTTTTTCTATTAGTCTACTATTAACTCTATCTAGCTCTATTAGTCCCTATTAGTCTCTAATTGGTAATGTTAACCCTTACCTAGTGCAATATATATTATATAAATAATAAGTTAGTTACTTTTAACTTATACTATATTAAATATATCTTAGTTATATTTAAGGGTAAGCTAAAGGTTGGCTACTATAAGTTTTTAACTAAAGGTATTAACTAAATTCCTTTTTAGATTTCTAATAAGGTAGGTAATAAGATCTACTTATAATATTACTAATATTAGGTAACTAAAAAGGCCTACTATATAATAAGTATCCCCTTATAGAGAGTATATATTTAAAGGTGGCTATTTAGCCTTATTTAGTACTACTAGGCTCTATTAGGTCCTAATATACTCTAGTTTCCTCTAAAAGATATTTAATACCTCTAAGATATTAGTAGTACTACCTATAATACTATAACTTTTATTCTTAAGCCTACTCTAGAGAATAAGACTATAGTAGAGTGTAAGGTATATAAAAGTTAAACTAGCCATATTTAAACCCTTTTAGGCAACTTAGGGATTAATAAGTCCTATTAAAAGGTATTAAATATTATCTTATATACTAATAAACTTCTTACTAACTTAATAGGTATTCTTAAAAAGAAGGCCTATTAAGCTACTTATAAGAATAGCTATAGTAAGTATTACTAGTTATATAGTAGCTAGCTAAACCTCTATACTTATTATACTTAATCTAGTATAGTAGAGCGCTCCCGTAAATATAATAATAATAAATAGTAGTATATAAAGACAATTTAAAACTAATATACTACTCTAGGTTTAAATATATTACCTTAAAAGGTAAGAAGGCCTAAATTGGCCTATAGGGGCCAACTAAAGCCTAATAGGTACTAACTGGCATAAATATCTAGTCTTAAGTACTAAAATAAGTTAACTAACCTTAAAAAGGAGAGCTGTACTAGGCCTAGTCCTATTATAACCCCTATTAATACTTTAGTTTAGTCTACCTATACTTAGGAGAAGCTCCGTATTTAAGGTTAAAAGGATAAGCTCTATAATACCTTAATAGCCATACCTACCAAGAATCTTATAGTAGAACTCTAGGAGAATAGAAAGGGTAATACCTATAAGGTAATTACTAACCGGCTTCTAAAGGAGTTAAACTAACGTACTAAAGTCTATTATAATATATAATACATTATACCCTTTACGTAGATCCTAGAGGAGTAGACCTATAACTATAAGAGTTAGAAGGCTACCTAAAACGCTCTTAATAAAATATAGTAGATAAGTATTTCTTAGGTACCCCCAGGGGCCCTTCAGCGCTATCTGGCGCTAATAGGCGCTAATAGGCCCTATTAACTACATTTTTAGTAGGATTTAGTTATAGAGGGAGATTTTCTAGCATTTTATAGTTTTTAAAATTAGTTATAATACCCCTAGGTAATATCCTACTCTTATTAAGTATTTTAAATATTTCTTTTAGCTATTAGCTTTTAATAGAGGCTATTAGGCGCCGTTTAGCTCTAATAGGACTAAATAGGTACTACCCTATATAAACTCTTTACTAAATAGACTTTATTTTATAAATATTTCTTTCTTCCTTAGTAGTTAATTTTAATTTTTAACTTAAGAAATTTTGTTAGCCTATTTTCTATTAAAATACTCTACTTTTTAAAGCTAACCTTTACTAAACTCCTTATAGAAGATATATAAAGAAATATAGAATAAAAGGATAAATAGCTATATTTAATAGGTTCTAATAGATTTTAAAAAACTTAAGTATTAGGTTCTTAAGTCTATTATAGTCTAATAGGTCCTAGTAAGCTCTAGTAATCCCTAATAGTTAATTTTAAATATTAAGATTTGCCTTTCTTTTCTTTAAAGGTCATCTACGGCCTTTATGCTTTTATATAGAGATTTTAATAGTTAATCTTTTAAAAGATATCTTTAATTTTTTTTAATACTCCTTTAGAGCGTTGCTGTTAATAAATGCCCCTATCTCTTATAAGTTCTTACTAACGTTATAGCTAGTCTATTTAATAAGGTATTCCTATTCTTTAAAGTCTCTTTATTACCTATTAACTATAAAGTCTATTTCGTACACGTCGTTACCCAACTGGCGTAGGGTGTTAGTAATAGGCTCCTATAAGTATAAGGGGGACCTATAAGGTCTATATGGCTCTAATAAGAAGGGGTAAAATACTAAATATACTTTACCTAACTTAAGTAGGTCTACTTTATAAGCTATTAGTAGTAAACTAATATATTCTTTAATTATACCTAGTTCTAGGAATTTCTAATTAAGCTTTTTACTTAGTCTTATAAACTTTATATACTAGTTTAATACCTATACCTTA
>JACVRA010000269.1:0-10604 GCA_019828545.1 Paracamarosporium sp. OC-R06-R3 | reverse complement strand
AAAATATAATTTAAATTAACTATAAAGAATAGGAAAAGTATAAAAATCTTTTTAAACTATATATTAGTTATTCTATCCTTTATCTTTATCTTATTTTATTTATAATCCCTCTTGGCCTTCCCTTTTAAAGGGAGTACTATCTTGCTTTATTATATATTTTAGTTTTTAATAGATTATAGTTACGTAGTATACTCTATTACTTAACTCTATTTTTAATAAATTAAGGTTATATAATTCTGGCTAACTTATTTTACTCTATAGGATTTCTTTATTATTTAGATTAGCATTAGGGCCTTTAGCCTTTAGTACTTTATAAGTATTATTCTATAGCCTTTAATTTTTTATACTTATAATATTACCCCCCTATTTAGGGTTTTTATTTTAAAGACTTATATAATTTATTAACTATATTATATTATATTATTAAGGTATAAAGGTAGGTATTTTTATTTTATTATATTCTTTTCCTCTTTATTCTTATCTACTTAACTATACTAAAAGTTTATCTATCTTTAACCTAGTACTATTATTATTATATTAATTAAATTTTTATAGCTAGTATAGAAATACTAACTCTCTATAGTTATTATAAAGAAAAGGGTTTAAAGTGTATAGTAGAATTATTAATAAATTATTATAATTTTTATATTTATATTAAATATTATTATAATCTAGTATTGTTAAAAACTAAGTAGTAGGAAATATAAAAAAAGTAGTAATAGATTACCTTTAATTTATAAATTACTTATTATTATATTTTAAATCTTAAGGATAAATTAGCTATAACTAAAAAGAAAAAGTATTATTAAGTATTAAAAAATATTACTTCTACTAAAGAGTTAAAAGGATTAAAGTAGGTAATAGGTTTAATTAGTATAACTATTATTATATTTTTACTTTCTAAGCCTTTACTATTTAAACCTTTATTTAATTTAGGCTAGTTATAGGCTAATCCTTCTTTGCTTAATTTTTTTAATTTTTTCTATAATCCTAATACTATTCCCTTAGCTTTAGGTTTAAGATTATACTTTTTTAAAAACGTACTTTTATATACTAGTATTAATAGTCTTTTAGTAATTTTTTATAGTTTATAAGGTTTTCCTTTAATTTTTATATATTATATTACTCTAGCTATCCTTTTTATAATACTAGATACTTAAGTTAACTATTAATTTTTTATAGGTTTTTAATTAATTTAATTTTATACTTATCCTTTTTTAGTTTTAACTAGGTTTTAATTAGAATATCTTAAGGTACTAATTTTAATAGTAATTTATAAAAGGTTAGGTATATTTTAGTTTCTTTTAGTAATTTAAGCTTATTTATAACTAGTTTCTTATTTTCTAGAATTTTAAAGGATTTTATTTATAGGTAATCTAGTTTCTTACTTTACTATTTAATCTTAAGGTTTTTTTATAATAGGAAAACTTTGTCCCCCCTTTTAAAAATTAGTCTTTTAATCCTTTACTTATTTATATTCTTAAATGTTAAAAGGGCCTTATAAGATATTTTATCTTATAGGGTTCTATATATTTTCTTTATTTTTTAAGTCTTTTTCTAAGCTTTTATAGTAGTACTTTCTACGTCTCTAGAGTTTCTATAAGCTACTAGCTTATATTTATAGTTAGTATAGTATAGTAAATAGTCTATTATACTTAACTTAATACTATTATATACTAACTATATTATTAATAAAAGTTTAACCTAGTTATTTTACTATTTATTTACGTAGAATTATAGGTACTATTTTAGTATCTAATTTATATATTTTATTTACCTATTTATTTAAGGGTAGAAACTTGTTAAGAGCTTTCTTATTATCTCTAAAGTACTTATAAACGTATTCTAGTATTTAGATATAAAGAGCTTATTTTTATTTATAATAATTTTATTTAAGGTACTATACTTTATAAGAAGTACTTTATTAACCTTATAGATTAATTCTTTTACTATTATTAACTCTTTTATAAATATAAACTTAACTACTTTTATTAATTAATTTATAATATTTAATATTATATTATATATTTTATTTAACTTTAGTTATAGTAATACTAGAAGCTTTACTATAAAGTCTATTATTACACTTAACTATAATTGTTTTAGTAGTAGTAAGGGTTATAATAACTTATAAAACTTATATCTCTTAGGCTTATTTTTATAATAAACTAAATAGTTATCTAATATCTTTTTAACTACCTCTTTAAGTCTAGATATAATATATTTATTTATAATTTAATATATTATTTTTTTAATATTAAAATGTTTTTATTTCCTTAACTTATAGAGTTTCCTAACTAAGAAGTCTTTTTATTTCTTTTAGATTATTTATCTTTATTAATAGTCTTTTTTATTAAATTTTATTTAATAGAAATCGTATTCCTCTTTTTATTTTATAGAGAGTTAAGTATAGTTTTAAAAGTTATTTACTTTTAAGTCTTAGTATTATATAGTAGCTACTTTTTATATTTTTATCTTTATTATTTTTCTATTTAGGTTTATTTAATAGTATTATTCCTTTAGCTAGTTATATTAGAGTATACTATTTTAAGTTATTTTTAGTATTATATATTATTTTAAGGGCTCCTTTTTTATAAAGTTTACTTTTTTATTTAGGGTATTTACTACTCTATTTAACGTTTTTAGTTTATAATAGATTTTAAAGTTAAAGTTTATAAAAAGTTTAACCTATTATACCTATTATTAATTTAATTTCTTAGTAGTAGTAAAGCTTATTAAATTCTAGTAGTCTATTTAAACCTTAATTTAATAAAATATATTTATATATTATACTTTCTATTATTTAAAGTCGTCTATTATTGTAAGTAGTTTTTTATTATAAACGTTATAGTTTAATTCTACTCTTAAGAACTTATATAAATAGTAGAATACTAGTTTTTATTTTCTATCTTTATATAACTATAAAAGAATTACTTTTAGTATATAGTTTAAAGTATTTATTTTTATATATATTCTTCTCTTAAGATTGTATATTTATAATAGTAGTTTTTCTAGGAATCTTCTTTTAAGTTTTTAAAATACTTTTTTATTTTTCTTTTTAAAGTAGTTTTATTAAACCCCTTTTTTTATAAGTTCTATTAATAATACTATTATCTTAGAGTAGTCCTTAATAAACTTTTAATAAAAGTTAGTAAACTTTAAGAAGAATTAAATATTCTTTATTAACTTAAGTTTCTACTATTCCTATACGGTAGCTACTTTTTTTAAATTTATAAATATACCTTTTCTTAAGATTATAAATTTTAAGTACTTAGTTTTAGTAATATAAAATTTATATTTTTTTAGATAAAAAAGTAGTCTATACTTCTTTATTTTTTTAAATACTTTTTTTATATACTTCTAGTGCTTATCTAGAGTTCCTATAAAGTAGATAAGTATATTATTAAAGTAGGCTATATAAAATACATCTATGTTCGTACGCAGTACGGATTAGATAAGGATATCTACTTAATGCGCCTAAGCCGTGCGGCCAAGCCGTATAACGGCCGTGCGTAGGGGCTGGATATAAGACCATCTCAATCCTATACGATTGAGATAGCTAGGACAATATATAATTAGTTTTTAGAGTCCCACCCTTTTACCCCGTACACTATATACACCGTACAAAGCTTATACTAGTTTATAGTATCTAATGCTTAGCTAGCTAGAGTCTATTTAATACTAATTAGTGGTTGATTAAGTTCAAACTGCAAATTAGCAAGAGTGAAGACGAATCGTATAAGTCGTGGTACGTACGATTTGTTTCGTTACCTATTAGTGTGTGGGAGACTGTATAAGTTTAGATATATATAGTCTACTCCCTAAATAGTAGATTAATTCTTTACAACCTGCCTAGAGCCTGGCTACCGTAGGAAGCAAAGAGGAGATAGTATGAGATATACAACAAAGGCCGTACGGACTATAGGCCTACAACAATAATATATCTCTATAGGCTATATATACCTCTTGTAAGTATATTTAGGATTTATCTTTAGCACTAGTAGAAGTTTTAAATTGCTAATAAGGTAAGCTACTATATAATAATAGTTTTACTATAGCCTACCTACACTAGTCTACGTAAGGATAATAATAACTTATTTTAAGGAGAGAGTACTACTCCTTCTAAGAGTAATAGTAACTAATCTACGTTTAAATAGTATATATAAGAAATATAGATAATAGTATAAATACTATAAGAATATATATAGCTTAAATATTAAATAGATTAGATTAATATAGTAAGTAATCTATTACCTATATAAATAAACTCTTACGTAGTATATATAATTATAGGCCTTTATATAATAAGCTTTAAAGAGAAGATACTATATAAAGAATATATAAAAGACTTTAATAGATGGATAGTAGAATAGTTTAATATACTTACTTATATAATTAAGAGAGAACTTATTAACGTCCTATCTAACAACGGCATTACAACGAAAGATAACTTAAGAGGAGGTAATAAGTACTTAGTTATTAAAAAGCTATATAATATAGCCTAATACCTTAAGATCCTTTTATATAATAATACCCAAAAGTATTACAGCAATTAAAGATTTAATTATATAATATAAGGTTAATACCTTAGCAAAGGAAATTACTACCGTATAAATAATAATAATAACCTTAATAATATTAAAAAGATTAATAATATTAGGAGGATTAACCTTAGCCGCGTCTTAACTAAAAAGTTAGACCTTAACTAAGGCCTAATATACTATATAATAACTACTACTAAATATACTTATAATAGCTAGAGTATTAAATACCTTTTTACTTAATTAGAGTATAACTATATAAGACGTTAGTACTACTATACTTAGGGATATATTTATAAGTAACATTACCTTTTTAAATAGTAAGACTATATAAGCTACTACTAAGAGAATATATTCTGCCTTAAAGACTTCCTACTAATAAGATAATCTAATTCTAGAAGGCATAGAAGAAGGAGAACAATTACTCTGGAGCTCCGTACGATATCCTGGCAGACAAGGCTCAACTCTTCATCAACCTTTGCCAAAGACTCGATATTGATGAGAGTCAGTATGCAGAAGCTTTTCCAGATATCTTAAGTGGTCGTGCGCAGACGTACTATATCTATAGTATACAGCCTAGCAAGACATGGAAGTTCTTGTATGAGGCTTTAAGCGTACACTTTAATACTACTATCAATCACTCCCAGTACTACAATGACTGGACAACCTTGACCTTCGCACGCTGTCGACAAGAGAATCCTGATAAATCACTGTACGAAGTACTTGAAGCTATGATTGATAAGCTTACCCTCGCACAACGAGCCCTAGGAGCAGGCTTTAGTGGAGAAATAACTCTCCATACAGCTATCGTACGAGCATGCCGTGGCCATGCTGAACTTGAACCAGCATTGTTCAATATCAAGCCTACGTGTGAAGGACTATTCGATGACCTCCGTGCAGCGATCCAAGTCACAATAGATAGAAGATCCAACCAGTACGTCACTGAACTAGATAAGGATCCGCACGAAGTGTACTATACAGATAGAAGGTACAACTTCGCACGAAGAGGCCAATACCCCACAAGTCGCAGAAGAGGATCCTGAGGGAGACAGCCAAGGAGCTCATTCCGCTCCAGCTCTGTAAACGATCGTACGAAAGCCAAGCGATGCTTTGTATGCAACAAAGAGGGTTGCTAGTCAACAAAACACCCTCGTACGGAAAGAACGCGAGCCACCAGACAATACGTTGCGGCATATGAGCACTTCCATAAGGAAGAACCTTCGCACGACACTGTCGAAACCTACATACAGGACTATGAAGGACTGAGCGACAACGAAGCCCCGTACGATGACTACAGTAGTGATGAAGAAGATGAAAACAATGCAGAGATAGCAGTCACGCATCTAACAACTGCAGCATACCTTCACCGTACGACTGCTGAGGACATCTACAAAGATGAGCCAGAGGAGTGCGCAGAACAGTTTATGCTAGAGGACCGATACTGTACGACGTACCAAGGAGAACTGTGGGATACAGGCGCTGCGAAACTGTTAACAGTTGGCCGCGCGCAGCTGGAAGCGTACGTACGTGAGAACCCACGTACGAAGATCGATTGGACCCCAAGCAATGCAAATATCAGCTTTGGAGGAGATAACCCACGAGGATCGATAGGTACCGTACGGATCAAGAATCCTCTGGGAACCGTGACCTATCATATCCTTGATATACCAACCCCGTTCCTATTATCACTCGCAGACGCTGACAAGCTGAGAGCTTATTTTAATAACGTACTCAACGTTATAGTACAAAAAGACGGCACAACAGTTCCTGTTGTACGAAAATAGGGACACCTATTCTTTAATACTAGCAAATAAGATGCTACTTTATTCTTTATAGAATAGGAACTGCGACGGCTCTATTACAGATTTGGACACCCCCGTACGGAAAGACTACACAAAATGCTTACAAACGCTGGCTATAAAATAGACCTAGTTATCTTAGATAAAATTTAGAAGTTCTGTCACCACTACCAATCACACAACTAAGCTCCAAGAAGATTCAAGTTTTTAATTAAGGATAATACCTACTTTAACTACGAAGTAGTAGTTAATGTCGTACATATTAAAATAGAAGACGTACTATATATAATTAATATAGATACCTTATTTTAAGCTGCTATCTTTTTAAAGTTAATATCTGTATAAGACACATAGGAAGTACTATGTAGATGCTAAATCAACGTTTATTAAGGCCTACCTAACTATATTATATATAATCTAGGTACAAACTTTACATTAGAGGAGTTTAGATCCCGTATAAAGATTATTAGTATAACCTATAAACAGATGCCTATTAAAGTGTATTAAGTAGTAGGGAAGGTAGAATGCTTATACGTAACTCTACGAAAAGTTTTTAATATCCTTAAGAATAAACTAGATCCCCGTACGGATAAGGAGGACATCCTTTAAATAATAGTAAAGGCTATTAATAATATAGTAGGCCTAAATGGCCTAGTACTAACACTTCTTATCTTTAGAGTATACTTAAGGATTAGTATAGACTCTCCACCATTACTAGATATTATTATACAAGTAGAGGTAGTACGAAAAGCAATAAAAATACTATAAGTATAAAGAAATAAGGTAAACGTTAACTATATAATTAATATAAGAAATAGCCTATTATTATATAAAGTCCTACGACTACTACTATGCTTAAAGGTTATAGTATAAAGAGAAAAGAACGGCTAAAACGGCCCATATAAGATTAAAAGTATTAAAGGCTAAGACGTTATCTTAGACTTAGGCAACGGACCTGTAAAATTCTACTATACGTAAGTTAAGCCGTACTATTATAAATATAAAGACGCTACTTAGGATAAATAGAATAATTAGGTTATTCCCGTATAAAAAGAACTATCTATAGTATAAAGAAGAGGACGTCCTAGAAAGGACTAAGATTAGGTCTAAACTTAACTAAAGAAGAGAGGACGACCTAGAAAGGACGCCGTACGCAACGATTCTCAAGAGGCGCTAGAGGATAAGGCATATAAAGAAACCAATCAGGAAACACCAGACGCAGAAGACTACCCCATGCGAAGGAGCAAAAGAATTAACAAAGACGCTAATATATATATATAAGTATTTCTAATTAACTACGTTAAGACGTATACATTCCTAACATAGAAAGAAAAAAATAACTAGAACCTAGTAGTAAAGCTTTATATAGATAGTATAATTAATATACTAAAAATACTATTTAAAGAATTAGACTATATAGAGATAGAAGTACTAATTATAAATAGTACTTTTAAGGTATTACAATTTAATCCTATTAAATACTAAGGCAGAATCTTCAACCTTCGCCTCGTACGAGAAATTAAAGGCAAGAGCACTCAACCGTACGAGAAATCTCGGCTCGTATTCGCTGGTCACTCAGATGAGGAAAAGAAGACTATCCTTACTCAGTCGCCAACTATCCAAAGGATGAGCCAACGACTGCTCCTTGCAGTAGGATCAAGCCTACGCCATTCGTACGGTATGCACTTCGAGTTACGAGATATCACTCAAGCGTACATCCAATCAACAGACAAACTGGCACGTACGCTGTATGCGAAACCGCCAAAGGAGATGCGCACGAGTTTCCCAAAGGATACAATCTTCCGAGTCGTACGACCCTTATATGGTGCAGCTGAATCAGGACTATACTGGTTCAAAACGTACCACAATCACCATAAGGAGAAGCTGAAGATGCGAATCTCTTCGTACGACCCCTGCCTTCTAGTCACAGATGAAGGACTACACACTTTTGGCATGACAGGTCTCCAGACAGACGACACGCTCAGTGTTGCTACCCAAAGCTTCGCACAAAGGGAAGAAGATGAGCTTCACCAAGCCAAGTTCCGTGCGAAAGACAAGACTGTCTTAGGAGCCAACCAGCCTATTGAGTTTAATGGCGGAAGAATCGTACTAGAGGAGGACACGGTTGTCCTTATGCAGAAGGGACAAGCAAAGCAGCTCCGTACGATTAATCCAAAGGATAAGGACGCAGCCCAGAGATACGTTGAGCAACGGGCAAGAGGAGCTTATATCGCGTCTGTATGTCAACCAGAAGCCGCATTTGATCTCTCTATTGCTGCGCAAACTACAGAACCGTCGCACGAAGATATTAAAGCTCTAAACACGCGAATCCAATGGCAGATCGACAACAACACGCGAGGACTTCGCTATATCCCGCTAGATCTCCACCGCACGAAGCTGTTTATCTTCACTGACGGATCATTTGCGAACAACAAGGATCTCAGCTCACAGCTCGGCTTTATCATTATCTTGGGTAATGAGGACCGTACGGAACAAGGCGATAACTTCAAGATTTCTGGCAATATCGTACACTGGAGTTCAACAAAGTGTAAGAGAGTTACAAGGAGCGTGCTCGCCAGCGAACTGTATAAAATGGTAGGTGGTTTTGACAACGCAATTGCGTTGAGTACCACCCTCCAGATAATCGTACGCACTCTTGAGCTACCGCCTATTCCAGTGGTTATCTGTACAGATTCGAAATCTCTATACGATTGCCTCGTACGACTTGGTACTACAAATGAGAAACGCCTCATGATCGACATCATGTCACTTCGGGAATCGTATGAGCAGCGAGAGATCTCAGAGATCAGGTGGATCAGTGGCAAAGACAACCCTGCAGATGCCTGCACAAAGAAGGCCCCAAATCGCGCACTGGAAAGTCTAGTCTCTACAAACACCTTAGTGGTGAACGTAGAAGCTTCAGTAGACCGTACGATTGCTACTGACGACAGTGTGACCAACTAACTTTCATAAACTCTACTGCGTACAGAGAGGATTTCTTCTTAGTCTATTCTATTCAACTTCGCACGCACATCTACACACTTATTTTACACTCATTTTATACTTATTTAAGCAGAAGCTTCTATTAATCTATTAAAAAGAAAGAAGAAAAATAACAATACAAGAAGAGAAGAGAAGAAACACCTAGCCTAGTACCTAAGAGTGGTGCTTACACCGTATACCGCGGGACTGCCATACGTAGGACCTATATACACCATCTTAAAAGGTTGCTAAAGTGCAATACTCTACAAAGGGGGAGGGCCTAGTACCCCCCCTATAATGCTATACATAGGGCTGCGCAGCTACTCTACTACGCGACTATACAAGTAGTGCGTAGAAGTACCCCTCCCGCCGGATTACCTTTGCTGCCTACAGCCTTAGGTTAGTGTCTATAGGCAACACCACGTCTACATTGTGCGACGGTAGTAGGTATGCTGTAGTTTCTTCTGGCTACAACACTATTACCGTACGAAACTATAGAGGGACATGACTACATATATATTAATGTAGAGACCTAGTAGGAAGTCTTTTACGGCATTACTGCCGGTTAGGATAGTGACCCGAATTCGACCGCCTAAGGCGGGGGCGCGTAAGAGCGTAAAGCCTAGAATAATAATAATTTGTTAGTTATTAGCTATTATAGTTTAGTATAATCTATACTATAGTTAACACTATATAAAAAGAAAAGAGAAGAGTTAGAGAATAGAAAGAGCTTTTTAAAGAGATTTCAAACCACGTACGGAGAGAGGGAGGGTAGTAGATAGGTAAAGAAAAGAAGTAAAAAGAGAGAAAAGACTACCTTCTTATACTTTACTACAATACTACTATTCTGTATAGATGGTAAGCTTTATTAAGCTTACTACTAGCTTATAATACGATTATACGCTCTTATTAGTTTATTATAATTAGAACTAATAAAAAGTATACACTATACAATTAAATAGTATTTATATAATTTAATAGTATAAGCTATACAATCTAGCTACCTTACTTAATTAAGTAAGTATACGTTGTGTAACCTAACTGTCTTATTTAACTAAATAAGTATATGTCGCGCGATCTAGCTATTAAATATAAATACAACAAGAAGAGGTAAGTAACGCACAGAAGGAGGGATAGGGATAAGGGTATAGATAGATTAATTAATTAATAGATTATATAGAGATGGAGATTAGCTAAGTAGGTTAACTTATAAAAAGAAAAGTTGCTAGTGTTCGTACGTAGTACGGATTAGATAAGGATATCTACTTAATACGCCTAAGCC
>JACVRA010000260.1:0-45751 GCA_019828545.1 Paracamarosporium sp. OC-R06-R3 | reverse complement strand
AGGGTGTTTTGGTGTTCGTGTTGCATCGCGCGAATCCGCGCATCGCGCGCACAGACACGTTAGTAGTTGGGTTTGCGAACCCCGCAGACCTTGCTGATACAAGATGTCTACTACTGCAGAAGAATCTAAGCCGCCGTCCTTGAGGTGAGCTCTTCACTCCGTATAACTATTAATACACATGCTCACATAGCATCTAGCACCCTTGCTCGCGGCAACAACATGATTGTCGTCGACATTGGCGAGGAACACGAGAAATTCAATGTTTATGCTGACCTGATTTCGTACTATTCGGGATACTTCAAAGCGACATTGAATGGGCCATGGAAGGAAGCCGAAGACCGAGTGATCGAACTACCTGACATCGAACCCCGCGTGTTCGAAATCTTCATCGACTGGCTGTACACACAGCAACTTCCCCGAAATGCTAAAGACTGGGTTTTACCGACAGGCGAAGTCGGAGAGAAATCTTACGGCCGTGGAGCAGAGTCCCTCATGCTGAACTCATACGTCTTTGCGGACCGTTTCATCGTCCCGAAATTCCGTGCGGCAATCTACAAACACTATGCAAGCTTTTGTAATAGGGATGGCAACCCGCCCTATTATGATATGATCATCTACGCGTTCGATAACCTCCCACCGACAAGTGCCATGTTGACATTGCTCGTTCGGATGCACTGCGCGTATTGGGTTCAGAGCGGCGACACTGCGGACAACGGAGAGTTGGAATTGCGCCAGGATTTGCCGCGTGAGTTCTTATTTCGTGCGATGGTTATGTCAAGCAAAATGAGAAGTAAGAAGAGGGCTAAGAACATCGCATGCTGCGCTTGTCACAGGAAGACGGAGACAACTGAGAGGGAAGGTTGCGATACTTGTATGCCACCACCAAAAGTTAAGGAAGACGCGAAACCGGCGGAAGCAGATGCGCAACCAGATGCTCAACCAGATGCGGCAGCTGATACGGCAGCTAACCCGGCAGCCACCGATGGTAGTGATCAAGTCAACCAAACCAACGAGGCCCCGGCGAATAATGATGATCAAGCTGATCAAGCTGATCAAGCTGATCAAAGTACCGACGCCCAGGCCGATCAAAATGATGACAAGGAGCAGATAGTCCAGGCAGTTGATGAAACAAACGAGGACGATGAACAAGCAGCTCAAGATGACCACGGTGGACAAGAAGATGAGCAAGTCAATACGAATCCAGAAGAGACGATTGCAGTTACTGCAGAAACAGCCCTCGAGTCTGCCGAAGTTTCTGTGCCCAGTCAAGAAGCAGATTCCTCTAGCAATGACAATGGTGTTCCAACCCAAGACGGAGAAACTCAGATTCCCGGGGATGTTACGGCTCTGAATACGGAAACAAGGTAAATCAGCCTGATACTGAAACTCTATAAGACACACGTACTTAAAGAAAGTCAGCGTCCCCTCTTCAACCCAGTTTAGTGAAGATACTCAATCGTCTGCACCAACGAGCGGGAATACGAACACAACAACTGACGGAACGCACCCTGCAGCAGTGGACACTCCGGCTGACCAGGATATTCCGACTGCTGTTAACACGCAGCCTATGGCTGCTGCAACTTGATAAGAGGCAGCCTTGAGGACTTGTTCCTCCTTGCACGACAATGTCGATCGAAATGCTGCGATATCGACCCAATGTAGCATGATCTGATGAGACTAGGAGAGACTAATCCATCAATGTAGCAGGCTATCAGAGGATCATCATGAAGCTACAGTATCCGAGGATCAATGAAGAATACTCGTGAAAGGGATTAGCCGATGAAGGCGATCGATTCCTTTGAATCTTTTCTCAAGCGGGCGTAATTTAGTCACAAACAGCCAAGCACCTGCTTACCCAAATAGTTTTGAATCATAAAAACTATCGGTTAAGTTATAGTTGGGTATCATAAAATCTTTGACTTGTAAACGTGACTAGCGATTCCTTTCCGCTGGATATTATCCGTACTTGAACTCTTCTATCATCTTTATTGCTATTCCTACGAGAGACATCTTTTTACGTCCGTTAACTTCTGATGTCGTTGCGGCTTAGAGTCGAATCATCAGTTGCGAGATGACAGCGAAGATTGTATTTTCTACACTACGATACTGAGACCTTACGTAACAGCAATCATCTCTCTATGAGAGAACGTGTGCTTTCGGACTTACACGCTCATATGAATCCTAGGGACCATTGAAAATATATACGTTTCATTCCGTAATGCAAGATTATGTGCAATAATGGGTACCACGAACGTTTTCTCGGCACTCGTGTCTCAAGGGTTCTCGTACACTACCTAACAATACAACCTTCCAATACCGTGTGAGCTAAGCACCAATCACTGTCTGTCTATCGTCCCGATAACTCACTTTTACGCTCTCTCCTGTTTCCTGATTAGCTCTCAGCACTCTCTGGTTGTACGGTATCAGCAAAAGTGTGTTGTACTGGATCTTGTTCTTAGATTGCTATGTTACGCCACAGACTCGGGACGGTGCCTAGCGGTGCAGCCTGGCTATGCCCCACAAATGCGTTGTTGTCAGGGGTATAATGCATGACCCTCTATCAGCCATCTGAACTGAGGATTTTCCTAAAACGACAAGCATCTTACTAGCGTCTTGGCAATGGCCTGCACCTCCTGAGCTCACCTGGCCTCAGGTCGCCTACTCCTTATAGCAGTGTTTTACACGTTTAAGTATTACATTATCTTCTTGTTTTCCTCCCGACCAGATCACGTACCTTCATAATCTTTCTTTTACGAAACTATAAACGATATCAGCAGATAAAATCTGAGACGTTTTCTTGCATACTGTGTTGTGAAAGCAAACAGGTGAAATCAGATTCTTGAGATGGCTACCTTCGCATCGCTTCCGACCGAACTCAAACGCCATTGCGCCCAACAATTTGACAATGAGACGCTCAGACAGTTCCGTCTTGCTTCTCGAGAGGCATCTATGCTTGGCGCGGAATATCTCTTCCATACAGTTCTATTGACTTTCCGTGAGGAAAGTGCTCATAGGTTCAACTGCGTTCTACAATCTGGAACGCTGAAGATGATGGTTAGAAAAGTTATCGTTGATGGTACGGAAGGCAGTCAGGATGAGCGATATGAAGAGCAGAGTAATAACGAAGATGATGGAAATGGGGAAGATTTCGATGAATCCGAATACCCGCGAACTCCGTGGAGCATTGCGATCGAGAAGATTGCCCAGTTCCCCAGACTTCGTGATGCCGAGCTTCGGATGCAAGGTGAATGTTATTCTTGGGATGATATGGGTGGTGCATGTGAACAAGATCCACAGTACCGGGAAGTTTATCAAACTCGATTCTTTGAGGCGTTGAAAGATACCAAGGTTCTTGACTGTTTGACACTCAAAAATGTTCAAGATGCAGTCATCGCTAGGACTGGGGCTGGTGACGCCATTGAACGAGTACGCAGCCAACTCAAGCGCTTCCACGTTATGGTAGCTACTGAAGCCTGTGAAGCAGCGCCAGAACGCAAGGTTGAAAAGGTAGAGCTGCATCAATGCTTTAATTCCCTGTTGAGAATGCACTGGCTGGGCCCCTTGCAGTCTCAACTTACCCATCTCACAGTGTACTGTGATACTTACTGGGGCGTGTTCCCTTTTATGGATGTGCGTGGGATACACTTTCCCAACTTGGTCTCTCTCGCCCTAGGCAACTGGTCAGTTGCACATGATTGGCAGTTCGATTGGATCACGTCGCACGGTGAAACCCTCGAACAACTCGTCATGGACGACGTTTGCATCGTCTACGCCATGTGGATGCCAAAGGAAATGCTCAAAGCGAACTGGCCCGATATAAGCCCAAATCCAAACGACTGTACTATCAAGCAATATGCCACTCGCTGGAATGACATATTTCCCATCTTCCAGCAGCGCCTTCGTAAGCTGAACCGGTTTGGCTTTGGGCACGGTGAGTGGCATGACAACCATATGTTCGATTGTCGCTACGAGTTGCCAGCCCGTATCGAAACCCTGAGATACATGACATACCATCAAGGCATTGGTCCTTCTCAGTGGACAGAAGATTTGTACAACAATTACTACAGTGGAGGAATTAAATATAGTGTTGGATTTGAAGACTTAGCAGACGACCAGGACACGAAAGATGAGCAAGCCCTAAGCGAGCTGCTGAAGGCCATTGGAATCTCACAGGCCAAAATCGAAGAAATGAATTTCTTGAGCTGGGATTGGCATGAGAAGCGGTGGTGCCTGGATTTCTGAACATAACACGGTCGAAGGATATATAACTGCCTATACGGGGATTGTATTTAAGCATCTCTTCATGTAATATGGTCTGTAGTTGAAGGCTCTAGAATGGTGCTTCAAGGTAGCTTATGCTGACCATGCTCTCGCGGATTTTGTTTTCCTCCAGCCTTGAATCTCGTCCAATGTCAGCACATAGTCGCTAGCGTAGATCCGTTTGAGAAGGTCTAAGCTATTCCAAGATCCACCAGAAATGTAATCCCCACTCCATACAGCAAAGTAAACCCAGTCTGCTTGGTATACCTGCAACTGATCGGGTTCCATAACAGATCCGATCTCGGCGGCGGCGATGATTTTGGTGTCGTTTGTCAGAGCAAGAAGGTTATTGTATGTGGCAGAGGTAGGCTGTTATACACACGTTAGCTTCCCATAGTTCCTGATACAGTTCCGTTTCCAAAGCTTAGCTCATCGGGTTATTCTTGGAAGAGCAACACAATGCCTAAGCTTGACCTAGTCTTGTAATGGGGAAGGCTTACTCCATGATCACCTTGACTATAGGTGTCTGCACTGACAAGATCTACCTTGTCGTTTCCAGGGTACCATGCGGCAGCGACAGAGTTCCACTCCCAGATCAGGTTATTCAGCTTGTGCGTGTTGGTCAATCGGTCATACAATATGTTCCAAAGCTTCTTTGCAGGTTCAGGTCCCTTCGCTCCCCACCAAAACCACGCGCCCTCAGCCTCGTGCAGCGGTCGAAAGATAACCGGAACCGCAGCGTCCTGGAGCTTTTTCAATTCAACGGCAATCGTGTCGATGTCCTTGATGAGCAATGTATAGTTGGCGTTAGTGGTATCTTGAAGCGCGGTCTCGATGTTGAAATCGGTAGCGTCCGTGTAGAAGCCACTGTACCACGGATGTTCAGCAGTATCGTACAAGCCTGTCGGTGCTCCCCAATGCCACTGAAATGAAACTATCCCTCCTTTCTTTGAGAATGCGATCGCTTTGTCAACATCCGTAGATGAAGCTCCACGAGACTTTCGACTTTCTGTGTAGTCCATGAAATCGACACCCAAGATAGCAGGGGTTTTGCCCACATTTTGGGTAACCCAGTCAAGTGAAGCCTGATCATGTTGGCCAGACAGAATGTTCTTGCCGTAAATTTTGCCAAGGAATTTGAGCAAGGCCTTTGCGTCGCTGTTGGCTTTTTTGTTGATGGGGGTAGTCGTGACCTTGTGAGCCCCACGCTTAGCAGCCGGTGCAACTTTAATGGAATCTACAAGGTACCATCCCCAGTTGTTCTGTATTTGAATGGTGTTAGACCCTTCGTTAAGCAACACTTGGCCTGCCGAGACAGTGGTCCAGGTTGTGGTTGAGGGCAAAGACACTTGTGAGCCCCCAACACCATTAAGAACAACGGTCGTGTACTTGTCTCCATATGGCCCATTGTAGACGATGCTGAGATCATAAAGTTGGGAAATGTTGCTCGAAACATTGAAAGTGATGGAATCGGTTGCAGTATCGAAGCCTTCTATGTATCCAGTGCCTGTGCTGATGAGTAACAAATTTTGTTGAAGTCTTTCGTCAAAGGCTTAGACGCCGAATTATGCGTCTAGATCTGATGCAGCATCCATGATAGAATTCACGAACCGGTATAGCCTGTAACCGACGTGCCAACCGTGACACCATCCAAGACAGCAGATTCTGCTTCATAGACCGTTGTCTGCGCAAAGACACTGCCCGCGGCAGCGACAAGACCTAATGCTCGAGGACCCAACATGATCGCAAGAAAAGTGATGTGGTTTGAGTTGGTTGATACAAACTTCCCATCCTCTTAAATATATGGCCGACGCAATTGAATCTTGATGCTCCAAGGACGCCATCACCTTACTCGGATTAGCTCGCCTTGGTGAAACTTCGCGAAAGACTTTGAAGAGACTTGAATCCATCAATGAGAACATAAGGGTATTCTGTCGAAAGGAAATGAAGGAGGCCACATGCTGTTCCTTTTAATAAATTTTAGATTATGTTCATATAGTTTGGCTGGGGATCCCGCCCGACGATCCGGTTAGCGAAGACGTGCGCCAGGTTTCGGAATTAGCGACAACCATGGCGCCATCCAGGTACCAAGAGTATCTGGGCCTCGGGCTCTTCGCCGCCAAGTTTGTGAGTGGCCAGTGTACCGATTGCTAGTGATAAGATCTTGAGGGCCACCTTGTTGCCTTTCTGGCTCCAATGATGTCACCCAATATCCTTTTGGGGCTAGAGCGAGCCTGCGGTAACAGGTTCCAACACCATACCTCGGTAGCAGTTGGTAGCTCTCTGCACTTTAAAATTCAAGCATTTTGCGCCTTTCGGATCGAATAACTCAAGCAGGAAACCATCCAAATTGCTTCTTCAAGATGGATCGCCTGAAGAATGCTTTCACCGAAATGTCAAGCAAATTCCAAGCACGAGCTATGCACGATGAAAGACTAAACAATACTTTTCCTGATACCAAACCCGGATCAAACGCACGCCTAGCATGGCCACCAAGGCTGGCTTGTCCTCCCCGCATACTTGGTGAGGTGAAAGACGTATCTTCGCGACAGTATCCTCGCGACCTTGGTCGATCGATTGATCTTGGAGGCCACGTATATTACATGTTTGGCGATACGTTCTGTTTCAACGGAAATGGTGATTTCGTAGGAGTGACGAACAATAGTATCGCACTCGTTCCTGATCTGGGTAATCCTATTAAGAGTCGATATCTCACTCCGGACTCCAAAGTCCCAGAGTTCGTGCCGTATTCGAGCGAAGAGAGGGAATTTTGCGAGAGGGCGCAGAATGTCAAAGACAATAGAAGACTAGTCAATTGGGCGTTTGGTGGTATCATCAAAATTCCGAGCAGTGAAAGTCAAGAAGGCTGGTTATTCTATGATCAGGTCGAAACACGTGGCGGAAGCGCAGTAAAACAAAATGGAGTCGGGGTCGCAAAGGCAACAGTGACAGGGCCCGACGGAAAGATCGTGTGCGAACGCATAGGGGAATTTCCACTTTACCCTGGGGACGGACCGTTGTGGGGTAACATGTCTAATATATCCGCACCAGATGGTTGGACATATCTATTATCAGGGAAAGGTCTTGACAACTATATGGCTCGGATTAGGACAGACGCCGACTTTTCGGACAGAGCCAATTATCAATTTCTCAAGAAAAATGGGAGCTGGGAAGGGACATACTCCGAACCACACGGACCTTTTGGGGAGCTAGCTCACGACGTTCTCTGCGGGCAAGGCCAAGGAGCAATCATCTATAATCCTGATTTCGCTCCGCATGGCAGAGAGTATCTTTGGATCGGCTGCGAGAAGTTCATGACGAGTAAACTGTACATGGGCGCTGCACCGAAGCCGGAAGGACCGTGGGACGTTCATGAACTCGGCGAGATGCCCAAAATCACCGAACATGCAAAGACAAGATACTGCATCTATCCACACTTATGGGGGAGTGATTTGGGTAAAGGCGAAATTCTCATCACCTGGAGCGACGATGGTACCATGGGAGGGAAAGTCGCTGCTGGTGTATTCAAATTTGCTTTAGAGTAAGGGCCTATTATCGTTTGTTTGGATGCTGCTCTTTTGATGAAACGAACATTGGGCTTGGTGGCATAAATTTGGTGTTCCTCTGAACCATTAGGGATGATGTCATAGAAGGGCGGGCTAGTGCTGGACATATAGGCACCGACCTGCATACTACGCATCCAGTCCTACGCAGTGAACGACAAGTTCCGTCATATGTCCTGCAATTGATATTCAAGCATATCGAGACACCTCTCTGTTTCCGCGATCTCTGCTGAACTCAATGGCGACTCCAAACTCTAACGTATCTTCCGTCCTGCCCACTCTTCGCATTTTCCGTCCCCATGGAACAACCGGTATCTATGCCTACTACGATGGTCGCACATGTCCTTGGCACTCCTCAAATTGGTACGATGAAACCGTTTCCCTAGGAGTAGCAACATATTCGATTGTCAGCGGTGACTCCGCCATTCTGTTTGACGCTGGTCTTACACCTGCCCACGCAGCACACATGCTTGCGCATGTGCGGAGCTTGGGTGTGAAAAGAGTAATCACAGTGTACAGCCATTTCCATAGCGATCACATAGCCGGAGCTTCGGCACTACAGGAGACAAAGATCATTGCGCACAAGGGCACGCACGAGAAGTTATCGGAAGATGCAGAGAAGTTGAGAAACCCAGCCGAAGATGAGGGACCAAGTATCGAGGTTGTGCTTCCAATGGAGACGTACGAGGGAAATCTCTCACTCCAAGTCGGCAGCCTGAAAGTCGAGCTATTTAATTTCAATATCCATACCGCAGACTCCACGCTCCTTTTCCTCCCAGAATCCGGCCTAGCTTTTGTTGGAGATATGCTTGAGGATACCGTGACCTACGTTTCCGAGCCGGAGAATATTAGTACTCACCTGCGGGAGCTCGAGCGTATGGCACAATTGCCCATTACGAGAATCTTGCCGGCTCATGGAAGCCCAGAGCGAATTGAGGCTGGTGGATTTGGTAGCTCATTGGTTGAAGCGACAATGAAGTATCTGAAGGCTTTAGATGAGCCTGTGGAAACACCAGTTGTGTGGACAAGGAGATTGGAACAGGTAGTAAAGGATGATCTGGTTGCGGGGACGTTAGTCTATTATGAGGCATACGAGGGTGTACATGAAGAGAACATTGAATCTATAAAAGAGCTGCGGGGAAATAATGCGGTTTTGAGTGGATAAGAATCTGGAATGATTTCGTCAAAGAGTCCAGCAGATTTCAAGTCCGAATAGTACGACCGACGAACGAAAAAGGAAGTTCGTATTCCAAAGATTTAGTTGTGACACCATATACAACTACCGTTATCATAGCAAATCATCACTGAGGACATCGCCCTGAAAAAACAATACGTCGATCGCTCCAATTAAGTTAAACAATCAAGACTCAGGTTTCGGCAGCCAGAGAAATTTCAGGCCGAAGATTCGGAAGCATTGATTCATAGCGCATCCCAAGGCTCCATCAATTTGTTTCCCGCTACTGTCTCAGCGAATCTTGGTATTGCTGAAGAGTGCGCCCACGGTTTCAAGGTCAACTCCTCACCAATTGTGTGTGCAAAACAACTGGACCAGTGACCGCGCGGATAAGCAGCGACAACAGACTCAATTGTTTCTTTGCTTATCAGCGTAGGGTTGCTGCCGGCATTGTCTATAGCATTACCAGCATCAGCATCAAAGCGGCTCGTGCCTATAGTCATGGAATATTGGACGTACCGAAAAGAGTAGCAAGCTGAATCAGTTGTCCAACGGTGGTGATCGTACCGACATTCCCTAGATCTTGATGCCGAATGATTGCTTCGGTTACACTCTCCGCTTGCTCTTTAGCTGCGCCATACTCTTGTAGGATTTTGAGGGCGAGATAGCCTCCGTAGAATTCAAACGATAGTAGGGTCGCGTGAAGGTTTTCTTTTGTGGTACCGATGTCATGGAGAAGGCTTGTCAGGTAGTAGGTTTCAAGACATGGAAGAAATATAGGGAAATGCTTCTGAGCGATTGCGGCCCCTGATTTTAGTATTAGGCATGCCTCGGCTTCATGACACTTTGGTGGGGTGAACGATGCTGACCGTAATAGTAGACTCGCATAGAGTGATTGAAAACTTGGTCCGGCAGATGCTCCCTTGCGTATTCGGCTACCTTTCTTGTAAGGTTGGTGTCTGGAATTTCGATCTCAGAAATATCGTAAGTTGCAGGATCCCAGGGACTGATGTTTTTCAAAAGGACGGATTGGTCATGCGGGACGGAAATCCATCCATAAGTCTCAATAGTCTCTTTGGAGTGGTCCACAGGCTTAGACATGGCTGTTTCTGGGGTAATCAATAAGAACAAGACGAAAACGATGAGAGCGTGCATATTTGAATGCTGACGGACGGTGCTTATCGGTAATCGTGATGATTAATCCTGACGTAGCTCGAAGTATGTGATGCTTCTCGACAGGCGCTTGGTGTTCTTGTAAAGCGCTTTTAAGTCCCATTCCTCGAGATCCAGAGCATGTGTATTGCAAATCTCTTTAGCAGGACCTCCAACTTCCGACGATGCCCTTGGTCAGCAAACATGTTATTCAGCAGTCATCATGCAAAGAGTGGGTGTCGCAAGGGCGTAGCGCATGCATACCATACGCTGAATTGCTGACGACTGGTACCTAAGGCGCATACCTTGAATCGATCGAGACAGTAGGGAAGACTAAGATTGTAGTTATGTGGACAATAGGGCGCAAATTGTTTTCTTGCCGAAGGCATGTCATGCCGTGCCGTTTCGGCATCTGCCGGTCCATTGAAATCCAGTCTTGTGTATATTCGGAAGCAAGACTGGCTACAAAGAATAATTCAGCTCTCGAACTAAGGTTAGCATCGCTGTGTGTTTGATACAAGTCATGATGAAGCTCATCATTGCCTGGTCATTTCAGTGGCAGTTTTGTTGCGTTCGGCGGCACTACGATTAGTGTGACTTTCATTGTGATTGGCTTAGATAGCATGTGCTAGTTTGCAGCTGATGATAGCCAATGAAATTCTGAGCATCACCATCCCTACTAAAGTACGATAGACCAGAGCTGTGATGATGGCTGACACAGCGCTGTCTAGGTCATATGTCGCACGCTGTCACCGGCAACCGTCGCTATGATGTTGATGCTCTGTGATAATGTCCCTGCTACACCCTCACGACAAACATCTAGCTGGAATGGCTCGGCCGCTCTCCTACTAGCAAGAATGGATTCTGCAAGCCGGTAAACGGCGTATGTGTCTGTACCTCAACCACACTATCGCACTATTTCGCTTCTTCGAATTTGTTTTCATTCTGCTCGTTGAAACTATCAAAATATAGTTCGAATTCGTTGTAGAAAGGCTCTTGATTAAGACTAATCGATGGCGTAATCCAAGTGACTTTTGCCTACCGTCGGTGTCTGAGCTAGACGCGGAGAGACTATGATCGTATGCGGTTGACAGTCATAGCCGATCGAGCTGACTATTAATACGACAAATCCGGTCATTTGCTCATCTTCATCTTGAGCACGAATCACATGGCTACGTTACCATTGTATCACCACTAAACGGCGCACACGTAGAATAGAATCGTCAGAAGAATGGTATCGAGGGCGTAGCTACATAGCCCCTCTCGTATCCAACCGACGTCTGGATCCACACAACCCCTCAATCTCCTCTGTTTCTTCTATTGGAAAGTCTAAAATTGCACGTAGTGTAATATCCTCGAAAACACTCGCATGAATACTCCTGTAGAAGTTGCGTAAGGCTTCCTGGGTCGACTACTAACGTGCATCTTTGCGTTGACGATGGCTACACGCCTGCAGCCACCGTGGAAGAAACAGAGCGAAGCGCCGACAACTGGGAGGATATTGCGGCCCCCATGGGAGAAGAGAATGGATACTCCAGCAGCTAGTAAAGCAAACGAAACAGGACCATCCGATGTTTTTACAGATTTTGAGTTCCTGAATGATACTTTCACACGAACGAGCGAGGGAACGGCATCATTTCACCAATTCGAAGAGCTACCCCTTGAGCTGCGAGAGTACATCTGGGAATATAAAATCCCGCAGCAACGGATTCTCAAGGTTACGGTGGCTGGATGCAACCTAGCGAATGTCATGTACTCAAAAGGTAATAGGCCTGGGGATCCTTATCACCCGCCATATCAGAGGGAAAACGAGCTAGTAAACATTGTCAGTGATGCCAGCTATTATCTGCATTTAGGCTCGACGAGTAGCAACTCGCCGCTGCTGTACGTAAACCGCGAGGCGAAAAAAGTCATCAATCGAGTTTACCGTGTGAGTATCCCGGTATTCCACGAAGGCTGCTTGGAAGCACGCGGAAGAAAGTATGCACCACACATAACAACTTCTAATTCGCCACGCCTACAGTTCTGTCCAGAACGAGATACTGTTCTTATCACTATGGAGCGCAGCGGGGACATACCCTACTTTGCCCACTTCGTACATGACGCGCTGGCGTATGACCCAGATAAGAAAGGGATCGTCCATATGGCTATCATGAGTGAAGAGACGTCTTTGCGCAACTACCTACCTATAAATCAGTCCGCTCCCTTCACTAGCCCTTCTACTAGTGGATGCTACTCAACATGCTCTTTCTAACGCAAACGACTTAGAATCTTCTACTGTCGATACTGTCGCGCGAGCTGCCGTGACTTCCACACTGAAGGGCCTAGGAAGCATGAGCCTCGTACACCTCGTCCACCCCAACTCGCGTCAAATGTTCTCAAGTTTACAGCAACATTTCCTTATGAAAGGCGGTCCTCAACTAGATATGGTCCACTTCAACCACGCCTACCCTTCATGGTCAAGCACTGCTTCTTAGTCAACATTAACCACTGATCTCCGTCCTGTATCCCAATATCTAGATCTGGTCGACTGCGAACGGGACCCACGGAGCCTCATCCGTGCCTGGCGTATGCTCGAAGAAACTTATGATATCCCGCCCTCGCCGACATCGCCGGAGAAGAGGTGGGTGCTTCTTGCAATGACCGATGCCACTAGGAATCTAGTTGAGATTGCGACAAACTTCCAAGCCCGATGGTTTCGAGCGAAAGAGAAGTTGGAATCGAGCCGTCAGTGAAATAAAGGGGCATATTTCAGTCGTGAATGGCCAGAGCTTCAGAACCTAGATACTGAAGAATGCCTTGAATTTTCAAAAATACAAAATGCCGTAGGCTTTTGGTCGGTGCCGCTCGAGGCGTTTGGTCCTGTGTCGGAGGTACCGTACGACATGCATCGCTGGCGGATGTCTAGGATATCTGACTTCACTCCGTTCGAGTCACAGATTCAACTCGGTTTGTTTCAGATTACACAGGGATACCAAATACTAGGCAAAGAAGATAGTATCAACCAAGCTTCAGGATCAACACATACCGTCTCTCACCATAAGTTCCACTGTAAACTGAAAGATGGATAGTAACGAACAAACAGATGGCAAGGCAATAGAGATGTGATCTCACACGCCCATAACATATTAATTCTCACAGAATCGTAGAGAATGCATATACTAGGTTTACACTTGACAAACTCTTATCCTTCCTCGCTCTCAGTAGCTTCCCTGATCCATTTCCTAACAGCCTCACGTTTCGCCTTCTCAGAAGAGACTATGCATACCGCAGTAGCTATCATCAGCGCATATAGTATCGTCTTCTTCAATCTCTTCGTCAATCTCTTCGTCAATCTCTTCGTCGTCATCTTTTGATCCTCGACTAGATAGATCCTTCTCTGATCCTGCACATATTCCTCGTACAAGGGCAGAAGACACTCGTCGTGAACCTTAAGCCCCCGATGCTTCTTGTCTGGTACAGGGGAACTGAATCCAGCAAGTAACACCTTAACCTGTATGTTGTTATTAATACCTTTCCTCGCTATCACAACAACTAAATCCGAATAATAAAATAGTAAAGCTACGGCGGGTGGTGGGGCGCCTTTGTTTGGCGTGACATGCGAGCTATTGGATCAGTAATTTCTCTTGACCTGAACGCACGAGGCTTTGAGCCAGTCTCCGTGCGGAAGTTGGGCATGTTTATTTGTGGAAGTAGATTTGATAAGGGTATTAGAGATTGAATGAATAAATTGTATCGCTTGCTGCTCGCTCCCTTACATCCGATGAACATAATTCTGAAGCAAACGCTTTGTTATTCACCGCAAGACAACTTTTCCTCGGGTCGGGTTCGAACGATCAAAAGCATGGATGTGAACTCGCCCAATTGCAATTCTTTGCGCAAGATCACCTTCAAACTTCACCACAAGCACATCATACAAACACCAACATATGTCTTGATCGTAGATCTCCTGATCGAAGGAAATCTCATCGAGGGACTGATTCTTTAGCAACGGTGGAGAAGGATTGAGCGCCGGTTCCCCTGGTTGGCCCTTGAACGATTGGCTCTCGTCGTCCCACGCAGAATCTTTGCAACTGGAGGTGAGCGTCGTTTGCGAGATCTTGATGAATTCGAAGAGCGTGTTGGTTCCGAAGTCCGTTTCATCGAAGGTAGCGCCATCCATTACGACGATTCCAGCTTTTCGATCGTTCTTATCGAAGACTTGGAGCCAGCAAATCTCATGATTGCCTTCGTCACAATCCTCGCTCCGATACCACAAGTCCGCATGCTCACCGGTAATCTTGAGCTTGGTTACCTCTGCTTCTACCTCGAGTTCCGACCAGGTCAAGTTTGTTTGAGGCCATTTGGTGACAGAGGAATCTATAGGATGAGCAAACCATCGATCTTCCGGAAGATCCTTGTGCACGTAATATATAGAGTCGATGTCGTTGTCTATACCCATAACAATTTTGCGCTCCCATCTATTCCAGTAATGCCATGATTCAGGAGGTTTGCACGTCCTCAGATCTTCCGGAACACCTAATAACTTAATATGACTTATACATCTTTCGAATATATTGCGCAGACCTGACGAGGCACCATACTCTATGCTTCCATACCAGGCGGCCCATGACCATGAAGGGAACAAAGGCATATTAGTTTGAGGGTCAAGACGACGTCGCAGTCGACCTGAAGGTTGCCATAGTAACCCAACTTCCAAACTGCAGAGAGGTATACCAGTGACAAATGGAGAAGATGCAAAAACCGACCGGCTAAGATACGATGCAATACCGGCGAAGGCATTCAGTGCGTCTGACTCATATGATAGCTCTCGCAAGCAATAAGTTGCTACGAGATTCTCATACACTTCCCAGTTGGGCATATTCGCGACAACCAATCTGAAATCGCTATCTCGAGCGGGCTCAAAAGTTAGATGGATGTCGTTGTTTGAATCTTCGCTGCATTCGCCGTGTGGGCAATGGAAGTAAACCTGATCCATGGTAAAGATGAGCTTTCGCGTGGCTAGTAGGCCCTCCTGGAAAGTCCAACCCCGCCAATTCCATTCGGAAGCACCTAAGGAAGTCCCGCAAGAAGGAAGGACATTGGCCAAGTGCATACCAGCAACCTTGATGATGCGCTGTACTGGTTGACGAGCAGCAGTAGTTCCAGGCAAGCCCGCATTGGCATCTTTCCCAGCAGCAGCGACTATCGCAAATGTTGCCTCTTGGTAGATGCGGTCCATCTGCTGAATTTGCTCCTGCTTATCTGTTCCATCCTGAACAATGCACAGACTGTCGATCCAAAGATACCTTTGGCCAAGCCTGGAGCATAGTATAACGGCGCTCTGTATAGTGATTGGTATCTTGTCCTTATAACGATTCAATGCGCCGTCTTCGCGTAACAGATGCTCATTGCTCTGCTTTAGCATCAAGGGGTCGACTCTTCCCCAGGTATAGCTAAGAGCAATGTATTTTTGGCCAGTGAGAGGCCCAACAATGCAAGCTCTTTCAGTATCAATTAATCGGAGCGATAATGGCGGCATTGTTGTTGTAAGGGGGCTTTCGTCGGAAGCACATGGTTTTTCGAGGCAAGGCAAGATCCATCTTTGGATGCGTTCAACCAGTTGAGATGGATTTTCAGCCAATTTGAGTCCTCTGTACAGCGGCGCTCGTTCAACCTCAAGCTTCTGAATCATAGCGATCCCGTCCCCGAATTTAGAGATTGTCATTTCGTCGCTAGGTTGTCTCAATTTCACCATAAGACGCATGGAATATGGATCAGTCTTCGATTTTGGATCCATTGTGATGCCGGTGTCGTTGAAGGCAACGTTCATGATATAAACATCAAGATTCTCCCAGTCATCTGAGTCCATAATGCAAGTATAGTCCGCCCAGTAGTTCAGCGTGTGAATGAGAAACTGGCAGAAATGGCATGATGAGTTATTGGAAACTTTCAGATACGATCCAAGGCGGATGCCGTCCGTAAGTGCAGCTGTCAACGAGCCATCCGTGACAGTATGCTCGTACAAAGAATTCTCGAAAAGCCAACTGAGATTTAGTCGGATGCAGACCTCGCATAGAGAATCATTGCTTTTGGAAGTCTCGCAAATCCATGGATAGACTTCATTATCATGCTCATGCTCTGAAAAGCAATACTTTGCCGCACGAAGGCCCAGACCAAGTGAACGGATGACGACAGGCATAGCGCAGCCTGACTATCTTCATCAAAAAGAACACGATAGTGAAAAAAACGTATTGTACTTCATGAGTATAGGTGTTGGTGTAGGTCAATGTGTGAAAAGCCATATTGTCCTGATGAGAGGTGATGAATAGCAAGCGTCCACGTGGGAAAGTGTTAGCCGCTTGACTAAGCTAAAAGAGGCTAGTCTGAAGCCTCGCGCGAGTTCGTATACTCACCGATATGCGGACGTGTCTCTGTCACGGTTTATGGCTCTTACCCTGCAAGATAGTTGCTCCTACTTCGGCGTGGTTGCGACTTACTTTCTAGCTGTCCAGGACTAGCGTTGTTGACTCTTGCGTACCTATACCTTCGATAGCTCCTAGATAGTACAGCCTCAGTTCAATCCCATACTTTTCCACTGCGTCCTGTCCGCTCTGCCTCACCGCGACAGTCTCAATAGATGTAACGTAAAGCACGATGAACCGACCTCGGTATATCACAGGAGGAATGTAGAAAAAAGGTAGCTTTACCCGTAAAAGAAGAAAGTAGTGTAACTGCATCGAGGCAGCCTGCGGCGGTCTCTTCGGCTAGCTAGCACCCACAAAGCTGAGCTCATTTTGCGAGCTCAACTGAGACGTTTTATGGAATGGATGTAGGCGGTAAACATGACTCAAAACAGTTTGGCTTGTGTTGCGCTATACATCGCCAAGGTGATTAGACACTAGAGTCGTCACTACTTCTTAGAATCACCACTATCTCTTAGCTTTGACTGGTGGGGTGTATTTGTTGTTAGCGGTGTCGTATTTTAGCTCCTTGTGCCTTTTGAAAGTCTCTTGCCATCGCCGGCTCGATCGACGATAGGTGCTGTCGCTGAGCCCTCATGCGGCATGAACTGGCTTGCCAAAATTGAAAGTCCATTGACTGCTGGTTGCAATTGCCAAGTTCTGGGTGTAGGAAATCAAGTGTCTGCTTTCTAAATGCGAAGCTTTAAGGTACGCTTGTCATCTGAATGCTGAATGTCAAAGGGCGGGGGAGCACTAGTACGAAATTTTAGAAACAGAAGGCTGATATAAGAACAAGTTCCTAAATGCGTGTAACCGTCCACTTCACAACACTTTTAGAATGCGACAAATCGTAAGACTGTGTCAGAAGACGATACAATACAATTCTAAGCGATATCGGTTTCTAGTTGCTGGTTCGCCAAGGTCATTGTATGAGCACGTGCGCTAATGCATGATCTATAGATGTAAGGGACATTCGGACTTCCATTTGCTTGTTCTCTCTCTTCGAAAGTGGATTTCGGAATATAAAATCATGGTGTGCGTGATTGAAAACTGACTGCTCGGAATCAACGTTCGTTGGCGAGTCTGGAAGCGCTTAGATTAATCAAACATCATGAAAGCGGCGTATGTACCACAGCTTGGGCGCGCAGCGTCGTAAATATTTCTTGATTTAATCATTGGCTTGCTTTCCTAGACCTAGATTTGGCGTATGTCTTATGGGAACTCGCAGAATACGACTCAAGTCTTCTATCATGACCTGAAACCCATACTTTCACTTGCAAGCTAATTCCTCGGCGGCGCAATTACATTCATTTTTTCGCTATCAGTTAAAATATGTCATAACGACTCCGCACTTTTCCTCACATCATCGTAAGCTTCGGGCGAATAGAAAGCCGTATGCGGCGTGAAAATCATCCTGCCCAACAGCCACTCTTCCCTTCTTTGATACGACTTTATCAATGGATGTGTGTCTTCGCCTTCCGGCAGCGGCTCGACAGGCATAGCGTCGAAGGCTACCGTGTACAAATTTCCCTCTTTTAAGCAATGCTCCACGCCATCCAGATCAACCAACTCACCACGTGCTGTATTGACGAGAATTGAACCCTTCGGCATGAGCGAGAGGAGTGAGTAGTCGACCATGCCTCACGTCCCACGCGTGCAAGGGCAGTACAAAGGAAGCGTTGAGCTACGGCGAAATAGGTCTTTGACATCTCTAATGCGCTCGAGATCAAGTGCCTTATCAACGCCACTGGGCAGATAGGGGTCATAGAAGATAAAATTCCATCCGAAAGCTTTTGCGCGCATGGCAGCGGCCATACCGATGGGGCCAAGACCAAGGATGCCGAACGTCTTCTTCTGGATGCGGTGCACTAGTGGTGAGTCGAAGTACATCCAAGTGGCTAGTGGGCTCTGGCGCTACATATCATGGTGAAGCGCTATACCGCGGCGTGGGCAGAGTGCGAGCGCGAGTGCGTGGTCTGAGATTTCGCATGTCCCGTAGTTAGGAACATTGCAAACTGCGATGTTGTATTTTGCGAGAGCTACCCGGTCCAATTTCTCGTAGCCGGCACCCATCCCTACGATTCAACTATAGGTAAGGCTAAGCCAAATAGGAGAAGTAGCAGGTGAGCATACACTTTAAGATTAGGAAATAATTCTGCATCTTCAGTCGTAAAGGCAAGATGGAAGACCATGATGCCGTCTACCTGGTCTTCAATACAGTACTATTTCAGAAGTCTGCGTACTGTGTTTGTTTATCCTTAGGTAACACGGAGCCCCTAAACCTTTCTCATTATACACGCTTATGCAGAGCATAATAGAATATTTTCTTGCCTTTAAGTATCCTGTATCAGTTGAATAACCCCTAGCTCATGCTCCTTTAACTGTTGTCACAATGTTTCCCACCTTCTTCGCTTCCTCTCTAACTATGATGACTGTTATTCATATATGACCGAAGCACTATTGCCTTCAGTCTCAAGGACATGCTGCGCGTGCATCGGTTAGTCGACCATCCGGAAGAGGAGGCGCAGCTCAGCGTTCAAGTCACTTGTATAACATGTCATGTATCCAATTCCAGGCATGTGTGAAAGCGGCGGATAGAAGGGGGGTTTCACATTACGTGACGAGAGGGCCCAAGTCGTAAGTTAAAGGTCACGGGCTTGTAGTTTAGTAGCGTAGTATTCCTTTAGTATATGGTTTGGTTCACCAATTTATGACGTGGGAAAGATCCTGGTACTACCATCCTATGGCACTTTATAAGATGTTTTGCACGACGTTTTCTGAATGTAATTTTGCAATTTTCTGCTTTCGATATGTGGATATTCGAGCAAATCTAATGCTTCCCAGACCGGCTAGTGCGATCGGAGAAGTAAGTAAGCCTGTTGCAGGACCAGAACAGTACCGACAGACCTAAGCGAAATGTTAACGGTCTCAAACATTCGAGGAAGAAACGTCTTACAGTAATGTGGTAGTGAGTAACCTGCTGCCCGTCTGTAAGCGACTCACATAACCCACGTTGATCAAACACAATATGACTATCACGGTGCGCGGAATATCCGACGATGGAAGTTGTAAAGCGAAAGGTCGATGCCTAATAAAAGCCACAACACTGATGATGGGATATACTAGAACCCAAAGTAGGAAGGTATGTGAACCAGGCGCGAAGTAGCGTTCAGCTAGGAAGTCGTAACGAGAGATCGGAGCATAAGACCTCTGCGTAAAGAAGTTTCTTCTGTAAAGATAAAGTGAATGATGGGAATACCATTCTCCCCAGTCTTCAAAAGTCTTTTCTAGCCATCCGTTGAATATAACATGGATGTGCCCAATGCGCGAAGACAATGGTATAAGCAGATACAAGATCAACGCTTTTACTGTTGTGTCTCTATCAACAGCAAGGTCGATGATATTTGAGCCTATTCGCCAGTTCAACGTTGTACAGATAGGTAATGCGATCATGGCAAACACCAACTGATATGTTAGGTTGGACGGTACAAGTTCGCCCCTTAGCTGAGCGTCCGTGGGGCCTGGTATCAAAGAGAATCCAAACGTCTCTCCAGAATCGCTCATGAGCCATGAATCAGCCAATATAACGATCGTCTTGGCCTTGGCATTAGCAGGGAGGCCGATATTGATCAGCATAGAGATTAAAAAGGACGACGTGAATGGCATCGTCAAGAGCACCGGCACTACCTGGACGAAGGTTGAAGTGGAGGTTGAAACACCGGTAGCGCCAACAAACAGCAAAGTAAGACGCCAGGATATACGATCTCAGAGCAAGGTAGTCTTCGTCGAGTACTTTGGATGCAACAGCAATTGATCTCTAGGCCCTTTCAGTATGCCATCTGAAGCATTAGAAAACACATACGGTGGTAAAGTTCCAGGTTATAGCAGCGAGTATAAAGCTGATTACAGCATCGTCGATACCCAAACTCAGCATCCTGATGAGACACTTCGCCGTGGTTAGTGAACGAAAATGGGCGCTATAATAAATCGACTTACAAATATCTCGACATGGATGTATCCAGCCGGAATTACAGCAAAGTCAATGAGCAACTTAACTGTATTCGCGACACTATTATCTGATCTGTGCAAGTTTGTGAATACGAGCAGTGCTGTTTGACTGATGTTGCACAAAGCCTCTAAGGAACCCACAGCGAGGGCGAGCTTTAGACCAAAGGGCAGTCCTAGATGGTCTGCAGCGAATGAAATTGGAACACAGCCTAGAAATATGTTGAACGTTTGGCCAGGAAGGCTTAGAGCAAGGAGCCATGACGACATGAGATACAACAAGGGCTCTATGTGCTCGTAAGTGCGCCTCAGCAAGACTGCGACATATCTGATGGAACTAGTATACGTTCGCTTTATCTTGAATACCCCCAACAGTAAGACGTCGTGCAGAGGTGACAACATCGTTTTGATGGCGCACAGACCGGCTTCTAAACTCTGTCTATAAGCCTGCAAGTAGTGACTCAAAGTCCTTGAGCGGAAAACGTCACTTTCGCAAGCTTCTTGTCTGTACCAATCGTCTGAGAATAGATCTCTGACTTTGTTCTCCCGAGAAGGCAACAAGAACGGCGGTCGAATGAATCGCAGTAGATCCAGATAATATGTCTGACCAGGCAGGTGGACTTTCCGGAATCCGAGCGCTAAACGCTGATCGCTAAAGAAACTGAATGTAGGACGTTTTAGTGTGAAGGAGTCGAAATGTCGACTGAGATACGCTGGCTGTTCTTGGTTGGAAGTTCGTTTGGAGATCCGACGCGCAGATGGATTGTAGAGTCTCCTTGAAACAGTTCCCATCTCCCATCCAATGGGCAGTATTGTCTCCGTGTACGAGCCTTGATTATAAACTCCACCGGGCGACCAAGCAGCAATTGAGCTTTGGGAAAGCAGCGCTTCGATCCGATGTAGCTCAAATGCATCAATTTCATAGCTTTGCGATCGGGCTTTCAGTGCGATGACGCATTGAAAGGCCGTTTGACTATCTGCGTCTAAAGCATTAATTTCGAATCCATTCAAGACCAGGGCTTCAACAATATTATACTCCGGCATCTTGACAGCTTCGTGAAGCATTGTAGTCCAGCTAGCGTCGCTTTCGGGAGGCTCGCCTAGAGAGTCCGCAAGGCCGGAACCTGTCAGAAAGTACCTTAGCGATGATCGCATCGAAACGGACTGTTCCTGATCGAGAGCGAGTAGTTGAAGGCGCAGAAGACTATCAACGAATATCTGGCGTGCAATATCATCATTCAGACGGTATATGACCCCCAGCATGATTCGTAGGACTGACTTTCGGCCAGACTTGGTTATAAGCGGGTACTCAAGTCTGCATCCAGTCTCCAAAATTAGTAGCAATCGCATCACAACGTTGGTGACTTTCCATGCGTCAGACCGCTTACGCCCTTGCTGGAGAATCCAGGACCCCAAAACATGTATACTGACCGTGGTGCGTTCCTCATCACCAATGTGTCCGCGAAAAGCCCATGCTAACGTGGAAAAGTTGCAGTCCTTTTGCAATGCAAGTTGAAGATAATTCGCAGTTAGGCCTGAGCTTCTCAAGCAGCAGATAGGTATTCGGCTCCGAAGCCTGAACATAGCATAAGCGCGATCTTGTAATGACCGTATGGAGCTTTTGGAGCGTCGGTTTCTAGAACCGGGTTGTGGAAGTGCATCGAGACAGCTCTTTAGATCCTGTACCAACCACCCAAAATCCCAGCATTCGGCCTCTTCGGGATGCACGAGAGGCTGTAATATTGTTGAGCCGCTAAAGTATGGGATGGCTTTACGAGTCCGGCGCTTTAATGTTCGTACCAGCTCTCCACGTTGAGAGAGCTTCTGTTGGCGATAATTCTGAATCTTTGTCCATGAAAATTGCAGGTAGAATCGATGAAGGCGTGGACGCAGTATTGTGCTCAATCCTTCTGAAGTCAGTCGTATAAATTATGCTTGGGCCACAGCACTTGCCTGTATAGTCTCTCGCGATTATCCGAGTATATGGCTCTTGTCGCTTGCGTGAAATCTTTCCATCCACCAGCCAGAGCAGCGACGGGTGGGAAAGTCGAGGGCAAGTTGTAACAAACAGTTAGGAACTTGTAGAATGCTATGTCAGCACCAGTCTCGACCATGCACGTTTGTAGGTAGAATGTTCCCTCCAGACATTTCCAAGGCTTTTGGCGCCAGTAGCGTGGATCGTCGTGCAAACAGGCTCGAAGGTAGACAAATACTGCCATGGGTAGTTCCATATGCTTCTGAGATATATCTAGAATACATGTATCAAAGAGCTTATGTACCGAATACATGCTCTGACTGGAATCACTTTCTGCGTCTGCCGGAAGGGGGGATCGCGGCCGATCAGCGAAGATGCACCAAATGACCATGCCAAAGGCGAAGTTATCGAATCCGAAAAGATCATGACTAGCATATCTCGAACTTCCAGAAGGGGGGCACCATCTTGGAGTTCCTCTATATCCCGAAGGACCGCCGAAGTCACCTTCATTGGTCGCTGCGACAGTCAGACCAAAGTCGCTTAGCTTTGCCATGAATCTACTCCCATCGTGGAAAAGGAGGATGTTGTCGAGCTTGATGTCACCATGAATCAGTCCAGATCCATGGATAGCTTCAAGGCCACGTCCAATATCTTTAAGAAGTTCGACTTGAAGTTGGTGATCTGGAGCGCAGAGCATACGGCCTCTGCAAGATAGAAAATCCATGTCAATGAGCTCAGTCAAAGTGATATCTGCGCGCTCAAGTACCAAAAGCGGTATACGTGGCTCGGGGGATACGTTATCCTCCAGAGTGTCTAGGCAGAGACCCCAACCGAGGAGGCGAACAATATTAGGATGTTGCCGTAGATTTGGACGACAGAGGTTCTCGATTTCTCTTTCCACGCACACAAGTCGGTGACCGAACGTTCGTGTCATCGATTCTGTCGAAGTACCTCTAGACTGTCGTCCCGAATCCTCATCGTGTACATACGCGCGTTTGACTACTGTGTTCGGGAGGGCGTCGATAGCCTTTTTCAGAGTTCTCACCATATCGTCAGCACCCTGAACCGATGCATCCTGAGGTTCGGAGGAATACGGTTTAACCGCGACCGCTTTAACAGAAAGGAGCGCCGGGGACGCTCCGAAAACTTCGAATGTTCTTCCACTGCCCAGGCGATCATTAAATTCGGTCCTTGTTCTGTATAGCATAGGGCCGGGTACATTGTAAGACAAAAGTAGGTCAAGCAAGTCTTTGAAGATGACCAGAGGCTCTCTGTAAGATCGGGACGATTGCGCTGAAGGCTCGAGAGAAAGTGCCCTGCTGGGTCTCTTCAATGGCTGGAACCATTGTGACCCGAAGGATTCAGATTGCAGCCTGCTACGGCTGGAGATTGAACGACTAGGAAAATTCGAAGAGCCGACGATACTGCCATGCTGAATCTTTTTTTGCTCCAAGACTCGGTTCAATGAAGCATGCAGGAAGCTATCTTGACCCGAATGTGTTGTTGGTAGGAGTGGGGTCGTTTCACTAGCCTCATTTTCCTCGACGCGGTCCAGCTGCGGAGTGCGGGACCAGCCACCCGCCATTCGTGACACGGACGTCGTAGCAAACTGTGACGATCAGGAACCGACCTTCAGTAGAAGACGAAACCGCACTTCTCGGTTCTATGCCTCGTTTGCTTTTTGCACGATGTGCAGATCTTAAGAGATGGAGCCTGGCAGATTCGCAATGCACCGGTCAGCTAGCTCATCTGCATGTAAGCTACTGCGCCTCCACATATCCTGCATTCTCCATAACGTGACCCACCATATTAGTGCAGTTCGCGGGATCCCATAGTTATCAAAAAATCTGTGGGGTGCTTAACGAACGTACCTGACCCATTTGCGACTACTATCATAGTGCAACTATCCCGATGGTTTGAAATGCCTTTTCATACCTATGTAGATATCATGCTTATTACGCACAGGATAGCATGCAAGGATATCGGCAAGAGGGCAACGGAGCCTAATGTCCCAATGGAGAGGCTGACAGGGGATCGCAGGCAACTGCCAAGTTCGTTCAGGTCAACCAGTTCGCGCATGTCAGTCAGCCAGCTCCCTACCACTTCTTCCTGAGGAACTCCGCCATTGTTTTTGTTATGGAACCGACCAGTCTTGCTCTCGCAGTGCTTACGTCTTTTAAGGAGGTTTACCTTGTCTGTCGCTTCGTGTAATTTTGACTGGATCCTCTCTTGTAACTTCACTAACCGATGATCAGCTATCGTGTCAACGTATCTCAGCGTAATGCATTCCCGGAACGTCGAGAGTTGGAATCCAAATTTCGTTATGAGGTTCTCTTCCTCCAGTCCCTTGGTCAACGATTCTTCCGGAACCGTACGATCGTGGAGAACGAAAAGACAAATCAGCGATGGCTTCGACAGATATATGAGATCATCGAACGCGTCCGCTTAACACTCAGTGACTACAGTCGCATCGCAGCCGAAGAGGATGGTCGATATCAGACATATTCACCCTTTCTCAATCGATCAATGTACGATTCTACACTAGTGGAGTTTGATCTGACGGAAAAGCTTCCTATGCCTACAAAGCAAGCCACTATATCGACACGGGCATTGCGCTGGATCGGGATCAAGGCAAAGGAGAAGGTCAACGAGAACCTTGATGCATGGAAATGGGCACTAGTAGAGAAACGCAAATTTGAAGCTGTGCTAGCCGTGTTGCAAGAGGAAAATGGAAGACTTAAAGACATTCTACCGCTTATGCCTGCCGAGCATATAGCGACCCTGCCAGATCATACCGCACATGAGACTTCGCAAGGCGATTTTGACGAAGACTCACATCGATTGGGGCTTGCAACTCACGCTCAGTTGAAAAGGATCGTCAGAAATGAAGCTCACATAGATGTCGCTATTGTTTCAGCCAGGTTGAAACCACTGCCAACCCTGCAAACTGGCCCTCTGATTGCATGTTCCTTCGACAGTTCCAAACACGACGTGATGCTCGTGGAGTATAAACATTACCAGGTCAACGATAACACCAGTGAGGAAGAAAGAAAACAGACCACTCAACGGGCTCGCCAGCTGGCTTCGTTACTATCATCAGCTGGTACGGGTGATCTCGCTACGTTAGCATTTCGGGGTCTCTCCGAAGAGCCATGGCACAACCGAGATGCCTTTGTATTTGATTTTCCCATCGGAGCGGATACATCCGCACCGCCTCTGTCTCTGTATGAGATCTTGAGCTCGAATAAGATTGACCTTCGACTGAGTCTGAAAGGGCGTTTTCAGGTCGCAGCGAAATTAGCCAAAGCACTCACCGCATTTCATTCTGACGGTTGGGTACACAAGAGCTTCCGTTCTAGCTCTGTTGTCTTTTTCAGGGAGAACTTAACCAAGAGTCTTATGATCCACAGCCCGTACCTCACCAACTTCGAATATTCACGACCTCAAGCGAGCCATACTAAGCTAGATTTTGATGACGACCCAGAGCGGAATTTGTATCGCCACCCTGATCGACAAGGTGAGCCGAAAACAAGCTTCACTCACCTACATGATCTATATGCATTAGGCGTCGTGCTCCTAGAGATAGGACTATGGCAAACCGTATCGAGCATGGTAGAAGAGGTCAAGGTTCCCGAGGGTCGTCGCAAATCTGTGCAGGGGATCTTGAAACAATTGACAAAGAAGCGATTAGCACATCACATGGGAGAGAAGTACATGGAAGCCGTACTTTCCTGTTTGGATGATAGATACGAGCATCGAATCGCAGATGTCGACTTCTCTATGATATTCCATGAAGATGTCGTTCAGAAGATTGACGTACGAGCTCTCTTAGATACGCACGTGTGACATGGGCTGTGAGAGCTTGCTGGCTGCTTCTACGACAAAAATTGTAGCTCGTAGAGGGGAGATGCAATAAGGAAGAGGAAGTAAAACCATAGCCCCTTAAACGCTAACATCCAATGTCTCAACCCACATTTAAACTTTCTCCTAACTCTCTCCTATATCAAAGCTGCATAAATGCATACGTTACTACGGTACCATCCCCAACCCTCATCCTGGCGCTGACGTCAATATCCACAACGGCATTCTCGAGCGCGTACTCATTGAACCAGAACTACGCATTGATCCCGCCTGTAAGCTGGAGCTACATCTGCGTCCCATCCCTGAACCGGATAATGGCACGTACGTCCGCTAGTATGAAGTTCAAGAGCGCACTAGCTCTGCCATAGAAGTTTAGCGCGTAGCCCCTGGCCCCTGGCAGGTCCGAGATCGTGGGCGTGGAGCCGATCCATTTGTTGATTCTGCCGGGACCCCCATAAAGGCACATGGTCAAGGATCTCCTGGTCATCGCCGATCCGAGGGGGGACTGGGTTATGGTCTTGATGGGGGAGTAGCAAGTGCTGTTGACAAGCGAGAGCATCTCGGCGACTGGTCCAACTAACTGTGGATAATCAGCTGCTTTGAAGTGCACCCTAGCCACCGAGACAAGGGCCTGGATCACAGGCCGGACGAGCTCGTCTAGTTGACGGGCTGCGTTCAGGTAAAAGCTGACGTGCTGGATCTTCAAGGACTCCTTGGCTTCGTCCAAGAGAGTGCCAAGCTCAGATAGAGCTGCTGTGGTAGCTGTGGTGGAACACAGTTCCACAATTGTACTGGCGTGCTCGGAAAGTTGGTCGGAAGTGTACACGAGGTCCTGGGCCTTGCTTTCAACGACGATTGAGATTTCTGATCTGCCGCATTTCTGCTTGAAAGTGACACTCTCCGGTGTATCCCTGCTGTCGGCTCTAGCGTGGTTGTCGTCAATAAAGAGATTGCAGCCCAGGGAAATCTTCTCGATTACTTCTTTGATCCAGAGTGGAAGGTTGGCAGCCGCTTGGTCTCCAGTCTTGCTGCGTGGCTGGAGTAGGCAACGAACTAGGCCACGAAACGCAGCCCGCTGATTCTCATGAAGGTCCTCATCAAACTGCGTCAACATACGTCCGATGGCGGCTCTGTCGATATTGTTATCTAGCGGCTTGAAATTAGACAGATCTCCAGTCAAGAGATCCTCTGGAGCAGGGAGGGGTGTCAGGGGGAAACTTCCGAGGTTTCCTCCGCCTTTGCTGCTGCCGTCTTTAGTAACGATGATACTAATCAAGGCCGGAATCATGCTTTTGTCGGGCAGAATGGTAATTGTGCGCGAGTTGTCGAATTGCATCTCATCAAACGAGCGCGTGCTGGAGCTTGACGAGGAATGAAAGAAGATACCGAAGATACCAACGACTTAAGACTTTGTGTTCTTGGGGTGGAATGACTTCAGGCGGTTATATAACACCTGGTTGAGCTCAATCTTATACCCTGTACCATATCCTACAATCACCTAAATTACAAAGGGATACAAACCGCCGGACAAAGTATTCGGGGCACCGGCGATGAGCTTATCATGGAACGCGGTCTTGGAATCGCTTGTGTACCAGTCGCTGGGAGAGATGGTAAACGCCTTTGGCTGGCCCAGACAAATGATGGTGACCTGGATTGAGCTGAAATTGTTGGACTGGAATATATCTCGCGTATCGAGTAAGATTCTTCCCCGAAGAAGAAGAATGGGTCCAGGATAGCCAAGCCGGCCTCAACTTCAGACTGCTCCAGGCCGTAGGTGCTATAGTTGAGCGAGTCGGAGTGCTCGAAGTCAAGACTGCATGTGGGATACCGCAATGCGAATTTCCCGTGTAGTAAGCCAATGGAGCCTTCGCCATTGTATGAAGCATCATTCACGGTCGCTTCGAAGACTAAGCGCAGCACTGATATTCCCCCCTCTTCGAGGATCTGAGTACGATATCTGTCCATGTGTTGCAACGTATGACCCTGATGGATTCCTAATCTATAAAGGGAAAGCACAGCCAATTGAGATAGTTTTCATCCACATGCGTTTCCGTGAAGACACTCTAAGGCTTCGAACGCCTTACTCTTTCCACAGCCTAAGCCGATCCTTCGCCGGCTTTAGCAATGTCGCACAGGCTGCAAGGCTTTCTGTCGGTTTATTGAACACGCGCTGTTAGGCAGCGCTCGTGGGAAATGAAGTGATTCGACGAGAGGTTTGTGTTGGGCAGGCGGAGGCTGCAAGGCATACAGCTGAACTGGGGCTGGCGATAAATCAGGGCCATGCACCAGTGGCACACCGATCCGGTTGAAATTACAAATCCTCTGGATTTTCCACGATGGTAAAGTCCCTAGAACTGGTCAGCACCACAGGGACGTATATAAAGGCTAGACTGCCAGGTACAACTTCGTTTCTCTAAGAAGCTTTAAATAAGTAAGAAGAGCTAAATAATCTATTTCACTCCTCTTATCCTTTTTAGTAGTAAGTAGTGTGTACACGTATATTTTACCTCCGTTTACTGTAGCTCCACTGCTGGGTGCCATGATGTCGATGTTCGACCGCAAGCCAAACAATTGAAAAGGCCGCGGCACTGCCGAGCTTCAGTTATATGCTTGAGAACGATTAGTAAAACCCCGTCAATGAACGCTGAGTGTATAATTGTTGGTACATACTTTTCATAATTGATACTATATCATCGAGCTACAAAAAAAGGCTTATAGTTTAGTAGAACCACTATCCTGCAGGACTCAATAAGAGGCTTTGCGCGATATCTCTAGACGTACGTTTACCGTTTTTGACTTGAAAATCATGAAAAGTCACTTAGCTTTAGTGCGTCCTAATTGGGCTAGTGCAACTGAATGGATTGCCAGCACAAACTTCTTGGATATCAGAACCCATAATCAGAACATGTCGATGTAGCAGCTGGATGCATGACCAGCACAGGTCGCTCAATTGATATACATGTACAGATAGCAAAACCTCCCCTATTCAATACAACAAGTGTTTTCTCGACTTTCGCTTTGCACCTAAAAACCGCTACAAAACTTGATACGGGTTACCGTTGAAGCGCTCTGCCTAATTAGGTGTAATAGCGCCGCAACTCCTAAGCTAGGAACCTGTTAACAGCACGCTGTTTTACGATGTCTGTTTTACCCTATTGCTAGTTAAGGCGTAGCACGCTATACCTTAGGCTACTGGGCCAGTGGGCCACTAGGCTCTTCATTTCCTACGAGATACAGCAGCGTCCATTACGACCCTAATGGCACGAGACAGCAACGTTAACATATCTGACCTCCGAACCCCACAGCGTCTTTACATCAACATAGAGAAAATGTAACCTCGTCTTTGTTACGGCTATGTGAGGCTTTACCATGCATAATACCGTGAACGTAGTACGTGCCTAGGAAGACGAAGTCTTTACCAATTGGTCGTAACACTACATGAAATTGTGAGCCATACAATACACCAATAACATTATTTTACGCTGCAAAGTAGGGTCCTAGTCCAAAATACCCTAATCCAGGAACGAAAAAGGGTCTATTTATGCACGCGTTCGTTATAGCTTCGTGATATTGGCTGGCAAAACTTACTGAAATGCTTGAGTTTTCCAAAAGATCAGATATTGAAGGAGGCAGTGATCCTTTATTAACCATTTCAAGAAGACAAGCATAGCTAGGGTTGATTACTGCTGTAGCTAGTTTATAATGCACATCGACCCCTGCGACAACAGTCGTAGCTAATGATGTTCCCACATCAAGAGTACTATCGCTGCGTCTCAGTTCTATAAACATACTATCAATTTGAGAAATGATAGTTTTAAGACTATTTGAATCTTCTAAATCTAGTGTTCTTATTCGATCGGTAGTTTTTGTTATGCTGTCCACCTTCAAGCCGTCTATCGCGATGCTGGCTCCGATTCCATAAGGGTTAAGTGAAGTGATCGATGATTTGATACCACGCTTAGAAATTGTGATAGGGCAACGCTAGGGGACTTGTTACCTATTAATTGCAATAAGGATATTGCACAGTCGTTACGCTGTAGAAAGTAGATAACTATTATTCTATATGCAGAATATTACTAAAACACTTATAATCTGCCGCCGAACTTTGAGGAGCTACCGCCCAAAAATTGGGGACGGGCTGCAACAAGCCGGCAGTCAACTGCCTGTTAGCAAGAGACCGCTAGATTATAGTAGGTGAGAATTAGTGGTGTTTAGCTCGGTCCGTTTCGGATGCACGGCCTCAAGAATGGTACGGTATTAGAAACAGTGGTACGCGGGGAATTATTACGCCAAACAGTGGTAAGTCGGTGTTCTTTGTCTAGTAAAGCTTCTTTGTCTGGTAAGGCTTTGTTTTTGAAGCCGCCAAGATGGGGTGAAAACGGCAGCAGCTCCAGCCCACGACGCATTATTTAATCCTGTACACCCCCAGAGTCCTCTCGCATAATAACACACTATCAATCAACTGCACAGGAGGCCTAAGCTGTGGGTAACCTTACATAACATCAGGCCTTACACGTCCGCTACTTTGCTAACACTTTATAAGGCAAGCTATTTCCGCCTATCGAACAGCACTCTAGACAACGCCCCAACTGCACCTATATTCCCTAGGCAGAGGACTAAGATGCGACTACTACAATACCACGACACAGGCGAGTTTAGTCTCACTGGTGACTTGCTCGGGGATGATATTCCGAAGTACGCGATACTTTCGCACACATGGGGAGCAGATGCCGAAGAGGTCACCTTCTCGGATATCATGAACAATACTGGTAAGAGTAAGGCTGGCTATAACAAGCTCTCTTTCTGTGGCAAGCAGGCGAGGCGCGATGGCTTGCAGTTCTTCTGGGTCGACACCTGCTGCATTGACAAGTCAAACAACACAGAGCTATCGGAGGCTATCAACTCCATGTTTCGATGGTATCGCGATGCGGCGAGGTGCTATGTCTATCTTGCAGACGTCTCGAAGCCTCAGCCAGACTCCAATGTCAAACAGGAAGACTGGGCGTGGGAGGAGGCCTTTCGGAAGAGCAGGTGGTTCACTCGAGGCTGGACACTTCAAGAGCTCATTGCACCTGTTGCTGTTAGTTTTTTCTCAAAAGAGGGCGAGTGGCTTGGCGACAAGCAGTCGCTAGGACGCTGGATTAGCGAGATCACAGGAATCCCCGCTAGCGCTCTTGATGGGGATCACCTTCACGAATTTACTATCGTCGAGCGACTCTCGTGGCAGCAACATCGAACGACAAAGTGCATAGAAGACAAGGCTTACTCGCTTCTGGGTATCTGTGGGGTTTATATGCCGCTCATCTATGGAGAAGGGGGAGAGAGCGCATTCAAGAGGCTACATGGGGAGATCCAGAAGACTTCCAAAGGTGAGTTATATTGCAACGATCCGCAGCCCAATTCACGTTGAGCAATCATCCGCCCGTGGAGGATTACGTACTTTGACCACAGCTAACCGAGTAATTAGCCATCGAGAAAGCGGAAATTATTTCGAAAACTAGGATTCGCAACCGCAATTCTGGCACCCAATACCTCAACACTAGCAGTGGGGTTCAGAACAACAACGTTGGCGGTGGCATGCAGTACTTCGGCGACACTATGTATTTTGGTAAAGATGATTAGTATAAGCCACAAACCACCAACAGAGCTGTACTGTTTACAACATTGAGAGAGCGGCGTGTGCGTAGTTAGCTTCTCCAATGTTGCAATTAAGGTGGCCCAGCTCCGTAGCCTGGGAGGGCTCTTGACGACTTCATTAAGTCTTACTGTTGAAAATAAAGTTCCTAGTTAGTGTTACCTCATGCCTTATATACCTTTTTCTTAAGTTTGCGCCATTAGCACTCTAGATCCTGATCACCCGGGGTTTCTAATCACCCCACCAAAACGCGACACCTGCACAAACCATGCGATATCTCAACACAACACTCATTGATATAGACTCCCGTGAGCTAGCTATGCGATCAGCTATTAGTGATCCTAACGCAGGTCTTTATTCTAGCAGCGCCTTCTCTCTTCCCTCCAGTGCTCGCTAGTTCATCGCCTCAGCCGCCTCATACTTTCCCTGCTTCCGCAGTATCAACGCCAGATTGTTTACACTGGCCAGCGTATCCCTAATCTCTGACCCAAGAAGTAAGTATATTTCTTTTAACGCAGTCTTGCCCATTTCCTCAGCTACTTTATATTGTCCCATCCTGTCTATATATCATACCGCTTTGGAGAGCACAGAAGCTCATGTCCTCAACGCCTCTGCGTGCTCTGGCCGACTTTCCAGCACAGCTTCAGCATGCGGGAATAATGCCTGGCATTTCGGCCAGTCCTCGTGCCGTCCTACCAGATAGCTTTCGTCTACGAGCATCGCGTACGTCTTCTTCCATCGCTCCAACTCGTTGCTTAGCTCTAGCTATTTCTTGGTTGAGAACTACAGAATCCCTAGATTACAAATTACACTACGCTAGATCGTATTAGAGATTGTATTGTGCTTTTTGCGATGTTTTCTTTTTTTTTTTTTTTTTTTTTTTTTTTGCGTTATAACGTTCACTTGTGGCATACGGTCTTATACCCCTACTTCACCTGCACCTTTTGCAACGCGAGTGGACATGAGTGTGGACCAAACGTGGATATGAATAGCTTGCGATACACTTGCGAGTTGCTTTTGCATAGATTGTGCGTTACGAGAGATGTTGACGGCAGAGTACGACGTTTTTACCTTTACGTTTACGGTTGACTGACATGAGTTCTGGATAATGGCATGTATTTAATGAATGGAATTGAGTTTGTATATATTTCACTATGTGTTATGATGGAGTGAAGTATGAAACTTGGGTCGATATCATCCCGTTGGATGATCTGGAAAGACGAAGGCTTATGGGTGATGGGTGAGTGATTGAGTTGGGCAGGAGTGATGGAGATAATGTATGTACAGATTCAACCGTTGTTCATCTCACCATGGTCTATGGCTTGCACCAGCCAGACAGGACTCGAAATACTTTTCGCAATACTAAAGCCAGATCCATCTCGCGCTTGTAAGTTTAGTTCTTGTTTTCTTGTTCTTTATCCACCTCTTAGATAGTAACGATTCTTTGAGATCGCCATGTGGCTCCCTTCTTCTTCAATGTATACAGAAGAGGCACGCATATAGCCCCGAATAATGCGTAAAAGGTGAAAGCCCAGCCGGGCCCAATGGCACGCATCAAGATTTCTACCGATGCAATGCCGCCTGCGCTGAGTGCACAACGAATCAGGTTGTAGCTAGCTTGAACAGTGGAGCTCTTATTGGGATTCAGATCAGTGAGTAAAGTCCCGCATGTAACGAACACAAAGACTTGGGCCGCAGCTGAGAAGAACTGCAGCACTAGAAGGATCGCGAGGTGTGCTTCGGCATGAAGAATCCATCCGTAGCCAATTGTGGCGATAGAGCTAATGGCAATCATCGGGAATATGGATCTCAAACGAGCCTTTTCAATTGGAAAATCGGTCACACTTGTCGATGCAACTGAAATATTGAGTTTGCGTGCGGTGAGGCGATATTCGTAGTCTAGGAGTTTGCCGGTGAGCAAAGCAGCCAGCATGTCTCCTACACCAGAAGGAAGGTAAGCTAAACCAGCTGTGAGATAGTTTAGGTCGTATATCTGAATGGCCTTCGAGGATAAAGATGCAGCTAAGCAACCGAATACGGCGTAGGTGATACCGCCAACCAGAATGACGATGAAGTTCGCCTTTTCCTTGAGGGTCTTGAGGTCTTTAAACGGGTTGATCAGCTTGACAGAGACTGAAGTGTCAGTACTCTTAGGGGCCACTGAGTTACGTCGGGCTAGGCTGTACGCTGAGCGATATATCCGAGAGGAAGGGCGTAAGGATCCGTTACCGACCATATTTCGAGCTGTCTCAGGTAAGAAGAGCGCTAAGACTAAGAAATGTGATCCAGATGTGATAGTAAGAAGCCAAAATATCCATCGCCATGACAATTTCTTAGATACTACACCCACAATAACGAGTCTAAGGCACGGTGCTGCGTTCGTAAACCCTAAAAGCACGCTAACAAAGGATCCTCTGTTTGCAGGAATTGAGATGTTAGAAATAATTCTATAAGCAATAGCGTATGTGCTTAGCGCACCTGCACTTTGCAGACATCTCAGGATAACTAACCATAGCAGCATAATTATTCGCCAAGGCCAGGCCGATGTTTGCTTCAACATAAAGTGTAAGGGTAAGCAAAAGCATAAGTCGTCGACCAGCTTCATTAGCCAAGTTCGCAAAGATGGTTGGTGCTATTCCAGATACGATCTGGTACGAGGTGACTGTGAAATTCACCGCCTGGATACTGACATTGAGCGATCGTGCGATTGCGGTGATCGCAGGGAAGTAGATGAACGAGGAGACTGTTGAGAACACCGCTGAGATCGAACATGCGCACAAAAGTAGCGATCTTTGTATGGGCGCGAAAATCGTGTAAGGCTGAGGCTCTGTAGCTACCATTCGTCTCCGAAATGAAAACTGGTAGTAGCGTCGAGCCGCCAACGGTGTAGGTCCGCCATAAATCCATCAGCCGCTGTGTTGCAGGCGATATTTTTACCGTTGTGCTTAGCGAAGTCACTATCACTCAAATTGTCTCGATCACTCGTTATTCGCAGCCTTGATAGTTTATGCCCCATCATATAGACTTCACCCAGGCTGGCCGTGGATACAGCTTCCCGCATGCTGCTGATTTATTGCAGAGCCTCATTCACTGGACGTATGACAAGACAGGATCCAAGCGATAACACATGGTGCAATTAATCTTACGTAAACTCAGGCTAATGTGCGGGATGTAGAGCCCAATCGTTCATTCGAACGAACGAGGCTGAGGATTTTGACCATGACACAACATGGTACGAGGCTTGATCGCCCACCACATGCCGACGCACCAAACCAATTCCAGTTAATCCTTATCTCAGTGGGCTGAGATTATGGGGCTCACGAAACTTCTCCGCTCGAAAATTGCTGGACTAGTTTCTGCATTCCTGCAACAAGACTAATTGGTCAACATAAAGACAGGCCACACTGAGAGAGATCAAACCTACGTATTCCGGTATGTCTCGTCCGTAGGGTACAGGGTAGAGTCAATTATGAGGTTACGCCTGTTCAGTGTTAGTTATAAGCAACTCTGCAATGTGGCTAACGTACAATGAGTACAGAGCGTTGCGCGCTTCCCAGTCCTCCACAGGCTCATCCTTCGGCATGTGCTTGTGGTATTCCTCAAAGCAGGATCGGCTCCAGTCGTTGTCCAATGTCCTGATTGGACTCAGATCATCTGTGTTATCAGCAACGTCGTAACAACACGTCACGCTCATCATAGCGGCTTGGCTTACATTCATGATGTCCGTAGGAGGCTGAGGAGTCAAAGATAATCGGCTGACCAGTTGCCTTTTTGGTGGCAATGTTGCCTATCCAAAGATCACCATGAAGAAGACTAGGCTTCACTGACCTGCCTTCCGTTTCGAGAGGACGAAGGAGCCTGGGTATAACCTGTCGGAACGATGATGCGGAGAGCACCTTGAGTTCTTCGCTTGGACCACGAGCAGCTTCCTCTAGGGCTAGCATGTCTCGGATGCCATTGGAGAGGAATGTCTCCCAAGACGAGGTCCAGGTATTATCTTGTTCAAGCTGTCCATTGAACGTATTGACGTGAAATCCGAACATGTTGTTGGAGGAAGTGCCCTTCATATGAAGTTCTGCGAGCAATTTCGCGAAATCCTCCACCGAGACCGGGTTGAGGTCGAGATCGTGAAATTCGCACATGAAGAAGTGACGATTCGAATCATTGCATGATCCCCAGCAGATAGGACGGGGTGCTAAGGAAGGCATGATCTTGCATATCTCGGTCATAGACTCGAACTCTCCCTTCATCATCCCGCGCCCACGGTCCCCTGCGGCAAGCTGAGAAAAGTTAGATGTGAACGGACTGCTTGCATTGTATTGGATACCTTCAAAAACCAGCGCGTGACTTCAGCATTATCGAGTTGAGAATCGATGTAGGCTGTCGTATTCCAATTGCTTACTCCGTATGCTCGTGCAGCTATCAATTCAGCCCCGTGGGGGAGCGCTAATCATTGCTATCAACATTACGATGACCTTGACGAGAGCCCCTCAGACAGCCTCACCAGCGGTAATCTTCGCATCCAGCTGAAGGTCCTTGATGCGTTCCGTGTTATCTACTTGATCTTGCACTGACTGCTTTGTGTCCTCTTGCAGCCCGTCAGGGATTTTTTCTACTAATGCTCGCATCTCGCGTTTGGCTCTTTTCTTGTTAGTATGTCTGCTTTACAAGCTCCATACAAGAAACGTACATCTGACGAAATTTGATCTCGTTAGGATAGAGTGCAGAGACAAGGAAGTCATAACGTCTAAACGAGTTGGTGTTAGCTCAGTGTGGGACCCTAGTGAGTCGGTACCACAGCAGAGCTGCGCACTAAATGCTGTACCTTTACTAATATTGCAAAGGTATAGTTTGGTAAGAATAGTGAGGAGTTACGGCTCAACAGGTAAGGTGGCAGTTAAACATTTCATGCAGGCTGCAGAGCCTTGCATTCCTTCCACAGACACCTCCACAGACAACTCCGAAATAATGTCGTTCCTAATACCCTTCCATAACGTCTAAGCGCAGCGGTCAGCCTTAAATGGCGATCCAAGAGACGGAAGGTGCGCACAAGGCATAAAGGGCGTTTCGGTCATCCTAGTCTGCGTACGGCTCAGACATTCCTATGACCTTCTGATATTGCTTAAGGTACGGCTTGCCCAGCCTGTAGTGCGGTGCGCGCCAGGGCCCTAGTTCAGCCTCATTGTAACCCTAAAAGGCTTAAGAATCGAACATGATGACTTCCCTAGTACCCGCATCCGACATAACATTACCAGGCTAGAGATCAGAGTGAATCAAGCAGGGCTTAATAGAGCGCCCGCCTGTTTCCAGGGGCCAGAGAAGTCTCGGTATAACTTTGTTGCAAAATGCATCAAACAGACGTTCCAGTTCTTTATCTTCACCTTAGGTCTGTTTCTCGATTACATGGCCTTCATCAGTTGTGTGAAGTAGGTTTCCCAGCTATCCTTCCAGGAGTTATCGTTAGGGATATTGGCAAGGCGTGTTGGTACTGCGAAACCGAACTTCCCAGTGGGGGATTTTCCCATGCTTGCGCGATAGACTTTCGAGACAATATTTACGAAGTCCTTGACATCACGCAGTTCGTCCACCATGTCGTGGAAATCGCTCACGTAGAACCAGGTATCAGGATCCTCTTTGAATTCTCCAAAGCCTATAGGCTCTGGTATGTGGCCCGAGGCGAACTCTGAATACGCTTTATCAGAAGAATATGCGCCTTCCATCATACGTTCGCCCACTTCCCCTGTCTCGTACTAAAGAAAGGATCAGCGTTTTACGATCATGTCTTCAGTGATCAGATACCAACTTTGATGAAGTAGGGCTTCAATTTCCCGTCCTTCAGCCTTGTGTCGATGCGAAAGGTTTTTCACCACGCACTTGCCCCAGAAGGGATGATGGTAACTATTTCAGCCCCATCAGGCAGCACTGGTCTAGTAAACGTGAAAAGCTTTATACAACGACTTCACATGAACCTTCTATGACAGCCGGATCCAGGTGATTGATTGTAATAGGATTTGCCTTGCGCTCGCGCTGCATCTTGAGCGCGTAAGCCTCAGCCCGATTGGTAGACATGACGGAGACGTCCAAAAGTGAAGCGATGATTCGTGAGGGAAGATGAAGGATTTCGGGAAGGCTATGTTTTAAGGTCACAGAGTCGACCATGGACCTGTTACAAAGAGCCGTTGTCCATATATACGGCTGATACATCGGCTAGATGCCACAGCACATCAAGCTAGGAACCGGTAAGCCAAAAACGTGCGACGACGGAACCAGGAGCACAAGATCGACAAGGCAAATGTCAGGCCATGGGGGCGGGGTCGGGCTCTCGAATTAAGTTACATAGGGAGAGTGTATGCACCTGCTCGCCCCAACCCCAGTAGCGCCGAGCCGTAGCGACACTTTGCCTCGATTGGTCCAACTGCGAGGCTAACGATATACATCTTTACCTTCGATACGTTACACACGGAAAGTGAGCTTTGACCTGGATACGAGCTACGGTTCAGTGCCCTCTTCAGCTTCCTGCAGAACCCCCGAGGTACTCTTGCCGAGGGACCCAACCCAGACTTCTAACACTCACACTCTGAATCCCTAGTTAATGTTCACTTCAGACGCCTGACTGCAACAGCAAGAGTGCCCGCGTGACTGCTTGGATCCCGCTCTTTCCCCGCTGCACTATCGAATGTAACCAACCTTACCTCAGCCTTGCAGCGAGGCTGGCTACTGAGTGTGAAGTGTTGCTGTAGGGTGCCGGGCGACGCACAAGATGGTCAGTTTAGCATCGGGTAGCGGCGCGGTAACATGAACTGAAATTTGATAGGCGCCGCGAAAAGATCTCGAGGCCTCGTCTTTCCTTCATCGGCAGTTCACTACGCTCAGTCTGTCGAGTCGCCATGCTAGCACGGAGTCAAAAGAAGCGGTTCGCGGTTATTATGGTCTTACTGCCCTACACGAACCTGCAGAGGCGCTGATTGACTTCATCTTCCTGCACGGTCTCCGAGGCGGTTCGAGGAAGACATGGAGCAAAACACCCAATCCAGCTCACTTCTGGCCTCAAGCGTGGCTGCCGCTAGAACCTCACTTCCGGAACGTCCGAATCCACACTTTCGGTTACAGTTCAGAATGGGGCACAAGAAAGGCCAGCTCAGTGAAGGTACACGATTTCGGTCAAGCCTTACTGGCAGAGATTTACGCTTCGCCTTCCGCTGGCGGAGATGATAATGACACTCCAATCATCTTTGTGGCTCATAGCATGGGTGGAATAGTGGTCAAGAAGGTCCTCATACTCGCCAAGCAAGACCCAAATTATCAGAAATTAGCAGCGCGCATATACAGCATGTTTTTCCTCGCAACACCTCATCGTGGATCTGATAGTGCGCTTCTACTTCGCAACTTACTGCAACTTTCTGGAACACATGGTGCCAAAGCATACGTGGACAACCTGGTACCAAATTCAGAAGCGACCCACACTATCAATGATCAGTTCCGTCACGTTTATCACGATGTTCAGCTATGGTCATTTTTTGCAACCGTTGGAACCTCCCTTCGTCTCACAGTTGAAAAGGACTTCGCTATTCTAGGACTTCCAGGTGAAAGAGTTCAGCTCCTGAATGCAGATCATCGTCATGTTTGCAAGTTCGATGGTCCTTCTGACAGCAACTACCTTACCCTTCGTAACGCCTTCAACTCGGCTATAACATCGATCGAAAACACGTGGTTCTCCATGCGACGTGAAGAACATCAAAATGACATAAAACGACTGTCGGAATATCTCGGTCACCTAGAGCGGCCTGAAGCTGAGCTCTCCACACTCTCGGACAACAAAGTGGAAGGCTCATGCGAATGGTTGACTGATAAAGTCTCATTTCACAGCTGGCGAGAAGGCTTCGACGATTTACCTCGCCTCATGTGGCTCCGCGGTGACCCGGCTACTTGCAAATCAACGGCCGTATCTCATGTCATCCGGTATCCCGAGAACGTGAACAACAACTGTTCTCACTTTTTCCTTAGGAGTAACATCAAAGGTAAATCGACTGTTTCATGTGGCTCCGAACAGGATCTCCAGGTGCCCGTCAGGTCCAATTCCTGACAATAGGCGTGATGGAGTGAAATACCCATTGTAGATCGAGAGACGCCTTGGGCCGAGAGATACGAGCGATTCCATGGCTTCGAATAAATCGGTCACGTTTATTGTGTTTTGTTCTTTCTTCCATCATAGAGGTGGCAGTATGACGGTACATTCTCTATTTTGTCATGTGATTTGACACGACTGATAAGGGTATCATTGTTGAGAGCTACGACTCAAAAGGTCATTCTCTATCTTATAGCGCCTATTACAGACGGGGTTACCACAAAGCCAACTCTCTCAATTATGCCGTGCGTCTCGCGGGTATCCCGTCCACAAAACTCTTCAGTGGGTAGCAGATCCATGTCGCCTATCCGAAACGCCCGCCCCGAGGTGGGAGATAGACCTTGAAAAGCTGGTGTAAACAGAAAAGTAGCCTTATCTACCTGATATTAGCACAAGCGGAAAGCGTCTACAGAACTTCACATACCTCTGTCGCCCAAGTAATGAACTCCTCCTCATCTATACTCTCGCTATATCTAAACCCAGGATACACCGGCTCTTTACAATATGGAGGTGTAAAGGCCGAAACAAAGGTTTGTAGAAGCTGTATTTGTGAGGCAGGTAGTGGCTCCAGGGGTTGCGCATCTTGTACAGGTTCTAGTCGCTCAGCCAGTGGTACAAAATCGGCGTAATGGTGGCGATCGAGCCAGTTATCGCCATTGATTATGGTATATCCCATTACATCGCAAGGATACGCAGTCTTGCATATAACATCAAGAACGTCGTCCTGTGTTGGAGCTCCAGTGGGTGGACGCACCAACGCCGAGTAAAGAAATGATAGTTGCCTTTTTTCAGGACGCGGGCGGATTTGCTGCTTGCTTCCCTTCGACCTGCCTTGACGCCAACACGACTCGCCCCGTTCCGTCAGTAATATCATTGCGCGACATAAGGCATCTTTTGTAAGTGTAACGGGGGTCGAGAATGGAAAGGAAGCGTAGGCTACAATTAATCCCTCAAGCATTGGAGCTATGGATTGTATAACATCAGCTTTGGAAGGGTGGGCTTGTGAGAGGTTGTCAATGATCGAGGTGAGCGGGATCTCATCATCGGAAGCAGCAACGAGGCCGGCTATGCGCTCGTCAAAGTACTCGCGGTCGGCTTTGGGGCAGAGTGGGTCCCAACATTCATTTCCCTCCTCAAAATAAGCAAGGAACTGATTCCTTATACCGTCTGTATTTGATTAGTCGACCAAAGGCATTGGTGTACAGATAGATACCTTGTGTTTCGTACCTTGGGTGATGTTCTGGAACCACTCTTGGAATTCGGCTGCTGTATTCTTCGGCCGGTGGAAAAATCTCCATAGGCGAACAGGTAATATCGCCATACTCTGGATTGCGTCAAGAGGCAAAGTTATTGTCGTGCTGGGGGCTGGCAGCACCTACTTCTTGACACCTACCTATGGTAGCTAGGTCGATTCTTAGTCAGCGCAGGCTCAGCCCTGTACGACGTTGCACTGCCAAGACGATTTATCCGGTTGTCATCAAACCCACAGTCCGGCCTTTTGGTCGGCGACACGGTAATATAGTCGCCACTCAAGGCAGTCAGAAGTCTCGGGCTTTTAATACCTCTGCTTACCCGATGGCCAAGATGTTGCTTTCGCTTACAGAATACCTCGCAGGCTATCGTATGGTCGTTACGCATTCATCTGCACGGCGTAGTACAAGCGCGCTGGTAGTTAGCCGTCAGCCTCGCGCCAGGGCGCATAACCGATCACGTGATCTACACCCTGGGCACCTCTTGACGTATTCTAAATCGTCTTTCTACTGTTATCCATCGCTTCTCGGAACTTGAGTAGAAACTCCACTCTCTAAAAAATTGATGAGTAATGTTAGGTTAGCAATCAGGACAAGTGCACGCATGTCGAACGAGGCTGACACAGAATCGTTCAGGACCGATATCCCATCGTTACTCTATGTCGAGAACTTCGGTCCAGCGCCCACTACGACTACAGTCTGTCGCTTGATATAGCCCAGCGCCAGTGTTTGCTAATAGTAGAGAACAATCTGCCAAGACACTGAAAATTCACAGAGACCTGTCAACAACCATTTCTCTTACTTAGCCAGAAGAGACATCTTCACCAGTTCCGATATCAAGATTAGTGGCCAATAGATGCCGGCTAGCTTGGAAAGAAGGAGCTGCTGCTGGAAAAGGCATGTGTTTAACTGTAGCTATAAAACAGCTGCGGGATATGCCTAATTTCTTCTACGAACTTAAGAACGTACGTGAGCTTGCTATTAATAGATCTGATAATGCTAGAGTTGAAACTAAGTTTGTTAAGATTATTTAGGCTCTAGGATTTTCGACTTTACGAGCCCCAATAATTACGAAGGGTATTAAATCAGTCTTATCATTAGAAGCTAAAGATATACTAAATGTTCTAGCGGATATCATTTAAGACCCGAACCCTTCTGTGACTCTGCTAAATCTAGAAGACTCTCTACCTTACCTAAGGAATAGTGGTGTTTTGAACGTTCCCGCTCTGCTCGAAGCTTTTGACATCTTACAAGCATTTATTATGGGCTTCTGTTATGAGGTTTGTCTATCGATCGGGGACATTACGATGCTCGCTACGAATTCTGTTTTTAGCACCTGGGGGTACAGGTCCCTGTCCTTTTTGAAACATATGACATTCATACAGAGGAACAATGAACGCGCAAATGTACATGTAGATAGGTCGCCATACTTCCTCGATCCCATCCATCCATTCATCCATCCTTACGTTCGCATTGCTATAGTACCTTGCTGCACATCCAGAGCCAGCGCTCCTGCATTGGTGAGCACACCCTTCAAACTGAAGCCCAGGAAAGAGGGGAAACTTCCCCAAGCTCGAAGCTGCAGCCGTCTACCAATCCACCACAACCTCGATGCTCTCAAAATTCTCGACGTTGCTGCACGGGCACCCGTGGCCGCCCTCGCCCGCACACGTGAGCGCGGGCTCGAGCGTCCATGGGCCGGAGCAATTAGGCGACGAGTATACCCGAACTACGCTCCGTTAGCACCTTGCTTTTTCTACGCGTCTGGCAGCCAGAAAGAAAGGAACTAGGAGAAAGCAAATGAGACATGGGGTTGCGTACGTGAATCATACCGCAAGTCGCCCTGGATGCCCGTGACGCGCAGGCGTTGCGTACCCCGCGGCAATGTGATGCAGCCGGCGAAGACGATCGGCGAGCCGGCGGTGTCGCAGTCGTCGTCGTTGGTGAAGGTGATGGTGACTGCGCCTGGGGTGTGGGATGGGGGCGGTGGGTTCCACTGACGTCCAATAAGCGGGTTCCGAGCGAACGCACCCGCCGAGGTGGAAGTTGGGGACGCTGGGACGGCGGCGCCCACGGCGGCGAGCGAGATAAGGGTTGCAAGGAGGGTGAGGAGGTTCATCGTTGTGGGTGTTGGAGGGCTGTGTGGGTGGTTGAGGTTCAGGTTTGAGGGTCAGGTTTGAGGGTCAGGTTCGAGATCCAGGTGAAATTGAGGCAGAAGGTAAGGTAGAGAAGAAGTAGTGATTGTAATGTCAGGAGAACTATGGAGAAGACGGTGCAGAGATGTAGGATATAGGGTTACACAGGAGACAGCAGGACTCGGTTTGCGATGGTGCAGTGTGCGTTTACGCTGGCCTAGTCAGGTATCAGTTTGGACCTGATAATTCAGGGTGAGTGCAACGGATAGACTCGGTATAAAAGGTAAGTAAGTGGCCCGGGAGACGAAGAAAGATGGGGGGTTTGTGATGAGGCAGCGACGGATTGACCTGTGTAACGCGGCGAGAAGAAATCTAGAATGCGCATGAGGATTCGCATGAATGTACCGCTTCAATTATCCTGCGGAGAACGGCGCGGTGCCTCAACAAGAAGGGTATGACATGAGGCCACTCGACGTAAAAGCCGTTGGCAACGGCACCGCTTTCGACGACACACATGCATTGTATCGTTTATTTAGATCAAATTTCGCGTCATGACATCATGTTAGTTTATCAATATATTAAACAGAGTTTTTGGAAGTAGGTACCATGCATCGTGGATATCAGGCTCAATGCGGGGTCGTGAACGCATCAGGGTCTAGCCAATGAATGCTTGAATCAATTTATTACTATCAGGTCTACTGGCGCTCGTTCACAGGCGTAGCACCAAGTACCCAACTGAGGCCACTAGCCAGCCCGCTAGTAACCGCGTTGGCGACCATATCTCTCCTTCTAACCCTCTCGTCCCCAATACTGTGCATACTCTCCGAGTCGCTACCTAGATCCACAGACGCACGTCCTGTATCTGCGTCGTTCTAACATTGTTTTGATCCTGGCTATTCTCCTCACGAATCCGGAAGAGAGTCGTATCGAAAGCCTTCCCGCATTTAATCAAAATCCAAGGACATCGCAAGGAGTCGGACTTAGATACATTAGCAAACGTATCCTACTATCAAATAGTCTTCTAAAAGACTGTCAATCACCTTCAGATATCGCAGGTTTTACTCTTCTCAACACTAACTCGAGTGCGATTCCTTGCAGTTCAGACGGCTTAGTAGAACCTGGAATTGCTCCACAATGGCAGTTATAGGACAATAATCAGCCACCTATTATTGATGATGTTCAACTTCGCGAACCACCTTGTCCAAAGGAGTTCACTCGCCACATCGAGCCAGACTGGGACAATGTTCCCGAGAGGTTGCTTCTATGCATACGATACAAGGGTCGCCGGGTTGGCGTGCTGGACCCGATTATCAGACTACCATTTCATTCGAAGCTGGTCAGATCCGCCAGTGATTTATATTGAAGGTAAAACCGGCCGCGTTCATCAGTGCGATTGGGAAAACTTTGCTGATAGAGGTGCCTTGCCCATTGCGTGGTCCACCGAGCCTGATATACCAGTGATTGTACACTCAAATATGCGGCGTTGACATGGTTTGCTGACTCATGCGCTGTTGCACTAATCAATGGCTGTATGCATACTGCATTACAGCATGCTCGAACAGCTCATCGCAAAGGGGTCGCACAAAGAAGTTTGGTAAGTTATTGGTTGGTTGACACATCGTACAAAAAGCAGAGTGCACGCTGTATATCACCAGGGTCAGCTGTAGTAAGATATGGCAAGACAACTATCTTATGGGAAGATCGATGGATCTTGATGTAAAGCTGTGCTTCAACTTACATAGTAACGTGATTGAGCCGAAAAGACCCACACTCGCTACGCGGACCAAAAAAACACGTTGACAAAAACATACAACAGCGGGTATTCGCTGCTGGTCACCCACGCAACTACTAATCCGCCGGTACACTGCTTGTGTAAGGCTGAGCGGACGGGAAGCCCAATTTTCAGTGTCCTATGGTCGTATGTGAAGACAATTATGTCAAACAATATATATATACGCACTGTCTAAAAGTAACCTAGACGCTTAGTGCGCACCCGATCTTAGTTGAGTTTAATAATAGGCTATTTAAATAGATGCAATAAGGCTCTTTATAATGCTAGCTAATAGTATATTAACTATTCTATTCTCTACTTAAATATAAGAAAAGCTTTCTATGCAGTTTAGGTCCTTCCTATTAATATAAATGTTGAATGGACTCTAGCTAGCTGAGCATT
>JACVRA010000259.1:0-161913 GCA_019828545.1 Paracamarosporium sp. OC-R06-R3 | reverse complement strand
TGGAGTGGCGACTCGCTACGTAGTTACGTTATCTATGGTTTACTGGCAAGTTTTCGCATAGATGTTGTGATTGAGATAAGTCCACATGGAATAGATTAGATCTATGGGAAAGACCCGGATATTGATCTCCCAATGATGTACACGTTCACGACACAATTAAATCCAATGATACTAGTTCCTCCATATCATTCTCGTACAATATAGCTATAGTATATACCTGACACACACAGACCTTACTAAATCGGCAACAGCCTAAACCCCTTCGTCGCGAAAACCTCAACCCAATCCCTCCCTCCATCTCCATCCCCATCTCTTCCGGCCCAGACCTCCCTCACAACCACCCACTGCCTCTCTAAATTCGCAATTCCATACCTCATCACCCTCTCCCACCATCTCTTCCACACCTCACGGTCCTCTGGCTCAGCCTCACAACTAGCCACGAAAGCGGGCCACGTCATGGGCGCCCTATTCCGCAGATACCACGCCTCACCACCTTGCAGCTTGACGTCCTCGACAGCGTGCATATGCGCTGCGACGGCGGCGATGTCTGCTATTGAACTCGAAGAGGGCGCATGTTGGATGCGGCGGTTGTAGTAGATGAGTGAGGCAGAGTGCCAAGCGAGGGCGTGGTGCGTGAAGATGATGCGCGCTGGATCGGTGGCAGGAAGCGTGTTGAAGGCGTAGTCTTCAAGGTCGAGGGACCATGCAAGGAGACGGTCGCCGAGGAATTCGCAGGCTTCAAGGAGGGGGTCGGGGATCTCGAGAGAATGGGTGGTGTAGTATGTGAGGTATTCCGCTAGGCGGCAGGTTTCTTGGATGCAGGAGGCGAGGTAGGGTGTTATACCGTACATGTGTTCGATGCAGGTGCCGGATGCGAAAGCGAGGTCGGCGGTGTCATCTGATTCGGAGGAAGAAATGGACGACCAGGCAGTTGAGGATGGAGTGAAGTCAAGGGTGCGAGAGAGGAGGCAGAGGAAGGAGCTGACGGCGTGGAGTTGACGGGTTCCCGCGCTTATTCTTTTCCAGTGGCGGCGGGAGAAACGAAGTGTTCTTGTTGCTTGGAGATGGATGGCGAAGTCGATGCCGTACCCGGACATTACCTGAAAGTCGTGAGTATTTCAAGGATAGGTTTAATAATGATTGAGCTCACTTCAATAGTCACGAGCGACAACATCATGATTAGAATGATCTTGTAATTTGACGCAGGGCGCGCCGAGTCAATCGACTTCCGGAACATTGAGAGCGCTTGGTCCTTGTGCTGAGCTCCTAATTTCTTATACTTGCTATTTTCGGAGGTGCAGCTACCAAGATGGTGTGCGGCAGCTGCAAGGACCGAGTGATAGAGGGCGATGTGCATCGCAGCCTTGGCAGCTTGCGTGTTGTTTAGTACCCCTGAGATTGCTTCTAGGGCCGCTGGTGCATAAAGCGTGCGATAAGGGTTCTCGGGGTGGTTGACTGGTTGAAGGAGGTCGGTTATGTTGACCACATAATGGTGCATTAACTGATCAATCGTAGAGTCTTCTGAAAGGCTTGTGTGGATAGACGGTCCTAGCTTCGCGGATGATGGCAATAGATGAGCCAAACCTTGGCCAGGTACTGAAAACTGTTGCAGCAAGGAAGTCTCTTCTTCGAACAAAGCTGGCTGGCTATAATCGGTCGAATCAGGAAACAGCGTGAGGGGTTCATGTTGTTCGCCTAGAGGTCCTTGAACGAGTTGATCATTTTCCTGGATGCATGGATCCTCCAATTCAAGCTCGAAACACTCATTTGTCGTTACCATACTAATGCAATCATTTAAAGCTCTTCTGTTGACAACATGAATCTCTTCTGTGGGTGAGAGACTAGTGTCGGACGTGATCTGATCGTGGCTCACTTTGGTCGATGCCTCATTGTCAATGTCGATTGTTTTACCATCAAAGATGACCGAGAACGGGCCGCTTCGTGCTGACCTGCCCTCCGCTGCACGCCTGTCAATGGATATAAGCAAGTCGTCGATCTCGTCCAGGCAGTATGGTGGACAAGGATCTGGATCTATTGACGTCAGGATCTAGCTTCTTGTTGAGGGAGGAATATAAAAAAGCACCTATCCGTATCCGGCCTCGAGACTGTTGGCTTGGTTGGTTCTCACTGAACGGGTCGGTCATCCACTGTAGCCGTATGCCATACCCCTCGCATTCGATACCCAGATTCGTACATTTTACACAACCAAAAGGACGCTCGTCGCATTTGACTTTGCGACGTTTGCATGTCCAGCAACTGCCAGCAGATGTTAATACCAATGAGCAAGTACAAGGGGATCATGGCACACCCTGTAAAGGTCATAGACCTAGGCTTTGATTTGGGTGACATAATGGTAACGTTCGAGCCATACATATATTTGCTTAACGAAGATGTTTGAGGGGAAATGATGACTGGTATAGTTGGGATCGACATGTATATACGCTAGCCGATAAGCAGGTCTCGGCGCTAGCCGTTATCTTTACCAAACTCATTTAGCAGCCTGCATGGAAGAAGTGGCGAGGAAATAGTGTGGGCAAACGGTTATGGACAACCGAGGAGGCTGAATCACGTTGGCGGACGTTGTATCACTATTCAGCTTCCAGCGGGTAAGACTCTGGTGTTTCGTTGACCTGCACTCCTCCCCTCTTGATGTAATCGGAATCGGCAAACGGTAACGGCCAGCCACCCTCTTCTTCGGGAGTTGAAATCCATAATCTCTGCAACCAGCGTTTCTTACTAGGGTCGTTGTCATCTTTGTATGCTGACCGCGCGTGCAGGTTGTGCGTGTTGGTGACAAATTGAACGTCGCCAGGCTGCAGAGTCATCTCGAGACTCAGTTTGCGACAGTACTCCTCCATTACCCTGATCGTTTCTCGTTGCGCATCGGTATACTGTGGGAGTAACCCCTTCTCCCAGAACCGCTGGAGTGCTCCGACATAGTAGGAATCCCACTTCATTGACAGCTTATCCTTGTAGTAGTAGTATCCTGGGGTACGCATCCATTCCTCCTGACCCTTGCTTGTCTCGCCCTTGCGGTCGTAGTACCAATGCGGGATGCAGAGCTGCTCCAAAACATCGGGTCTCTCCTGCCGCAGTACGTTGTAGATATGATGCGTGGAGACTACCTGCGATTCGCCTCCTTCCATTGCTTTGTGCAGACACAGTAGGCCAACAATGTCGCTTTCGTCCGAGTGATAGGTTTGGGCTTTTTGGGTGCGATAGATCCTGCCTTCGCCGTTGATCTCCTTGCCCTCAGCAAGGTCTTTGATGTGACCAAGCATGTGGCCCTGGCGGTTCTGGCTGAGGCGTGGCCCAAAATGGGAGCCCAAGCCAAGATAGGCAATTGAAGCCTGTCGGGTGCTCCAGTTGTGAACGGGGAGTCCTCTTAGCACTACAAAACCGATGCCGTTGATCAGCTCGTCACGGACCTTGGCTAATACAATCTTGAACGCGTCGGGCAGAGGGAACGAATCTCGGTTAACAGAGGCGAGTGGCAACTGTTCTGATTCGACATGCTGTATGGCCCTCTCAACATGCTTGACTTCTTCGTGGGTGAAGGGACGGAGCCAGCGCGACATATCCTTCTCGAGCTCTTCTTTAGTCCAAACCGTGCGGCCAGTGATTTGATTTGGCATTGACTGGAAAGGCACGAGCAGATGGTATTCCGGCTCCCGTTGACCAGAGGAAAGACCTTGGCCGTGACCCCATTGCAGAGGTGCCTGAAGTGTGGTGGCCGTGGTCATGGTGACGAATAAAGAGTGCTTGGACTGGTGGAAAGAAGGCGCATGAGCTGCACGGCTTTATCTATCCGCTGGAAAGTGCACCGCTTGGTATAGCTGTCGTTGTTGACTGCTGTATAGGAGGGCGCAACATGTGAGACGGATAGTTGCCTGCCGGCTGAGGCGATCGCCACATGGCCGTAGAAGGAGCCATGTTCGAGGTGAAGAGATAGGAAGAAACTATCCAGGCCGTGGCATGACGAGATGAGGAAGAGCAACCGGGTCGTGGGCGATTTGCTTCCTTGGCGGGCAGGAGACGGCGACGCACTTTCCTTCTCCGAGGCTCGGCCGTGGAACGCTGATTGGCCACATACAAAGCCCTACACCGAGACCATGCATGCACCTACACCATCCATCAGAGGTGGCGATCGACCTATATACAACCGGTCATGGCTTCTGCCGAGGCCAGTTCCGTTGCGCAGCCATGCCTCTGGACTTCCTCGCTTTCGTCCCGCACTGTCACACTCTCAAATCGACACCTAAGACGATCACCCCATCCCCGACTCCAGCTGCGTCCAAGAAGATGACCATGGCATCACTTCACACTCCTCCAATGACTCCACCCGAGGCGAACAGCAAAGCTCCCAGCGGTGCGACACCGGGGCCACTGCGGATCCGTTCTCACGACACCTTCATGGACGGGCTCTCGATCGTGGACGGCACGGGTGCTACCATTGGCCGCAGCGCCCCCATAGCAGGCATTCCGACATTTGATAACCCGCACGACAAGCGGCAGTGGTGTCTTGAGCGCCTGGCTGGTGCCTTCAGAGTGATCGCCCGAAAGGGTTACGTCGAAGGAACGGCAGGTCACATCTCAGTGCGTGATCCGGTAGACCCAGACACATTTTGGATCAACCCGTGAGTGTCGTCCTAACCAACTGAGCTATGCTTCATTGTCTCACCCAACTTCCAGCCTGGCATACCATTTTGCACTCATCAAGGTCAGCGACCTAGTCCAGGTTAATGTCAAGGGAGAGATTGTAGGAGGTAATCGCGCCTGTGTCAACAACGCCGGCTTTAATATTCACTCGGCACTGCATGAAGCTCGTCCCGATGTCAACGCGGCATGCCATTTCCACAGCATCCATGGTAAAGCTTGGTCGTGTTTTGGCCGTCCACTCGAAATGCTGAACCAAGATGCATGCACTTTTTACAACGACCACGCCGTACATGATACTTTCGGTGGCATCGCATTCGAAGCCGACGAAGGTGTGCGTATTGCGAAGGCGCTAGCAGGAAATCGTTGCGCTATTCTAAAGAACCATGGCTTATTGACCACTGGACAGACAGTCGACGAAGCCGCCTTCTTGTATACACTGATGGAGAACTCGTGCCGCGTGCAGCTGCTAGCGGAAGCGGCCGCTGCCTCTGGTATTGATAAGCACATATGTCCGCACGATGAGGCAGAGTATACGTACAGGCTGACGACACCTGAAGCTATGTGGCTGGAATTCCAGCCCGATTATCAGTACGAATTACGTGTGTCGGGCGGCGACTTTTTGCAATAAATAGTTCAACATTTTTCGCTCTTATTCGACATGAACAACATGTATAGCAAGTTTGCAGTGAACATGTACTTGTGACTACTTCGCCATTACGACCGCGTTTTGCTTTACTTTCAACAATTCATATACTAGCGACATCATGGGTGTTTGCACTTCCCTTCGTCTTGCAATCTTTAGTGCATTGCCCAAAATGACTTCGATTTCCATGGGTCGGTTCCGTATGACATCTACCTGCATACTCGGCCTTAGGTATTCTTCTTTCGGTGTAAACGCCATCATTTGGTCTACAATGTCTTTCGGCATTTCGTAGCCTTCTGCTTGCGCAATCGCGACTACCTCGCTCATGACCGGTTTGATCAACGTGTCAACCCCACCAGTATCTTGGATCGCTCCCGAATCGAGTCCGGTCAGCGCGCAAAGCGTATTGAACGACGCATTCCAGATCAGCTTACGCCATCTGTGCCACATGATATTATCAACTCTTTCACATTTTGCTCCGCCCTTCTCATAAAGATCGGCGAATCGATTGCAGCTTTCCTGTTGCATCGCCCTCGCGATATTGGCGCTCCAGTATGGCGCAAGCACAAGAACGTCTGGGTCGTTGTGCAGCACGACATTCCTAGTAATCTCGCAGCCAATCTTGGGTACTCCAGAAAGAACCGAATTAGTTGGAAAGGCATCAACTATCGCACTCTCAATCCCTATGCCGTTTTGTACAAGGACAATTGCCGTATGCTCTTTGGTAATGGCGGGCTTTAGTATCTCCGGGATGGAATAAATGTCCGGAAGTTGCTTGAGAGTGACCACGACATAGTCGAATGGGCCATATCTAAGTGCATCATCTAGCGAGCGTGTAACTATATAAGAAGTCAGTACAATCAGATTTCTCTATACAGCGATGCACTTACTGTTGCATGGCTTCCAGTGCTTTACTTCGCCGTGATCTACACTCTTAATTTCGAAACCCTCTGCAGCAACGGCGTCGTAGTTGGAGCGGAGGATGGCCGTGACCTGTGCGTGTCGCAGAGTGTATGCGCACATAGTACCAACAGCCCCGCAACCGACGATCAAGATCTTAGTCTGTTGTGCCATTGTGATAGTATAGATAAGTAAAGAATAATAAGAGTGAATTCTGCTATCTATAAGGCTTAATGTAGCACTTAAATAGCATTCAGATTACCCGCAAGCCTACCTTGTCTATTTGTCTAGCTATCAATCCCTTTCGGAAAGAGACCGCGACCCGACACGACCTTGCGCCAAACGCTTGCCATCTGTTGTCTTGTTGATACCGTCGGTGGAGCAAGCTGCTCTTCCGCCTCAAGCTCAGCTAGCCCACTATGCAAATCAACCATTTCCGGAGCAATCGCCCACGCCTCTTTTCGCTTGATGAATCTATGTACGAGATAGATGCCGATAAACAAAGGAAGTCCAATATACGCAGACATGAAATCTGCAACAGACCATTGTGAAGGAAAAAATACGGTGAAGCCGTTCAGTAAGGCGAGTATTGAAAATGCCACCAACGTGATCCACGATCCAATTGGCTGTATCCAGGATCGAGCTGTGAGCTGCTCTTTTGGGACCTCCTGGGCGGCGCACGCCTTGCGGAAACGTATATAGATGATGGCGCAACATACCCAGGAGATAAAACCCCCGGTATTGATAAGGTTCATCAACCAGTTGAAGACGTTGCCGGCCCCTTCATTGAGGTTCATGTATGCTAGAAGGGAAACCGCAGAGCTGGCTAGAACAGCATATATCGGCACCCCGCCCGCTGTGCAACGTTGGAAAATACGCGGCGCGTTGCCTTCCAAAGCCATGGAATACAAGCTCCTACTTGCAAGGTAAAGGAATGAGTTTCCGGCAGACAAAGCAGCTGTGACCACGACAGCATTTATTACGCTCGCAAGACCATTGATGCCCGCTCTACGGATCCCAAGCACCCAGGCTGATGAACCGGCTCCGTTACCGCCATTTGTCAACGCTGGGTCGTTCGAAGGGCAAATGACTGAGATTGCCAGTGTTCCCCCAATGTAAAATACCAGAAGTCGCCAAAAGAAGTTCCTGGAGACCTTTGGTAGCGTTTTTCTTGGGTTTTGGATTTCGCCCGCAGTAACAACGATCATCTCAGGCGAGAAGGTAAAAGGCAACACGCAGCTAATCAGAGAGGCCAATAGAGCTACGAATCGCCCTGCGTTCCCGCTCAGGATCAATTCGTTGACTGCTCCTGGATCTCTCCAATAATGAAAGCCAAGGATACCATGTTGCGCCGGACCTCCGCCCCAGAAGATGATGAACGATAGAATAAGCAAGGCCACAATAGTAATAACCTTAAGCCCCGCGAACCAGAATTCCGTCTCGCCGTAGAAACGCACAGGCAAGCAGTTTAGACACACAATCAGGACCAACATAATGGTGATCCAGACTGCATCATTAACTGGCGGTTGCCAATAGTTAATGACGAGTGCCGAAGTCGTGAGTTCGAACGGAACGAAGATGGCGAAGGAGTAGAAGTAAAGCCATCCCATCATGAATCCCAGACTACTCGAAACGTAGCGGCTGCCGTAATAATTCATGGTTCCTCCGGGAACAGGGCAGTATGTCGCGATCTCGGTGACAGCGGTGAGCACCATGTAGACTAAGGCGGACATGACAACGTAATTGCCAACGAGGAAAGCCGGACCACCAGAGGCAAGTGTCTTGCCAGAGCTAACGAACAGACCGGTGCCGATGGAGCCGCCTAGCGCGATGAACTGCGCATGGCGATTGGACAGGCCGCGTTTGGTGGTTTTCTTGCGAGATGTTGCAAGTTCCCCAACGGAGGAATCATGGATCGATGTTGATGTGTCTGTTCCAGCTTCTTTGCGGTCAGGTTTGACTTCGCGATCCATTGCAGCTGCTAATATGAACTATAGGCGAGAGAAGGGTGGAGTCCAAGGAGTCGATTGCCATATACGGTCGAGCGACCATTCGTTCAAATTTATAGCACGTTTGCATCGCCGTTATCTTCGTCATCTGGAATCCCTTATCAAGAGTACGTGAAACCGTGCTCGAAAAAATGAATCGTAGATAACGATTTTGGGTGAGGCGGGAGTAGCGGAGATGCGCCAGTCTTGCGTCGCAGTTGCCTGCCTGCTTCGAGTGCGCCTATTTGCGCATGCGCCCAGAACGCAGGTAGGTTTTAGAGGATTTGATTTGCGAACCATAGTATTGTGGGACTATCTTTGTAAAGACAAGTGGGCGTGCTAACATGCTAGCGTAGAAATGCTCGGAGTCTCCTCCCCTTCTCGCAGGCCAGAGACGCTAGGCTACTCTGAGGCTAGTGGCACGTCAAACTTTACGTGATTATTGTATTCACGATGCATTTTGCGATTGTCTGCGAAGGGCAAATGCACATATAACAAACATGAGACGTCCCAAGGAGCCGTCAGCTCAGTTTATGCTCACCAGCGAAAATGCTCAAATCACTAATTACCCCGGCGCTAGCTGCGCTCACCACTGCGCTGAATGTCGGGCCTGAGTACCAGCACCCAATCGAAGGTAATAATTAACTCATATCGCCTACACCAAATTAATCCAATTCAAACTGTACTAATGAGGCGAGAGAATTCAGATCTCGATAAAGACCTTCCCTTCTCACAGCCCGTGACCTTTGCCCACCTGCCATGGCAGCGCTGCCTCGCAGCATCCCACGATCAACCCCTCGATATCGCCATACTAGGGTTCCCCTACGACACATCAACCTCCTACCGACCTGGTGCCCGTTTTGGTCCTCGAGGTATCCGCGCAGGTTCGTCAAGAGAAAAGAAAGGGAGGAGCTATAATACTGTGTGGGAAGTCGATCCTTTTGAAGAGGGCTTGGAGATAATCGACTGCGGAGATGTACCAATTACCCCGTTTGACGCGGCACATGCGTTCAAGCAGATGGAGCAAGGGTATCGGCAGGTTCTGTGGCACGGAACTTCGGAGAAGAATCAGTGGGAACATCCGAGGATCATCAGCTTAGGCGGAGATCATTCTATTGTTCTCCCTATTTTAAGATCGTTGAAGCAGGTCTATGGTCCTATAAGTGTGATTCATCTGGATTCGCATTTGGATACGTACGTCCCCTCCTTTTCCATCTACCCGCTCTGCTAGCTTAGAATTGGTATTGGTGAGTATGGACTAATGGATGAGATAGATGGGATCCCTATGAAGGCTACACCGGCATAGCATCTAACCAGTCTGCCATTACCCATGGCACGTTCTTCTGGCACGCGAGTCGCGAAGGGTGCATCAGCAAAGGGACGAGTGTGCATGGTGGGCTGAGGACCAAGCTATTCGTACGTTCCGCCTCCTCATCTGGCTTCCAACCCGATTCCAAAACAAGCAAAGCAGAAATTAACAAAAGCAGAGTCCCAAAGACTATGAAATCGACCGCGACGTCGTAGGTTTCACGCTCATCGAAGCCCACGAAATCGACGATATCGGTCTTCCGGCTATTATCTCCAAAGTCAGAAAAGCAGTAGGCGACACGCCTACGTACCTCTCCATCGATATTGACGTCCTGGATCCTAGCATCGCGCCTGCGACGGGGACGCCGGAGTCTGGGGGTTGGACCACGCGCGAGTTGAAGAGGTTCTTGAAGGGTTTGGAAGGTATTAATCTTGTGGGCGCGGATGTTGTTGAGGTTAGTCCGCCGTATGATAGTGTTGCGGAGACGACGAGCGTGGCGGCAGCGGATTTGGTGGTTGATATTTTGGCGGGGATGACGAAGTTGAAAAGCTATAAGGGGAAGAAGGTGGTGAGAGATGAGCTATAAACAGGCTAGGGAGGATGGTATGGATAGATCAGTGCCCTCATTTTAGACGCTAGAGCAGCAAGCTCAATCAGTTTAACCAGTCCACCTTGATTGATCACATCTCGTGATTCAGAATAACAACTATTTTACAAAGCGATATCTCCTTTCTTAAGTACCGTGTATGCTCGTCGACTTCGCCCTACCTACATGTAGCTACAGCTTAAGCGATAGCGCTCCCTATACCTACACGGACCGATGTGTCGAGCACAATTGTGAAAATAACAGGCGATCGGGCGTATGACTAATCTTGTCAACACTAGGAAACCAGTGTGCCTTATGAATTGCAGGGAATCGATACGTGAACAGGGCTTCAGTCGTTGCAGGCAAAATGCTCGGTAATGCACAATGGCTAACATGTTTGACATTGCGATCTTATTTCAACCACTCTAGACCATCAATCGTGTAAAGATACAGCGAAGAACATCGACTACAAGTCCGAGAATGCACTTTTTTGTTTTAGCCCATCTACTACCCTCTGTGAACGTTCGACCCCGTCCTTCCTGTTCCTTCTCAACACTCGGTTATTCTATGCTAACTGCTCTCGATTACTGCTCTGTTTTGCACTTTAGAAGCATCTAAAGAGTTCCCACCCTGACCACGCGGAGGCTTGAGCATTCCAGGGCTTGTTTTTTTACCAGGTTGTCTCCTGGGGATCAATCAGACCTAACGGCGCCCGTAGGGGTTGCCGGTCTTCTTGATCTTGGCCGACTTCTCAGGCGCGTCGCCCTCGTTATCGTCGTCCTTCGGCCGCTTCTTCGTGCGGCCGGGCAGGCCTTGATCCTGCGATGGAGCCTGCGAGGGCAGGGGAGCAGCATTGGCTATGGCATGTTGAGCAATCATGTTCACGAAGCTCTGTTGATGAGCCGGGGTGTTCGCCATCAACCTGCCAATCCAGGCAGCAATGACGTCCTGCGACTGTGAGGCAAAGTCATTCGACGATGCCATTGGGGTTGCGAGGGAGCCTCCAGTATAGATACCAGCAGCCTCGAACCTCTTTTGGGTCTCATTACATGAGCCCTTCGAGTGACCGCGACCACAAGCCGAACAGGCTGGGGTCTTGCAGTCATTGGGGAAGCCTTTGTGCTTCCAGTGGTAGTTTCCGCAGTGTGTGCACAGGCGTTCACACTTCTGCTTCTTCTGTGTAGAGCCATCAGCTTTATCCGCCGTTGTCTCTTCAGTGGCGGCGTTTTCACGCTCGCCAGTTGCAGAACTCTCGCCTTGCTCACCCAAGGCACCCGCGACCGCCTATGCACGGGCAGCCTCGCGTTGGTCGAGGTTCTTTGTGAGCTGCTTTCCGACCTCATGGGCCTTCTTAAAGACATCGCTCGGGGTGCACGGAGGTGCATGACCCTTATTGCACGATGTGCATTTGGGTTTGCCTTCGGTCTTCCAGACCTCGGTCCTCTCGCGGCGGGCATCGGCCCAACCGCGATACTCGAAGACACGCCGTTCCAGAGGCTTACGCTTATCCTCCCAAGGTATTCCCTGTGAGAGGGCAAGGTCGCCATCTGAGGCGGTCTCGGGGAACTTACCCTTGTCACTGTCTATATGGACAGGCTCAGGCTCAGTCTCAGGAGCACCAGACGCTTTATCAGGAACTAGGCTTGCGGGACCAGCAGTCGCTTTACCACCGACTGCGGTCTGGGGAGCTTTTTTTGCCTCGTCGGCGAAAGAAAAGCTTTTGTTGTTGGTGGGGAACATGATGATGAAATTGAAAAAGCTTTGAAAGCCTGAATGTGAAGATTGCTAGTTGTGCTTCGAAGCGTGATAAGCTGAGCGTGTGTGTTTAAGATCGAGTGTGGAAAGAACGTGTGCGCTTTTAACATTGTGACGCACTGACCCGGTGAAGGTGAAAGTGAAAGGTCAACCACATTTCTTCCCTTCAGCACAGTTGCTCTCCCCCAAAACCGTTTTCATAATTCCCTCTTGCATCTTGATAGGCCGGAGTCTCTGACGATAGCAGTGTAACGATACTCAATCATTATCGCTTCAACTCATTTGAGAGTCCCGATAATGAAGCCATTCTCAGATTTTGTTACGGATGACCCGAGTGTTCATATGTGCATAGCGCGCGCGACGAACTGAGGTACTGTTAAGCGTCCTACAGAGCATGAACTAGTCAGGCATCCAATGCCCAAATCAGCATAGCGCATGGGGCGGAGCAGCTGGCTCGGCCGTAGCAGCAACAACGCTTGGTCCCGTATTTTCCTATATTAAGCCCATTGCATCCCCACGTGGGTTGTGTTGCCTAGAATTGCCGTTACCATAGCTACAACAAACCCTGGAAACCCAACAGCAGTATATGCATCACACTCGCAAACGACTTCAACAAGCCTTCTTGAACTACTGATCTACGTCTCGTACGGTAGTCCTAATCATGTCTAAACCTAAGCCTGTCCCATGCTCCCACAATATCCTCAATTTCGAACCATCACCTTTTGCCGAACTAGCTGGCTTCGAACGTCCAGATGCACGAGCAAGAATTGCAGCGACCACAAAGTCCGGGCGCCCGCCTCCAGCTGCCAGAAATGCATCTGCCACTAGTGCAGCTCTGACCAGAGAAACTCAAAAAACAAGCCAGACATACCCTGCTCCATTAGTATTACCCCATGATGCACTCAATTATGATCCCGACGGCGACGAGCCAGCACAATCATTCCGCGGCTGGCTGCACGAGAAAGCACGCAATAAAATCACCTCTGCGAGACGAACACTGTAAGCGTTTTCAAAGTACCGACTATCAATGAATGTAGCTTCGAAATTCATCTCAGGCTGCTTCGACTTTTGTATTAAAAATTTCTCGTTAATTTTACAGCATCATAAACTTCGCTGATCAATCTCTCCATTACAGATACGTCGGTGCATCCCCAAAAATCGAAGAAAGGGTATCCTTCATGAGATCATGGATAACGCCAAACGTGACCCCCAAACTACATCCTTCCAAAAGGCAAAAAAGGGGAGTAGAAAACGAAGAGAAAACATCCAACGATCTACAAAACCCCAGCGTTGACGAAACAATCGCTTACTTGCGCGCCTTCTATCACGGCATGGAAGTAAAACGCCTACCTATTGATCTTTTGTGGGTACCTTGGGAACAAAACAAGGGCAAGAAGCGATCTACGCACGTGGAAAATGGGGTGCCACAATACGTAGCCCTTTCGTACGGCGAGGCTGCGACGCGCATCCGTGCCAGACCTGCACCTGACGGCGCTTTTCCCGCACAATTGAACCTCGACGATATCCTGGATGCAGCGATTGCGATGCTGCCGAACGATGCGTACGCAATGGTTTTGCTGGTTGATCATGACATCTACGAATCACCAGAGGACGATTTCTGTGCTGGTCGTGCGTACGGAGGGAGCCGCGTGAGCGTGGTCCAAAGCGCGCGATATAACCCACTTCTCGACTCTACCGTCAAGATAACCCAGGACCACGCATGGCCATCATCACACTGCAAACCCTACATTGACTCGCTCTGCGCGGTCGAGGACATGAAAGCCAAACCCGCCACAGCTATGGAGATCCGCCTTAGCAAAAGCGGGCCAATGCGTACGGCTGTGGATGCCGTCTCAAAGCTCAGCGTATTCGAAGCAAAGGCCGATTTGGAAGCATTGTGGTCCTCCCGGGTACTCCGTACAGTATCGCATGAACTCGGTCACTGTCTCTGCCTGGCGCACTGCTTTTATTACGCTTGCATAATGCAGTCTACCTCGTCCCTGCTGGAGGACACCCGCCAACCGCCGTACCTGTGTCCCGTCTGCGACTCTAAAATATCATATGGGATAGCGGTTGAATTACAAGGCGGCACGGAAGAAGATAAGAAGCGTTGGGTACGTGACCGTTATAGTGCGTTGAAGAACTTTTGTGGAGGTGGAGAGAGAAAGAAAGCAGTATTGTGGGCAGGTCTTGATGCTTGGCTAGGCGATGTATTAGAAAATACAGATCCGTAGAAGAGACGATGAGGCATGGAGAAGATGCAGTTAAAGTTATATCCATATGTTTTTAGTATTTATTGTGAAGAGAACTAGCACAGGAAAGGAAAAGACGCTATTCGAACGCTACAGTCATGACCCGATGCAGAACGTGATAGCTATCTCAACGACAGCGCAACAAAAGACCGACTCATCCAAGAAAGGCAACGGCGCAAACGCTGTATCAGACCGTTCAATACCACACTACAATATCAGCGACATGTGTTTTGGAGGCAATTACATAGTATCTCAAGAACTATCCTCGTCGCACACGGTGGCATCGATATCCACATGCAACATCTTGGAAGGATTAGCGACAACCTTAACGTTGACTGCGACAGGTGTATCGAGCTTCTGTATTATGTGTCTGATGTAATCGTCTATCTCGTTGCCGAAGAACTTTTCTAAGAGCTTATTCTCTTGCTTGATAGACTTATTGCCTTCCTCAGCAGGGTGATGAATCTGCTTATGGACGCTAGTACTTTCGCTGATGGAATTGTCGTGATCGCAAGGCTGGATGGCGCGGTGCGTTGCACTCGGGACGAGCGACGTGTTGGGTATGTCAGAGTCCTTGAGCCTCGTTGGGCTCGATAGAGTAACACTGTAACAATCCGCTACAACATCTTCCATTGCAGCAGAGTTTTCGAAAGAGCCTTTTGGATTTTGGGAGCCGACGGAATTTTCAAGAGGGACATCGCTCTGTGCGTTGATGTTCTCGCCTTCACCCCTGTTCATTAAAGCCTGGGCAAGCATCAGCAGATGTTTGTCGACGCTATGCGATTTTGAAGATGTCCAATTCAATGTAGGTCCTATCACGTACCCTTTCTTGCTCCACAAACCTGTCATTCGTCTTGACAAGTTCTTCATCAACCTCACCGCGGTTGGGAGGACGAGGAGGTACATCACGAGTGGCGTGATTCTTAGTACCAATACCATATCGGTTCAAGATATCGCGAAGACCAGGCGCCGCACAGCCTCCATTTCGACCGTCTGCCATATCTCGGCACTTAAAGATGCCGTAGCATCTAGAAAATATCAGCAAACATACAGAGACATCGTCCATTGTAGATATCATTACGCGATGACCCAGGAACTCGATTTTCCATTCTGCAGATGTTTGTATTTCCCATCTCAGGACAACACAGGATGTTACTCACCTCCGAAACGGGACCCATGCATCGCCTTTGAACTGTGCAATCGTATTGTGATCCTTACAGCGTGTCACATGCCCATTTTTGGTACTCTGGGAAATCGTTGGCCAAGGCAGCCATACCCTGTCGTCTTTCAGTTCGGGTAGTGCGCATACTGCAAAGTCTGCTGCCCCCGCGAAGTTGTAGCATTCATATGGTGGAAGGCATACTCCGTGAGGCTTCCAAACGTCACCATTCCATCGAGAGACGGCGCTTGTATTGGATTTGATGCAGTTTGTCCTGACTCGAAGCGGCTCGATAGGCTCACCTTGTTGAACCAAGCTGTAGTTGGCTGACGGCAATTCGTAGGCGTTACCTTGCAAGCGACATGCTCCATGACCGTCGACGTCGACACAGGTACCTTGGAAAGCACAATGGAAATGATGAACCCATGCTAAGCCGTTATGACGTTGTACTTCTCTGAGGTTCTTGGGATTGCAACGAGTATCAAATATGTGGAGATCAGATGCTTTAAGGTTATAAGGATCCTGGCGAGGTAGAAGACTGTGCCCAGTCAGTCACACAGAAGCCGAAACTCCCCACGTATGTGCTCAAGAGACACCCACGTAGCCTGACCATGAGCCTCCATGAGATACGGCCGGCCATCGACATCACACACCGCATAGCCAGCACCTGTCTCACGACATGCCCCATCGTTGGGGCACTCACCGAATGCTACCATCTCTCTGTGGAAGAAAGAGATTACTCCTGAGGGACGGAAGACATTACATCGAGAGCCCCAACTCCCATGTGCAAGCGCATCAAGAGGGGAGTCTGGACTCCTGCGAATGGCGTGTTTCTGTTGATTCTGCAGAGGCGGACTTGGAACCACGTACTTGTCGCGATGGTCTTCACAAGCGGTAAATTCTCGGATCGACACGCAGAGGCGTAGGCATGTGTAAAAGTGAAGCCAATCTTGTCCTGTGCGATCCATATACTGGACACGCCTTTGCCATGTGTCATCAGGGTCACATCGAGTATGCATCAGGTCCCGAGTCATGGCAAGCTTCTGCTGTATAGGTGGAAGAACGGTATCATATTCTTCGATTTCGACCTTCGCAGTGGGGTTAGGCGATTGCTCTGACCTCTTGATCGTATAGAAACCGTCAATGCCCTCAGGGAGCTCCACAAAGGCGAGTAAAATCTCGTGTTCATCGTCACATTGAGCCTTGTCTTCCCAGCTGTGACAACCGTGCTTCGCTTCACATTGGTGAAAGTCGATCCACTTGTGATACCACTCGCTGAAGAATTGGACATGACTATGTGTGTCCGGATTGCATCGAGTTAGTGGTCGATCCGTCGGAGCGCGTGGTAGAATCGGCCATTGTATAGGTCCTTCTTTCGAGGGTTGATATGCTTTGGGGAAGTGGCCTATATGGTGAGTATCCGGCTTGTAGAATGTGAATGTAGGATAACTCACGGGAGGCCAGTGGATGGGCCAGTGATTGGCCGGTCTCACAACCGGCCCGGCCCTTGTGCTGGATACACACAGCTTGGGGGTTGCACGCATAAATGTTTTTCCATTCGTTGCCATCGAGATACTGAATGGAATGTCTGTTTGAATCGCAGCGGGTAGTACCGGCAAGATACAGTTCATTGTTCAGACAATCTGCAGCATCCCGAAGGAACGAGCCCGCCTGATCGATCAAAGTGCCGGAATTGAACTTGAGGGAGCGTTTTGTATAATGATCTTGATAGTAGTCGCAATGCCCCGAGTTGTCGCAGCCAATATGCCAGTCACCGTCGGGCGTGGAGGGTATTTGATCCTTAGGGATGACCGTTCCACAGCGCTCGTCCATCGGTTCCCAGGTGCCTTCTTTAGCATGGCAGACCCAATAAATAGGATCTCCTGTAATGCTGTTCGGAGCGCAAATCTTGTAGGAATCAATCCATGGGGTGCAACGCTTGCCGAAAGTATGATCCCATTCAGGCTTATCGGATACGTGAGTGGGTAGCACGCCTATGTTGGCAACCACGAGTGCCGCGAAAACCATGGCGGGGGGAAACCCTACGACATCGGCGCTCGGTATCTGCATAGCTCAATGGAAAGATAGCTTTTGCACTTCTCTCGAGATGCCCTAGAGCGACAGGTATACGATTAAAGCAGGCGTGGGGCAGCAGGAGAGGTGGTCGCTCAGGCCGATCGGCGTGCACAATATAATATCAGCACATGAAACACGATGAATGCGGCATTTCTTACCTTATGCGGAGTATGCTGCGTCGAGAGCTGGCGGTTGTGTAGTAGGATGAAAGGTAAGGTCAAGAACTCATTGTTGTGCAGCCTCTGCGGCAGCTGCCGAGTGCTATTCAAGTCGTTCCTGTCACCGTCTGCAAGGAGGACTAACAATGTGTTGCGACGTTGAAGAAAAATTCACGGCGTCGGCCTTATTGAGAGCACACAAAAACTTTACATGGCTGCTCTCAATATACACCACTCGTGGAGTCTTCTGGAATACCTTGCCACTCGTTCATGTTTCTTAGTTGGGTTATGAACAACAACCCGCGCCATGTTTAGGCTGTTCGCATTTCACTTGGTGGGAACGATGCTGCATATATGGTACGGTACAAGGCCAGACGTAGCTGCCATAGTGAGAGAAGGAGCACAGCAAACTGCTACAGAAAAACTCGAGTCTCGGTACAGCTTGGTATACAGGGTATGCAGATATTTGAATCATAGCATCGACAATTCCATAACAAGTTGTAAAGCTTCTGAGGGGATCGACTAGAATACAGTAGTCAATGGCCTCTGTGGATTGATTGCGTGCACGATGAATTCGACGCAGTATTGACTTTTTCGACCAGAAGAGATGCAATGCGACAATGCGATGTGATGGCTATTTTACATAGTCACTAAACATTCAAGGAAGCGGATTATATGCGAAGAGGAAGGCGCATCCACGGATCAGGCTGATAAACGGCTTCCCCAACGACGTCCATCATGCCAATGCAACTCGAATTTCGTTCTTGTCCTCTGTGTCAAAATTTCGAAAGTATATCGTTCAGTGACAAAGCCTTGTTTTTACGATACAATAGAATTTTCATGCGCCTACTTTAGGTGCCTTTGTCTCAGTGTCGGTATGCCACACCTGTGTCGAGGAAGTAGAGCATACGAAACATTGAGTTCAGCGATTTGTGTGCAAATCAGCCGCAGAAATGGCAGAGACCATTGCTCGGTTTCATCATTGACCATCCAATCACGGCATACTCCCGTATTGATGGGAAATCTATATTCTCCGTCAGATTATGACCAACGTTCTTGAGGACGTATCTAGTGAGTTTGAAATGATAGCGTCTGCGATACTTGCACATCCAACCAGAGTTCTGCGCCACCCTCGTTCCCCATCTCCACGTGCTTTCGCGATCGCCTTGTCGCGCTTTCCCTCCCTTCGTACACCAAAGATGCACCTGATTGGTTCGCGTTAATCGTTTTTTACTTTACTTCATTATTGGGTCAAGAATTTCCGCCTCACGCTCGCACAGCCGCCAAGCAACCGAGCCAGTGCCGTTTGCCTTTCACTTAACAGGCCTCTTTCCTCTCCCTTCTCACCATGAACCGCTACATGTCATAAGCCACCCCACCATACCCTGCACTGCTCTTTCCATCCAATCCACTTCAGAGCTTCAATTTATCGACATACAAAGCTTCAACCCCGCTATCCTCTTCGCGTGCGCCAAACTGAACCTCGCTCTGCGCGCTCAAAACATTGTACATTCCTGTGCACTTGTCCCGCCACATTCTTTACGCAAATTTCCAACCGCCATCTGATTTTTGTCCAGCATGTCGAGCCCCGCCAATTTCTGGGCTGCGCGCGCTCGCGAGATAGGCCGGCAACGCGATGTCAACCCTGCCTCACCCGAACAAGAGGAGAAGCCGAGCGAGCCAACACCAGCTGAAGCGAGCGCGAAGAAGAAAGTCGGTACCATCGTTTTCAAGGCGCAGAAAGAATCCAGTGCGAAGAGCTCCGCATACACTTCGACTACGGTGGACTCCATATCAACCCACTCTCTTGTCACACCTAGCACGGTAACATCATGGGCGGATTCTGTCGAGGAAGATGAAGAACAAACCATGGGTGCTGGCTATGGTGCTGGCCATGAAACTCAGAACCAAAATTTCATAGCCGACACTGTGGCTCAGCAGGCAAAGCATATCAAAGACGTGGAGGCCACGGTCACAGAGCAGGAAAAGCGCATTGCCGAACTTGAGAATGATGTCCAAGACATGCTTGGTCGCATAAAGGTTTTGGAAGACGTAGTAAAGGAGAAGAAGGAGCGTGTGGCTCAGCTTGAAAGTGATGTGCGCCATCAAGGTGCGCGAATGGAGGCACTTACCATCCAGGTAGACGAAGAAGCACGCCATGCGAAGAAATTAGATGAAGAGCTTCAAAAGAAGGTTTCAATCATCCAAAATCTTGAGCTACAAATCGCAGAGAACCTTAGCATGCCCGACTCAGATTCTGCCACCCAAGTTGGCGAGCCGATGGATGAAGAATCACTCGCGCAATCAAATCTCCAAGAAGCAGCAGTAGCTCAGCCAGCAACCCTCGATGCGCTTGATTCGTTGGATGACACGGGCATAGGCGCCATCAAGGCTATATCCAAGGGTACAGGTCCGCCCCAGGCTTCTACTTCTTCCGAGAACCATCACTCGCCGCTATCGTCCGTCGACTTTCCAGCATTGGGTTCACCTAAACCTGTGCGCGACCTAGTACGCTCACCCTTCGTAACGGCGGACAACATTAAGAAGGTGCCACCACCACCCCCAGCTCGCATACTCAAACTTGGTGTTGATCTGTCCAAATTCCAGAAGCAACAGGCGGCAGGCTCTGGAGGGAAGTTAACATATAGGTCTCGCCGAGGTAGCGAAGGGCCTCCGAAGATTGACCCCGCCAAGGACATCCGGCGTATGTCTAAGGAAGAACGCGAGCCTTTTGGTCATGGTCCGGTTGTTCAAATTATTGTTGGAAATGAGACTGTGGCTACTCTTCCTAAATATGTCTTCATGCAGGTCTCCTTGAAGGCCTTCAAGCACTGGACCGACAACCCAACTGCGCAGGCAATTAAGTTTGAAGCAGGCTCCATGACGAAACAAGCGCTCAACATCCAACTAGAGTGGATTACCATGCACACTCATTGCAGTCGAGTGTTTAGCGTCACCCTGAGGCATGAGAATAACGATCGCTACAACCTGGAACTTGTTCGTTGCGCTCGCGTGCTGGGTCTACACAGCATGTATATAGGTCACTTTACACGTTACTACTGCCAGATGATCCGTGACGGCCCTTCCTATGACCTTATTAGTCTAGTCGAAGAATTGGGGTACAGCGATAACGACCCTATCCTTGACTGTCTGGCAAACAATATATCACTTCACTACTCGAAAGCCAAGCAGCAGGACCGCGATAGTTGGAACGAGCGTTTTTCACGTCTCCCGAAACTGGCTGCCAAGATACAGGAGATTCAAGCTCGTAAAGACTTTGCCTTGGGCAAGCCCTTGAGCCAAGGCAAGGTACAAAAGACCAAACAGCAGCGTTATCACGGTTGAGTCGCGCTAACACAATGTAGCAAGGGCTACCGACGACGAAGGCGGCCGAGGCGATTGCGTCGACTACTGTGACGGCTGATGCTGATCCGGATGCTGCATGGCGCATTAATGGCACTGCATATGTCTGATTGATTCTTGGTTATCGAAGTCTCCATGGGTGTGGAACGTACATGGTTCTCGCATCTCTGGGCTTACCTCTCCTTTGCCTATAACACAAAGTTTCTTGCGGATACTCTTAGTATCCACGAAAAATATGCCCAGAATTTGGGCCTATGGGTTTCTATTGTATACAGCGACCATGCTATTGTCCCTGCATGCTCAAAGTACCACTTCTCTTAATTGGGACTAAGATCAGATGGAGTACCAAAAACAGTTATAATATGGAAGATCGGGTTCTCGTTCGATCGTTCTTGCGAAGCATATCTTGAGTCGATGTGGTTTCCGAGAGAATTAGCAACCGGAATGGGGCGATCTGTTTTCGGGTATGTCGCCAAAATCATAGGGTAGATAATGCAATATGTGTTAAGAAATATTTGAATACCGTGATAAGTGAATTTGTAAGTACTTCGTTTAGATCGGGTACTGATGCAGGAGCTTGAAGTACGTACTTCCATACCTACTCAGTGTTTACATGCTAAGTATTTCACAAGATTCCATGACAAGCTACGATATACATGGTGTTAAGAACGCTAATTTGATGCTATACAATCTTATTCTCGCTACTCCTTGCTACAAAGAGGCGAGACAGTTGCTGTCGTCACCGACATCTTAAATCATGAGTCTGAGTCTGAGTCCCGATCCAACTCCCTTCGACTATCACATCCCTTCCATCCGCAGGAGCTCCACGCTCTTGATCGATCCATCAGCCCGCTTATACGCACAGAAGCTAACGCAGAGGTCGCATCCAGCAAAGTTGTGCCCGCAAACCAGGCACCTTGCGTCGTTAGTCAACGGAACTGTGGTCCCGACTTTGGGCGGATAGCACCGGCGGCATGTGACGTGTCGGGCTGGGTATTCTGCTCGGCCATTTGCGGGGACGGTTCCGGGAAAGACTTGGGGCATTGTTACTGTAGATGGGATGCTGGATTCGAAAGTGGAGTGTAAGTTTAGAGGTGCTTGTTGGTGATGAGATATGTTGTTTGAGACTTATATTCTGGTGAGTTTCCATGTCAATGTGAATTCACAAAGTGCCACGTTCAACCGTGTGGCAAATTCACTGAGGAGTAATCTCGAATTGAATAGTAACGTGCTGTTTGAAGGAAGCGGCTCAGTGGCTGCAATACATCCTATACTATTATCGGCATAGTTTGTCACGTTGGTGTTTTATCTCCAACGCTGCCAATCAAAACGAGTACAAGAGCATCTTTCTCTCTGCGTTGTAGCTGTCTCGGGCGCTCTGTAATTAACTAGCTCATCATCATGCATCGCGCTGGAAATCATTCGATCACGTTGAATTCTCCGTTAGCGGTGTACGTGATAGATCAACGTACAAGAGGTACCATTTAATCTCGAGCTATGGAGAACATCTATGTATGGGATACGATCATCCTATCACTCCGTTCTTCGGGTAAGGCATCTTGAATTAATAAACGCAAGAACGAAACTGGTGGCTCGTGGTAACTAAACCATGAGCTATTATTAAAGGCTAACGGATTTTTTGATGCAACAAGCCAGTCAAATGAATTTGAAGACGCTTCTCGAACGAGCGTTTGTGAGATACAATTACGTCGAGACATACAAGTCAAGAGTTTAGAAGGACTTTGTGCAAGACGCGACATATTATTCTATAAAAAAAAGCATTTTTTCAAATTCCTTAGTATGAGGTAGACTGACTGGCTTTCTCATGATATTGTGTCTAATATGATGCGCATTGTTTACTTTCACATCCAGTAGCCTCCAGTGCAAACATGAGCTCGACGAGCATGGGCAACAGTAACATAGTTGATCTGGGACCCAAAATGATGTTCTGCTCAACAGGGATTCCTTGATCCACACAAACTCACCCTGCAGAATACTGTCACTGATCCGGCATGCTTCAAGGACAATGACTTGAATTGAGCTTTATTGTAGAGGTAGAAGTGGACCACACTGGCATACGAATATTGTATATTGGCTACTGGATCATCCTACGTAAGATCGATATCCGGGGTAAGTTCTGCATCCAAGTTGCGAACATCGCAAGACCAAAACGGGAGGTTGCCTCTGTAAAGTCATGTGCATCATGTAGAGTCTCCATCAAGCTAGTTGGCCAGTATTGGACGGTGGCCATTAGCAGCAGTAACCGGCTTCCTGATTGATGTTTAGAATCAAGTTCTAGATGCTTATCAAGTGTCGTAGTGTGTACTTACATCGCAGAGAGAGCCAGGACTGCAGCTGCTGGGCTTGCAGCAGTATCTCTTGTGGAGCTCGCTGTAGGTGGCTCCCAGAGAATTGGCGGCGGCAGCCTCGGCCTCGGGGGCAGGGTTTGCAGCAACAGTTGCAGCAAGCATCGCGACGGCGGAGAAGATGAAAGCGGTAACCTTCATATTGAATGTAGAAGAGCAAAGTTTGGATTTATGGAATTGGGATGAGGTGATTGATGTGGATTATGATGTGATGTACCTAGAGGTCTTTATATAGACATTCAATTCATGTTTGGCTCAAAGCCTAGTGCACTCGTCTTTGGGTAGATTCACTCCTTCTACTTGGCAAGAACCTACCTGTCACGGGATAACGGCTCGAGAACCGAACTCGAGTACACAACCCTTCATAAGGTCAGCTGCTCTGGCCGTCGGCTAACAAGTAACCTGATTAGCTGCGTGTTGCTTTGAGGGTGGAATCCTACACCATGTACGTACGTAAAGTCAGGAGGCTGGCGCAGGAAGGCGGATCCTATACACTCTACAAACAGATCCTACGCTACCCCACATGCGCCATCCCCAGTACAGTAAGACAAGGGCAACGAGGTACTAGCTCAGCTGAAAAATGTGGAGGATTCAGACTAGCTCCAATCATTAGTAGACGCAGCTAACAGCGGCTCTGTCCCAAAGCTGCAAAACATCAATCGTATCTAGGAAATATGTCAGCAAAGCCTACATTTCAACGACTCCCGCCCAGCCGTGTAAATGCTTCGACGGCCCGGCGGAGTGCGAAGTATCTATCCGGCTCCTTTGCGCCAAGGCTTCGAAGGCTCAAATGAAAGCAGTCATGGACGGGAAGGTCCGTATGAACAGCCTGAATACTGACACAGTGGCGATTTATGATCATCTCTACAGAGACTGCACCAATGCTGCGAATGTAGTGAAACATAATTTCTAATTGACTTGTCAAACACTGCAAAGAACAAAACGCAGGGTCTAAATGGAGAATGACTATCGTAAAAGGTACAAAGGGACCGGTTCTGTACAGTGTATTTAGCAGCTACCGAAGTCACAATGTAGACTGTTGCACACGAATCCTTCGCTGCGGGTTTTTGGCCATCATTCAGCTAGGCCGAGCTGCAACAACGCACTCATGAACATGCATACGTTCCCATGATTGTCTATCGCAATCTGTATTGAAATGAGGGATGCCAATTCGTTCCTCGCTAATTGTCTTCACGAAAGCCTCGTGATAAGAATTGCGGAAAGTACTTATCAAACGATGACACTCTCAGTTATCGCTCGAATCTCTACTGATCTCACAATTCTCAAACGTACGTGACGTGTATGGCCCTTATCTGCGATAGAAACCTCTAAAAACGAGCTCGGTTAGTACGGACTAGTATGTTCTAATCGGATCTATTTATATAACTCCACCGCGTCAAGACTGCGAGACCTGTTCATCGCTTGAGGCATCCGAATGTGCGATATAGTGAGTCATCCAATTATAACAGGAGATTTTGAATTCTTTATATTGTTCTCCTGCACGGTATCTTCTAGCTCCTATGCGCTCGGGCGTGGCGAGGCTTGGGCATACACGGTTTCGTGTATTCGTACTCTTCAACGACATCATTACACTCCGACGTATCCAGCGATTTCCTATGAGGAATGTCTGCCCACTAGTCGGACGTTTATGCATCAGAGATAGATAGTCCCTTGATTTACAGTTCTGAACGCTGATGAGAGGCACGTGCACCTTGGTAGCTTGTCAAATCGCGTCCTCCATTCAAGCACATATACATCTGGCTTCTCTCAAGACACTATTAAGCTAAATCTAATTTACGTTTTGCATGCATACATTGGGCGCATATCAATTCACAGTTGTCATCTCCACATTACAGCTACCTAGAATACATGTCTGACAATCTTTGCCCAATGTCTCCATGTACTAACAAGTACGCAGCACATCAAGCTCAAAAGCCTGTTTCTGATCTATATAATGCTTTACATGTATGCCAGAGAGCCGAGCCACTAAGGACCACGAGCATCAATCAGACCGAGTATCTCTCGCCTCTTCGCATGACTGCTTACCCCATGGTTTGCGTCTTTGACTCTGCTCATATTCCATACTTAGACCTTGCCCTTCTATCCAGTCCTCTATCAAGGCAGTACATGCGACTCCTTCCCCGTCTCCTCCTCCTCTCTGAAATGATAATCCCACTCACCAACCCTCGCCATATCCGCTTTTCTCGTCGAGGACGAAGAATAGAGCTCAGCCCAAATGACGAACGGCCTGGGGCGATGCTGGCGTCAGGAAGCATGGCAACTACGCTTCACCGGTCCACATTGATGACCAACGACATATGATTAGTGCCTCGATTTGCCTCGGTAGAATGATGCTCGATTGGCGTACATGACATTCTCTTTATGGTGATAATGTGATGCTTGCACAGTAGACTCGAGGTGAGGGTTCGGTTGTCGAGGACTGGAGATGAAGCTGCGGACTCCCGAAGAGTGGCCTGTGCGCGGGTTACGTAATGCGGGACATGGAAGTCGCGACGTGGTGTCCGGTTGCGTAGTCAGGATGGGTGTGCAAGCTACAACAATAATGAATATTCGCTCCACCGCACTTCGATAGCCGCTCACAATCTCTCTCTATACCATGGCGGAGCTTCAGAAGCTCGAGAAGTTATCTGCGCCACACTGCATCCTCCTCGCCGTGCACTATGCCAACGAATCGAACATCACTGCCCTGCGCGCATTGACAGCCCTGCGTGACACCGACTTGGATGCCGAGCTCATACTGCGAATACTGTTGACATATCTGCCCGAGAACGCCGAGCCCTCCGAATACGTTGAATACCTCGCCGAGCTCGCAAGCGAAACCCGCACACCGGGCGACGACCCCGCCGCTGCGCTTGAAGTTGCTCCAGTAGAGGAATTGACCAAGTCACAAGCGAAAAGAAAGCGAAGGGCTCTTGAACTGCTGCCTATAGCGCATTCTCTATACAAGGTCGAGACGGAGCTAGACCCTCTTACGCACTTCCTCATTCATCGCGCACACCGGATAGATGCTGAAACGGGTCTTCTCGATACCATACCCGAGCTGATTGTGCCTTTCATTGGCCACTCCGAATACCTTCGAACCTGGTTCATATCTACAGCACTGCCGCTTCTGCGCGTCAAGTACGAATACTACCCAGAGAGCCCCGCACCATCGCTCGATGAGTTTGCGCGGTTGAAAGGCAGGCGAGCCATTGATACACAGCTGGCAAATCTCCGGCAGACATACACAAATGCACAAGAGGAAGGAAAAGCGGCGCGAGACATACGAGGCGTAGTCGGTCCATGGACGTGCGGGGCGAGCGAGCGAAAGAGGCGGAAACTATCACCAGACGATCGAAGAGCATCCATAACCGAGGTACCGACTCAAGAGCCTGACGACTGGGAATGTCTTTTCGAATGGCTTGTGAATACCTCTAAAGCGGACTTTCCACTGGTATCATCTGCTATCACTGAGTGGGATGGCCCTGAGGATCTGGACCTTGGCGGCTTCGAAGAAGGACGCGACTACGTCGATGATGAGACCCAACGCAGACTGGAGCTTCGGTATGCTCAGACAGCTTTGGCATGTTTATACCTCGTGGATAGTAGCAATACCGACATATTGCGGATAGCCCATGGCCTGCTCTCACGGATATCTGATCTTCTAAGCTTAGAGCCTCCCCCAGAACTGAGCGTGACCGTGGAATCATTACCGTCCTGCGATGCGGCGATGCCTATACTTCAAGATTTAAAAGCGTCTGCCCTTCTGGAAGAAAACATTGCAAAACCAGACAATTCCCTTACCCACCCAAATCAGGATGCCGTCCACCTTCTTGAGCTTTTCATTTTCTCCGCCTGTGTTTTATCTAGCTTGCAGCAACCTTTGTCAACAAGGGAGGTCGCACGCATGTTCATCCGCAATGATGCTTCAGAGCAGCTCTCCCTTCTCCAAAAGATTGTCCATTCTCTCAGCACGAGTGCCAAGCTTGACGATGAACAATGGCGGGCGAACCGATCCAGAATTCTCTGGCTCTGGAACTGGGGATGCACTCAAGCAGGCACCGATCGATATGTCCAAGGTGTATTTGGCCGCATCGATAATAAGACGATCGAGACGGAGATATTGAAGGGCCTTCTGGAAGGCAGTCGATATTCTCTTGTCACAGAACTTTATGTTCGGCCAGCATTAGATCGACACCCTTTGCCTCTTGCCGACGTTGAGCAGGTCATCCTGACAGCTGCATTGCACCATTACGACAACGCGAGCAATGGCAATAGAACAAGAGGAGGCATGAAGCGCGCTGCTGATATCGTCGCAGCCTTCAAATCCCAGTTTCCATCCTCAAATCGCTTCCAACGTGCACAGGCTCTGCTGGCCGCAACACATGCCATGTCCTTCTACTCGCTAATCCTACAGCATGGCGTCCCGTTTCAACCCGTTAATATCAGGGTGAGCTCCGACCCGCTGTCATTGATCAGGAAATTGCTCGAGCAGAATCTTCGAAGTTACACGCACCTAGACGACCTCATCTCTATCGGTCAGAACCTGGTCGTGGCTAGACCATCTACCATTCTAGATAAGGATGCCGATCGCACGCCTATCGACCTAGTTGCCGTAGAGAAAAAGAAAGCCGCAGCAGAACGGCGTGTCATTGGTATGACGGTCGAAGCAGCACTTGCAGAAGACGATTTCGAAACTGCCTACTCGTACGTAGTCAATAGACTCACCCCACGAACACCATCTCCGGCCGCATCTCCATCCTTGTCCATGTCATCACAGCGCTTTTCGTTCGGGTCCTACGAATCAGATATCCGAGAGGACGACAGCGAGGATGTAGCATGGCGCGCCGCCCTACAAGCCGGCCGTCATCGTGCCTCACCATCATCATCAACATGGTCCCAAGCAAATACAGCCGCACGCCCTGACCTGCGCAGATTAGAACAGCGTATGGAGCTCCTGTCGCAAGCACTTCTCCTCGCGCCACCCCGACACTTGGAGGAGGTCCTGGCCGTATGGCAAGATTGTGAAACAGAAATGACAAGCCTCTTAGCGGAAGAAACTGAAGCCGAAGAGCGCTTCAACGACGCAGCGGACCGCCGTCTTCCTGGTGCGTTTGCCGAAGCAATCGCCATCCAGCCCCGTCGAGAAGTTGGAAGAGGCGCAATGGAGGAAGCGCCTATGGGCCTTTTCGATGTGGCTAGGGGCGCTGCTGCTGCTTTCTCGAAGAGCGCATTCCCGCTCCGTGGAAGTGGAAACAGCAACCGCACTGCATCGGGAGCGGAAACTTACGGAGACGCAGGACGTGTGTCCATGGATCAAGGCAGCGATGCAGGAAGCATACATAGTACTGGGGATGAGAGGGTCAGAAGAAGGGATATGGTTGCTAATGCGGTTACTGGCGGGTTGGCCAGTGGGCTGGGGTGGGTGCTTGGTGCCACGCCTGTCAACGAGCGCCAGTAGGTGTGTGCAAAATCAACGCTAGTAATCAAGTGGCGTGCTCGTTACAGTCGTTTGTTGACCAGACGTTACTGGGTTCGTGGTTCTGCAGTGAGGCCAACACCAATGTTTGACGATATCTGCTTCCAGAGACGTTCTGTTTGACGGGTGTATAACATGACCTCGTATCACATTAAGAATAGCATCCACACTGACGGTGCAGTATATGTAGACTGTCGGCCACTGTCTGACGACAGAAGCCTTCCCCATCGAGCAACCTCACGTCTCACTCCTTCTCTCCATAAGCCACGTCATTTCCTCCGTCATGACAATAGACTAGTGTTCCCCTACTACCTACTTTACTACTATCTGTTTCCCTAGCCGTCAGCCTGTCCGCTCTTCCATTGAACTCGTTCCCTCCTTCATCAACTCAGCCCCTCGATCCTTTACTCGACTTTTCAACCTGTAAACCGGAGTATATCCAACCTTTACGTACCCGCAGCCCTAGAATATCACTCAAACAAGGCAATCGCTCGTGTAGCTCCGGGCACCTGACCACAACAAACGCAGCGTACCCTCACCGTCGTAAACCGAGACCGAGTCCAACCGTCCTAATATAAAACTTCCGGCTCAACCCTCGATCCTACTCCCCCTTCTACCGCACTCGACAAGATACCACCATCGACACTGGATCCCAACCTCCGACCACCGACAACACCACTTCACCTGCTCACCACACACCACTAAAAATGACATCCGCCCTCTTAATCCTCTTCTCTATCCTCTCCCTCCTCAACCTTGCCACCGCCCTCCCACAGCCTAACGCCGACTCCCCCGACATCCCCGCCCCAGCAGTAACCCTCTCCTTCGCGCCCAACAAACTCTGCGCCTTCAACAACGATGTCCCTCAAACTAGCATCTCCGCCGCCTCAGGCTGCATACCGTTTCCGCCCAGGACGCAGAGTCTGCGCGTCACGGACGTGCAAGGCGCAGAGAGGATGAAGTACAATTCGCGTACGTTTGGTCCCGTTCTTTCTTTCCCTTTTTCTCCCCGTCACCTTTCCGGCCTAGGGTTTGGAAGGAAACAATGTAGGCATGTTAGGAGGAATATGCTAACGATGAGTGAAATAGTGCGCATCTACCCTACCGGGAACTGCACCGGCGGTTGGACGCTTGAGCCTGCGCTTACGTGTGTGGGCCGGGAGGGCGGGTGTGCGTGTAGTCTTGTTGGGGCGTTTGGGAGTGTGAGCTTGGTGGTTGAGTGAAGAGGTGACTCCGGCGGAGGAGTAAGTTTCTCACGAACAGTCGAGAATTTAGCGGTCTGGGGCTAATTTTGTGAAGCAGCTTGATTAGGGGTTAAGGGAAGGATGGAGGAACATAGTAGAGTGACTGCGTGACTAAGGAGATATGGATATGGGCATGGTAATGGAGTTATGCGGGAACAGTAAAAGCAGCATGCACGAATCAAACACCTCGAGCGCGTAGCGGATGGCGCATTCAATCATCCATTCCACCTGTCCCGGCTGTCTCACGCCTCTCCCTCTTCACACAAAACCAAAATCCTCACACAATACCCCATCTCATGAAACAAAACAAAAGGCAAGTAACGCACACCACACACATGCATTATATCCACACGCACTCTACCACCTCAGTCTATATACACCCAGCCCACGCACCCAACTACAACACCATGACATATACAGCGCAGCGCATCCCAAAAACGAACGACAAGACTCCATCGCAATGCCCACATCCCGCTCGCAATCGATGCAAAAGAACGACCGACATACATGTGCTGTGCTGTGCTGTGACGCGCGAATAAAGAATGAAAAGAAAAAGAAAACAGGGGGGATATCTCAACGTCAACGTTCAACTGCAAACCAACCGACTAAGTGTGCTCGCTCGCGTCGCCCAAAAGATGGAGATGTCTAGGTACCTCTCTCACTGCGTCAGACTCTGAATGCGTGCATGCATCGCTCTGCTTTGCTTTGCTTTGCCAATGGACACGGTCGCATTCCACACCCATACACACACATGCGTCCCTCGCATTCCTCGCTTCTCTGTGTATCAACAACAATATCTTTGCTACCGCAAATGCTTCCATCACCTTCTCTTTATTTGTGAGTTTCAGCATTTACGCCAGCGGCGGAATTGCATTCAAGATACGGGTAACCTCGCTTGGTGTCATGGTATTGTTTGCGAGCGAGCGCACCTGCGAACCCTTCCGCAGACGCTGCAGGCCGATCGAAACCTTCCAGCTCTCGGATTCGTCGATCAGGAAGACGTATTTCTTGCCGTCGGCATCGCGGACGCAGGCGCGGAGGATATGGAGGTGCTTGGAGGATTGCTGGCCGGTCTGGTTTGCGTTAGTATAGGTGTACGTTTTCAAAACTGGCGAAGGGTGAAGGAAGGGAACTTAGGGCTTACCTCGACCAGCTTCAACGTCCACGCCTTGACGTCCCACTCGCGCTGCGGTATGTTCCGGACATCGTCGTCGATAAACAGGCCCTCGGTCTGGATCTTCAAGATCAAACCATCCGTCACCTTACCCACATTCGACACAAGCTGCGCCACAGGCTTAGGGAAGAGGTCGTTGAAGAGATATACAGCCTTGATATGGATCTTGTCGGGATCGTTCGTCGAGTACGGTCCCCGTTGGCTGGGTGGCGCAGTTGACGGAGCGGTAGACTGCGAGGGTGCATAGCTCGATGCTGTGTAAGAAGAGGCATGGGATGGTGGTTTTGGTGGCCTTCTGGAGGCGGTATCGTAAGGGCGGGACGAGTGCTCGTCTTCGGTGCCTATGTAAGACTTCGCCGTCGGCTTCTCATAGTTCTTCTTCTGCGTGACGGTAGCCTTGATGGGCGAGGAATGTGTCGAGGTGACCGAGGGCGCTGGCGGGCTTCTGGCGCCGGCATATGGATCAAGACGTTCACCACCGCCGATGCCACCGTATGTGGTGGAGCGTCGACCGGCTGTGGACTGGGCGGCTGCTGCTGCCGCCGCCGCTTCTTGTGCCTTGATCTTCTCGGCTTCAGCTTTGAGACGAGCTTCTCGGTCGCGTTGGGCACGCTCCCGGGCAGCCTTCAACCGTTCATTTCGCTCCGCATCCGCTTTGGCTTTGGCTGCTGCGGCTTCAGCAGCGACTTTCTCCTCGGCAGCCTTCTTCGCAGCCTCCTCAGCAGCTTTAGCTTTTTGTTCCTCTTCCAGCTTCTCGCGGATCTCCTTCTCGATCCTGGCCCGTTCTGCAGCTTCCTTGGCCTGTCTCTCTTGCTCGGCCTTCTCTTTGGCCTCCTTTTCCTTCTGCTCTCGTTCCTTTGCTAGGCGTACGCGGGCTTCTCGCTCGCGCTGTTCCCGTTCCCGAGCACGCATCTTCTCCCACTTCTCCTTCTCTGCTTTTGCGCGTGCTTGCCGATCGGCCTCTTCTTTCGCTTTACGTTCCTCTTCTTTCCTCCGTTCAGCTTCCACACGCTCTGCCTCTCTCCGCCTCTCCGCCTCCTTCCGCTCTGCCTCTTTCCGTTCTGCTTCCTTTCGTTCCACCTCCTTCCGCTCTGCCTCTTTGCGTTCCGCCTCCTTGCGTTCTGCTTCTTTACGTTCTGCTTCCTTACGTTGTGCTTCCTTGCGTTCTGCTTCCTTACGCTCTTCTTCTCTCTTCCGTTCTGCCTCCTTCCGCTCAGCTTCCTTTTTCTTCTCGGCCTCCTCTGCTCGATTTCGTTCCTCTTCAGCCTTTTTGCGGACCTCTTCGGCTTTCTTCCGCTCTTCCTCTGCCTTCTTACGCTCTTCCTCCCGCTTGCGTGCATCCGGATCGGGTTGCGAGCCGGACCAGAAGTCATCATCGTCTTGTGGCGGAGGTGACTGAGCTCCTCGTTGTTGGTGTTGTCCTGACCATCCTCCACTACCACCACGAGGGGGCGGTGCACTCCCATTCGGATAGCTGCCATGGGGAGGCGGTGGTGGGGCACGTTGATAACCTGCACCAGAAGCTCCAGCTCCAGCACCTCCCGGACCAGGACCGCCACCAAAAGAACCGTAGAAGCCTCCAGGTGTCTGCGACTTGCCAAATGCCCAGCCCGCAATGCCCATTGCCACGACGAGAAGCAAGACACTGTTCCCGCTACCGGAGCTGACGTTCTGGGTAACGATGAAGAACCACTGCTTGATAGTTGGCTCCATCATTTTCCATACGGCTATGCTGGCCACGGTGCTTGCCACGCCAGCGAGGAAGCTGTTCCGCTGCACCTGCAGGCTAGGCAGATAGACGAAACCGCCGCCCGCCGAATGCGGGGGTATGATGAAGATGTCATAGTTTCCTGGCGGCAAGCCACCTGTTCCTGGACCATGAGATCCGCCTGTCGTCTTGGGGTTCTCGCCGTGGGGCGGCGGCGGCGGAGGGGGGCCGTCGTCCATGGCGATGTGCGCCCCTCAGGGCGGTATAACGAGGGCGATCAAGCGAAGCGGAAGAGAATGCGGGGCCGGAGCACGAGCTATCTGTGGAATCCGAGAGGATCGGAAGTGAGGCTGGGAAGCGGTCGTGCGGCGGAGAAAAGCATCAGCGGAGGTGGGTCGTGGTGGGAGTGAATGCAACGCCTTCTTTTCTTTGGTCAGAAATCCAATTTTTGCAGGACGATCTCGTGGGAGGGAATCCTACCGTGTGCGGGTGGTGCGGAGCCCAGAAGACAGCGTGTTCTGTGCGGGTAAAGAATTTGAGGTGTGGATGGATCCTGGCGCTGGCGGTCAGATCACAGTAAACAAAGGCGCTGCGGCGCTACCGAAAGGGGGCTAGCACAGCTCGCATGGGACGGGCGGGTTCAGCCGTTGGCCTACCACGGCATCCATGCACGCTGCCGCCCGCGCCCCTGGCCCTTGATGCTGCAGCTTCTGCCTGTCCATATTTCCAATTCGTCCGCCCTCTCCTTTTCTCGAGCGAATTCGAGCGACTGAGCAGCATTGCCCGTCCACTCGACGACCCCTTCTCCGCCATCGCGCACGCCCCTCGTCCAGAACTAGCACGGCGACAGGCGAGTCAGCCAATGCATGCCAACGCGGCAGACCGCCATTCGCTGCCCGCACGCCAGAGTGGATATCCTCCACGTCGCCCTCGATCGCCGGAGCATTCTGCTTTGTTTTGATTTCCAGCGCACGAGACTCGAGCTCAGCCCTCCCGTTCTCCCGGTGGCCGTACGACCATGGCTGAGGAGGGGCTGCCGATAAGTGACACGAAAAAGCAAGCCGATTGTCATTTCCACCGGCGATCGACGGGAGCGATGACGAAGTCCTGGAGAAACGTCAAATCTCAAGCGAAAAGGCTGACGGTATCCTTCTGAAGTCCTCGTACTTTGTATGCAGTGCACATGTTCCAAGACGTAACTGCCCTCTTCTTCCTGGGTTGGCCCTGCCATCCTGAGCGTTGCCCCGCATACGCACGCGAGCCGTTGCGCTAACCGCTTTCGCTTCACGCACGTGTCTCCGCCACTGACAGCCGTGAAACAACTCCATGTTGCACCTGGGCCTGCCTGCGAGCGCCATCCTCACACAAGTCGTTGCTTTGGGCATGACCATTGAAGCGAAGATGCACAGTTCCTTTCCATGACTTTCCGCTTGAGCTCTGCTCCAGATCGTTGTTGGGACAACATCTTAGTCCAGCAAGAGGGGATCATGCGGTGGAACGACGGCTGTGGGCGATATAGAAGGCAATCTAAGAAATACCATTCATTGTCAGTCAAGGGCGTGGTGGTAGTGGCTAAAACAAAGTGGAAAAGTTGGCAGTAAATACGATGTATATTTGCGGGGTTCTGAAACAGCTGATGATTCATAGTCTGAGCGGAACACTATATACTGATTGATACTGCAGCAAAACAGTCGTAGTGAGAATTGTGCACTTCGGTTTCCAAATCCATGATGAGTACATTCAGAATGGTTCGCAGAGTTGACACTGCGGTAGAGCATTGCTTGAAGTCTCGTATGTAAATATGAAAAGTAATTCAGTATTATGGATGCTATAATTAAAGATCTAGAATTGCTACCTATCGTTGATTTATGTGCATGCAGAAGGCTTCGATCTTGTCTAGACTGGATCGACCATGGGCAGCACTGGAGACGAGCGTCATCAGCTCTTACACGCTCCGAGGTTGCGACATATGCGGCAACACCTAGTGCTCCGATTCAAACGAGTATTGACTGACGGGTCTCAATCACGTTCTTGATCGTTTTGTACGTCTTACTTCCCTTCTTCGCCATTTTCACGGCAACCTCAACTGAACTTCCTGCGCAAGGGTCTGCTCCATATTCGAGGAGAAGCTCCAAGATCGCGAGCTTGCTCCCGGTTTTATCCTTGATCGCATGTAAAATAGGATATTCTTGATTAACCCCATTAGGGGGTGCACCGGATTGCAGTAGAAGCCGGGCTAGGCCTTCCTCGCCAGTACGAACAGCATAGTTCAGAATTGATTCGTTTTTTTGGCTTGGACTGCCACCACGCAGTCCCCTGACTACCAACTGTGTACACTTGGTTCACATGGATGACTTTGTGTTGAAGGAATAATTTAAAACATTCAAGGTCGAACCCGTTAGAGTTCCGCAGGAAGTATTCTCGTCGATACAAGCGGGCCAGGGCTGTGTCGAAGCCCATGTTAAGAATATCCTCCACAAGGCCATATTTTCCCATGCTCGAAGCGTAATGATACCAATGCTCACAGAATCTTGAGGTCGGTCGGCCAAGGAGAGCACCATAGATGGATAGGAGCTGTTTTAAGAATTTGTATGAACACTTATGGAAGATATAGTGGCCGTCACGAACGATCTTGTTCTCCAATTCCCTAACTGCCGTCGACTGTGGGGAAGCTTTAATAATCAGTTCCAAGACAGTTGAATCTTGAGTACGAAAAGCAACATCAAGGGGATAATCGAAGCAGTCGGTCGGCACCCAAAGACGCGTAGTCTTTTCGAACAGGTCTCTTATCAAGCTAATATTTCCCATGCCTACTGCCAGACAAAGCGCAAGGGCTTCCTCGTCATCTTCAACAACCTTGGAATCGTCCTTTAGAATCTTGGGTAGGCTGTTTGGCTTAAACGATTTGTACATGAGGCTGCAGTATTTGTCGAACACAACAACCGATTTCGTGAAGTAAAATACCCTTGCAGTTTCAGATGTTTCCCGTGTGAGCTTGCTGAATCTATCAGCTATCCTATGAAGCATAGCCGGCACGCTTCCCTGTGTGTGCACAGTAGTGTTTTGATACTCGATGAATTCGATGAACTCCAACAGCTTATCACATGTGTGCACGGTAGGGGTTCGGTACTCGAGGAATTCCAACAGCTTGTGACAAAACAAATCATCGCTGGAAGGGGAGTCGAAGGCGCTAACTGGTCGATATGCAAAAATCTCTTCTTTGATGTAAAAGGCGAAAGCTTCTGGATATGTGTGTTAACTCGTAATGCTGCAATCTGCTTGGCAACGACTGTACTTACTGCAGGTCTCGCGATGCTTCCATGCTTGAGATATGCCGACTTCGGTCACGTAGAAGTGGATGATAGGTTCGAATATTTCAGGGGGCAGATCTAGTAGCTCCATGATGAAGTTTCGAATCCTGAGCACCTAGACACAGTTGGCCAAGTAACTTGTATAGGCTGAAGAACTGCACTTACTAGTGTTGAAAGATCGAAGGGGTTTTGTAGAGTGGATAGAGAAGGAGATCAAGGAGAGTTGACATTGTGTTTATATAACATAAGATATCAGTACCGTGAACAACTGTGAAAAGAGAGTAGTGAAAGACACAAAGTTACCTCGATAATTCAGAGACTAAAATGCCATTGATCGGTGTTCACAATATGATGATAGTAAAAAGCTGGTCTGTATATTCAGTTACCATCAGTCTAATGGCGCCAGATACCTCCACGCTGTCTAGCAGTTTTGCACTTAGGATTATCATTGAGCGTAGGAGTATACAAGTAACGAAGCTGTGGAAAATCAAGTGTACAACGACTTCATAGAAGAACATAACAAGCTGATAGATGCAATGACTAGTATTTCGATTTGTTCAGGAAAGATCGATGCATCAACCATAATGAACGAGTGATTACTTGAGGCAGTGTAGCTTTCTAGAACTGGCTCTTTTATATGAAGTCTTACCGTGCGTCGCAGTTATTGCAAGTCATGTATAAAGATGGCATTACCAAGCCTTGTGAGTACTTAGCGCTTTCAGATTGACTGAAAGAAAAACTGCGCATGAACGCGCGACATTAAGGGTGAAAGAACATTATCAACAAATGGGAGGCATATGGAATAATTTAGTATTTGGATTAATTTAGCAAAAGGTTAGGACAAAAGACAGGCGCCTACGAATTTTAGCTGAAATTTGAGGAAGAAGTAGGCCTTTAGAATGCGTCGAGTTACGAACTTAAAAATGTCCACAATGTTAATTGACTGCTCTGATCGAATCTTTCATTATCATTAACAATATTCCTATGATTCATTTTCCACCTCATCAATCCTCTTGTCATCCTCAGCATGCCTGAATAGCGAACACATGACTCGAATCGCACGCCTTAACAGCCTTGCAGGCATTTCCAGGGCACCCAACCTCGGGACACGTTTGGCCTCCGCCCGTAGTATCCCTTGCCACTAGCTTGAATGGTGCTCCAGCTGCATCGCTCACATCGTAGTACGTTAGGCCGTTGCTGATACTGTAGTCGAAGCTGATGGGCTTGCTGAAGTCTGTGCTGCTCTTTGAGAACTTGACTGCGTTGCCGAACTTCGTGGTTTCGAAAGTGCCGGTCCATGTCGCACCGGCTTTGATCTCGGAAACAGGAGCGGAATAGCCTTGTGCATCGGGCTTAACGAAGATGGAGGTGGTGCATCTGTTGGTCGCGGTGAGGGACGCGGCCATGGCGGCGGGGAGGAGAGCAATGGCGAAGAACTTCATGTTGTTGGTCGATTGGAGTATCGTAGAATTAAAGGCGAGGATGAAGTGGAAGTTGTTGTACTTTGACTGAAGTGTGGTCAAGCTGAGCAGGTTATCATAGTCGTTCTTATACTCCTGCGTCCATCATCACCGGCGGCTAGACATCCTTAACGTGGTATGACTTCATCCATTGAATCTACTCCGTTCCTATCTTTCATCACGATACCTCATCGCATGACTTCTCCAATATTCCAGGCCGCGGTCTAGCAAGACGATCACGAAGCTACTCGGCACCGAGTCTATCGAATGTAATATATCGAATGCGCACCCCTGTACATAGCCGTAGCGTGATTCGCTCGCCTCCTCTGGCGATCTCCCTACTCGTAATGACGTTTATACCATACATCCATGTTTAATGCTTGGCAATAAAGCCTTTTACGTTCACCGCCTGACCTGAATGTTACGGTGCGTTGGTCGCGAGATGGAATTGTGGAGGTGGCTGCGTCGTGCGGCTGTGAGCAGGGTAATTTTAGACTGGCGCAGACAATTTTCCGAGGTGGTGGCTGCACCGAGTAAAATAGCGGGGCTCGGTGGATGAAACATGAGCCGCGCTGAGGCAGGTTGCATTGAACATCTTAGGTAACAGAAGAGCCCCTTCTAAAATCTGGAGCACTGAACGGCATTTATTTCATCCGTCGAATTTCGATCTGATCGGTTTGAGGTTATCGCGCGAGAGGAAGGTCGTGCTGCCGGCATCTTAACACAGATAATAATACCCAGGTAGATATCCTCAAGCGGGGCAAAACCCTCAACGTGCTGCGATTCTATGTTTTCCACTCCTGAAAACTCCTTCACAACTTCCTTACCCTAGTTTCCTAACGTATACCTCAAGACCTTCTTCACATTACTTGCCTGCATCTTCTTCGCTATCGAGAGCAAAATTATGACATGAAACCCTGTATTAACCAGGGTTTGGACAGCGATAAGAACCTCTGTTTTCAGAACATGGATAGAATTTATGGAAAGGCGAAGGAGGTGCTGATGTGGTTGATCAACGTCAATTCTAAATTCAACGAAAACTTTAAGAGTATGATAAGACTGGAGAAAAGGAAGGTTCCAGCCTCTGAAGATGCATACCCATCTAGACGACACAACAAAAGAGCCTACGCAGGACAATATGTTGTATCTTTTCTGAAGTCCAGAGACTCGAATCAGACGTGCCCCAGCAAGGTGCGTAGTAACATCAGCAACATATTTTTTCCCTTACTACACCGTTACCAAGTTCAGTGCTGAAAGACCTTCTGCTCCGCATGGAATATATTCATGAACATATTCTTGACCAACGACTATCTCATTAACGCATATGGACCTTCAAGAGGTCCTACTCGCCGAACCTCATAGAATATTCATTGTCACTGAAAAAGATTGTAAACCACTAGTGGACAGACTACTTCTTACATAAGACAAGTCTGTGATAGCTACTCTTTCATCAATCGTGCGATACATTCGCGGATGTCGACGTGGTGATGTAAGAGATCAGATACCAGATCTTTGCACTCTATGGGATTATCTATCGCAATCGAATCAAACGGCACAAAATTGAATTCTCATGCTGCTAGAGAGCATTACCGTCAACAATCGGTTATTCAGTGGTCCAGTTGTGACGTGGAACGTCGATGACGGCACGGCGTGCATGAAGCTACGCAATGGAAAGACCAAGACACTTAAGATGAGCATGGAAGATCCTTTTTCTCGGCCAGATTACCGCAAATACATCTCCAGAGTCTATATAAATGCTATGTGGTGGGCTCTTCGAAGGGAAGGTTGCGGCATCCTTCTGGTTGGCGCTATGTCGGAATCCGAATACTCAGGCCCGAGAGAGAGGATACGTCCCATCGTAGGAGCCCGACTTGGCAATAATATCTAACCTGCAACATCGACAGCGACCTTTCTTATCGTGCATACTTTCTTGCAACATCCAATCAGTAAGAGGGAATCTAGATTTTCAAATTGGTCCCGATATGAGAAAGTGCCATATAATGGGTCTAAGACGCACAGCTTGGATATAGTGGGATTTATCATGACACAGTCAACTTTGTAAGCCCAGAATTTCTTTCTGTCTATGACTGTGTGTTCTCCACAGACGAACAGGGTGCCTGGGAAAGCTACGATACTTAGTATGACCCTTTTGTAACGAACTTCATGGAATTGATTCCCAGGTTATTGATAAGTCCAGAATTCAATTTCAGAAGCTTAATATGATCGAGCGATTCCTCCAAGAGGTGGACTGTTCGTGGGGAGATACTGACGCAAGCGATTGCTTCTGCAACTTGTCATTGAAAGACGTCCTAAAAATCATCCCCCTGCAACTTCAACCACTCCCGAAAATCCATGACACAATATGGTCCAACATCTGGATGAGGAATGTGTGCTTTGGGGTGTCTCTGGATACCATAAACCCTATGACCTTAGTTCTTGTGGATGCACTTGCTCAAGCCTTGATACTTCGTCAGGTAAAGCCCAGTGCAGAGAGAGAACCATTAGCACCTCATTATTAATGTGGCATTTAAATCACTCGTAGCAGTCTAAGGACATACGAGTATTAAAAAGAAGGATAACAGACGTGTACAAGAGCTAAACTGGACACATATTAAGGTGATTCAAATCAAGAGGTAACGTCATTCGTACTTTAGCCCGGGATCGTCGCCAATGAAATGATGAGATGAGAGAATCAGCGGTAGTCTGTTAAGAGCTCGTGGCCGCCTGCTACCCCCTCCAAGAAATGAAATATGATATGAGAAACAGCTAACGAAGTTTCTTTAGGTCTTCCCAAAAAGCTTTCAATGGATATTCTTAGTATTGCGAGATAGCAGTATCGGAGTCTTGCTGTCGCAAACGCCTCTTTCCAGTCGCATAACTATATCACCAAGCAATCCCAGATCATTTCGACAAAGATGTTTAGATTCATCCTCGGTTGTCAGAACTCTAGCAACATGTTACCGAACAATCCCCTTGATTAAGAACTTCCTCTCCAGCTATGACGTATCATAAAATCGCTCTAGTAAAAAGAAGTTATTTAGATGTCGATATGATTGACAGAGACCATATGGTGTTGTCATTGTAATTCTATGCAGCATGGAGGTGACCTTCGGATGTATCGGGGATACCAATAATAGAAAGTATCCGCCCCTTCCGCTAGTCTTGAATAGGATGCATTTTGCGCCTTCCCACAATTCAGATGAGCCGTCAGGGCCCGTGCGAAGGAACCACGACACATCTAGCACAACCAGCATCATCTGTTCATCTTGCTACGTACCATACATCGTGCCTATATCTGCGACATACATTTTTAGCCAAACCAGCTGACCCAACAAGTGTGCGAATGTCACCCCAAGGATCGAGCGACCTTGTTGGTCGGTTTTGAACAACATCACCATTCCGGTTCGACGTGCTCAAAGGCTGGCTTTACGTGTCTTCGTTCATTCAAGATGGTGGGTGTTCCTGGTCGATCCAAAGGTACCTAACCCAAACTCCCGGCACACCACGGCTCGCTGACTTGGACAGGGTGTTCTACTTGTCGTCAACGGAAAAAGAAAGTACGTATAGTACTACCAATGCACGCAGTATATGTGTGAAGAATCGGCTGATATTGATACTCTCAGTGCGATCTATCACGGCCAGTATGTGGGAATTGCATACGCGGTAATTACGTATGCGGCGGATACGAGCGTAGCATCATTTTAGTCCATACCAACGACTCGGGAAAAGGAACTTACAAGCCGGTGACGAAGAGGTCACAATATCAGGCGCGGCGACCAAGCACAAATTGTGAAACATCTTCTACGACCGCGCTTACCGAAAGCTTGTATCGAACATCGATCGAAATTGGGTATTATGATATCTTTTGGAGCTTGTATTTACCAAAGTCTATCACGGCAACTTCTCATAATACCTCTTGCATATACCAGGGGATCAAATGGGCTGAATATACCTCCCACTGTACACCCCAAAGCGAGGTTCTGAGATGCGCGTTGCTTGCATTGAGCACCTCAAAGGTTGGTAGAGATAAGCAAGACATGTTTCTCATGCGACGGGGTATGGAACTGTACGGCAAAGCACTATCACTATTTGCCAAAGAGTTGAAGACACCGGGCGAGGTAAAGCCGTTCGACGTGTTGAATTGCTGCCGCCTGTTAGCGCTCTACGAGGTACGTATCTCCTGACTAAAGACAAGACTCAAGCTGATTTCATAGCAACTCAATGATATCAACGCATCGGCGCAGAACTGGAAAGGACATGTAGGTGGTTTGTTAAATCTTGTTCGCTTTCATCCACCAGAAGCATTCTCTCAACCCGGAACTCATGAACTTTTCCTGGAAACGCGCTACAATGGTGTCATATCTGCTCTCTCTGATAGAAAAGCCACGTTTCTATCTAGGCATGAATGGATGACTAGACCTTGGACCAACAGACGGAAGGACGCGGTCGATACGGCAATGGATGTTCTGGTCAAGATCCCCGAAATTCTTGAAGAGTGGGACTTACTCGGCACTCATGATCACACTCATGAAACGCTTCAAAGAGTGCACATCTTCATAAATCGGTGTCTGGATATCGATACCGAATTACAGACGTGGTATAGCAACTTCGTTTCTCTATTCGAACAAGCACGTCCAGATGACATAGATGCTCTTCGCAAGGGTATGGACAGTCCGGCGCAGCAAGCCAACATACCTGATATTCTAGGGCGTATCGGACTCGCCCATCTTTATGCTATGACTATATACTGGACTTCTTGCGCGATTCTATATGCGACAATGGACCTGGCATACAGCAAATTTTCTGCAACGACTGAATCGAGAAGAGAGAGGGCCCACGCGACAAGATTTAGTCTTCTCAAATACTGCATATGCATCGCGCTTAGTGCGAAGTATTTCCTCAAAACCGATCTCGGGATTCTGACGGCTGTGAGCCTATCCCATGCCGGTACCTTCTTGGTCCGTACGCTCTCTGCTCATCAGTCGTGCCACCCAAAGATCGACCAAAAAGATGTGGAGCGATTGAGGCATATAACGGTACCTATTCGTAACTCGAGTGGATTTGATGCGTGGAAGGCTTGGAAATGCGGCATGGACCGTCTAAATCATGACAAGAGCAGTAAGTATTCCTTTCGAGATATGTTGTTTCGGTAGAAGCTCGCACGAAGCCAAAGACTAATATTGATTAGAGGTTCTCGATCGTTATGGTAGTGCCGGTAGCCCAATCCTCAGGAATGCACAAAGTAAAGGTCGGTCTCAGATAATGCATCAAGCTCTGGAACAAATTGACAGACCATGACTAGATTCGTAAAATGTTTGTGGGCCCGGCACACCGCTAGGTTTGGCGCGAAGGAAATGTAAACAGCCAGCTCGCATTACTCAGCCCGTGGAGCAAGTTACGGTATCGCTTGATCGTATATTGAGAAGACCCGCTTTCAAGCGACGTGCCTGTGCCACAGAATAGTTTCGCTTACGCACGCTCCCATAGTTTCCATTGCCATAAGCCGCGCTCTTGGTGTCTCGCGCAGTTTGCTAGGAAAGCCAAGGTATGAAGAGAGCGATGTCACCCGTGTCGCATGAAACAGCTTGTTTACAAGATAATCACGAGGCTCTAAACATCACATGACCTGCGTTGATAGAGTCGCTGCTCGTGCGGCTGGCACTAGTGGTCCTGTGCCAGTACCAATAGTGAACATGGTACAAAAAGCGGGTACCAGAAATACATTTTTATCCATCTCCCTGTCAGTATACATATGTCTTCGCTCTGGAATATTTTGCCTAACCATCCTACAGTGGGTTCATTCGGTCACAAACCAGCCTTCACTTCACTTGAAACCCCACCTTGCCGGGTTGAAAGCAAACGCAGGCCGCCAATCACACGTGACAGGTCGCTATAACAATAGTGCTGCGCAGACTATTGTAATTTACTCTGCACCAGCACCGTTATTCACTAGATTATGAAAACCTCTTTTGAGGTCGACACTCTCCCGCTTCCCACTGAAAACAAGCACAACCTGCGCACCTCGAGCGACACTGCAACCGACGCGAACGCTCAACCGCCGCAATCAAAAAAGCGAAAGCTGTCTGAGAAAATAAGCTCTATATTCACCCCACGCTTTCGCTATTCCCTTCCCAAAATGGACAGCACATCACCGCTCACAGCGAGCGCAACTCAACAGCAATTGGCGCCGATTGACGTCCACAATCGCGGCGCGCTCGTTTTTAATAACACAGGATCCGTCATGAGCTTCGAGTCCAACACGCTCTACGTCATTTCCTCACGTGGATTTGGTCGCGAGCTGCCGCCAACGGCCCATGTCCGTCCATCGCCATTGTCCCGCCGATACACAATAGATGCCTCACTTGCCCCAGGGGCTATCCAACAGACGCGCGACTACTCTGCCTACGACTACGCACGTTTTGTCGAACATTTCACAGGCCCGACACAGTCGCGCGCGGAGCGATTGGAGCTTGGCAAAGTTCAAATCTCTTCTCGAGAGACAGACGAGCCGCTACGACGTCGAGACCAGCTCCCGCTGCCAGACCCGCTTCGGTACCGGAACTTCCATCGCTGGGGTTATGTTTTCCCTCCCTGCAACCAAGAAACATACCTTCACATTGGTAATGCGTCGTTGTCGAACGAAGACTTCCATACTATTGTCCAGCAATTCGGCGAGAACTGTTGGTACAAGGACAATGTTCTAGACGTTGCGCTTGAGCTAATCTCGCTCTACTTCGATGGTGAGGCGAACGGTGTTGGGATCGCAAGCTCTTTCACTGCACAGTGTTTGCAGTTTGCCGCGACCTCAGTTGACGATGCGTCGATGAACGAACTGCGAGAATATAAGACAATGTTCGAAGACAAGAAATGGATCTTTGTACCTCTCAATGACGGTATGGCTCAGACGTCTGCAGAACAAATTCACGGCCATCACTGGGCCCTTCTGGCCATCGACCGCCCCAACCTTCGGGCACATTATGTCGATGGGTTATATAGAGACGATGAGAATTGGCAAGGCCTAGGTGAGAGTTTCTCATATGCCATTGGCAACTTGCTCGGGGAAAAATACGATTTCCGCATCGAATGGGCTGCTCCACAGCAGTGGGAGCACAATGCAAATATCGGTTGGGATGGAGGTCCCTGTGGTCCATATGTTGTCAAGATGGTCCATGAGTACATGCGCTGTATTCGCGACCGTCAACTCAAAGGAAATGAGGGGAGCATCAATTTCTATATCCCACGCGAACTAGCTCAACATTTCAGGCAACACTTCGATTCCTCAGAGCAACGCTGGTCTCTTCTCTACACCCTTGCAGGCGCCAAGGCTAGTAAGGTGGCAAATGATCGCACGACAATGCACGACGATTTTGCACTTGGATGCCCACGTCCGGTTGGTGTCGTTGAGCCATCAAATCTAGCGCCTTTGTTATACGACGCGCCCCTGTTTGACAAGCACGCCTTGACAATCCAAGAGTACCAACGCCTGTCTCGCAGAACTCACCAGCGCAACACATCGTCAGCCAGCAGGATCTCCAACGGCAGCTCAGGCGGCAACACCGTAACTGGTGCGCCTAGTGCTACTCAAGATGACCACGACGGGACCGGAGTCAGCAACGATGTGAACGAAGTGGAGATGGGCGATCAGCTGACATCGACTGCAGAGGAAGACAACCAGCTTCGAGTCGAAGAAGTGGTCGAAGAAGCTTATAATAATGAGTTCCCTTGGTCTCCGGAAGAAAATTGGATCCAATCCTGGGAGGGAGATAGTTCCTCGTCGCTGAGCACACCTAGCTCAACCACAGGCGATATTCCGGACCTTATAGAAGAGCGTTCCTAACATCTCTCCGATGAGAACCAGCAACGTGGGACCGTTCATTCCGACTAGAAGCCTGACAAGGAGGGCCATCATGGCCCTACTGAGGCTGTCACTGTCGACTAGAACCCAATCGAAAATGATGGCCGGTCCAAGTATTTCCGCTACTTTAGGTTCACTAGAAGTATCACTTGCCTTTGAGGCGAACTCTCCTACATCGACTCGATCGAAGCTCTTGCTCCGCAGTCAACTTCTCTGATCGACTTCAATTTGTTAAAATACCGACTGAAGGCCAAACCCATACACAAAGGCCTTGTACCGACTATGGCCAGGCTCATACATGATGGCCTTGTACTATGTTATTTTTCTACCGGACATTGCCATATTTCATTCGACTTTGTTTTGTCTTGATTTCATTCTTCATTCCTGTTTCGTGGTTTTGGGCGCTGTGTGCGCATACGGTAGTACGAGCATTTGGCGGAACGACCATGGTGTCAAGTTCACACGCGACTTTCCCGCTTCTGTACGCTATTGGCTTTTGGTTTCCTCAGCATGGGACATTGGCATTGGCGTTTGCTTGGACATTCCCACTAATTTCGGCGCTACCTTCCGCCTACATGGACGAGCTACATGAGCACGGAGAACTTCAGGATTGCAACCTTTGGTTTTGTTTTGATTTTTTGATACACTGTTTAACAATTCGATACAATTTGTTTTATAATCTACGATGAATCTGTGATGTGTAACTCGGCAAGGTTTATCATGTCCTCTGCAACTTCATACAAGCATAATCACTGAATACCACCCAGGCTTCTTTAACATTGAAATCAACATCCTGGCCTTCAGAAACCCTTAGTCTTCATAGGTCAATTGTACGCATCGCACCCCACACGCCAGTGCCGAGATCTGCACCTTTCAGCTAAGGTGACTTTCCGCCCCCATTCCTCGCGACCGCGTGACCCGCCGTACACACGGCAGAACTCGAATTAACGCAAATCCCCCTCCTTTTACCAGTATTACCATTCTGGTCATCATCATTATACAGCTGCCACCATGCTTACCTATATATTGATATGCTGTTTGCGTGACGTTTCCCGGGCAAGTGACCGAATAGAGAATCTGTGCGACGTGGGCAGTGAAGGCGTGTGGCGCGACATGACACGTGAATCCTCGGTATTTCCAGGGTCGGGTAAGCAAGGAGTTGGATATTGTAGGCATGTCAGATCGGTTAGCTATCACTGTTACGGGTGTACCAAAGTTGTGGATATCTGCTCTCACTTTATCTCTGGAGCTTTTCTATTCTCTCTGGGGTTGGGCGCAGTCCCTGGTACACCTATCGCACGAGATCACCCGTGCCGCTTTGCTAGCAGCCGCGAGATTGCGTCTCCCCACGACGTATTCTAACAACAGCATCTTGCCAAGGTCAATTGAGATCAAATATGGAGACGGAACAACATCCCGTGCAGCGTGTCCACGCACCCTGGACTCTGAAAGCAGAAAGTTATATGCTCTTCCTGAAGTTCCCCTCTCTACCACCCGGCCTTTATGATCCTCTTGAAGAAGCATGGAATGACGACTCTCTGGGCGAATTCGCAGGCGGCTTCGGCGCAATAATGATTGTCCGTTACACAGAGACGCCCGTAGGACCCTACGACGAGCTCGTCCTGGTACCAGGAAGCTTTACTGTGCCGCACCCTTCCGCTGGCCCGCCCAAGATCCCCAAGAAAGCACTCCGCGTAGCGCGCATTTACGTCTCGCAGCGTACTACCACGTACAATGGCCGTCTAAACTGGAACATCCCGAAACATCTCGCTCGATTTGAGTTCTCCGCACCCGTGGTGAAAAAGGGTGCGCCGACGCCGGAGAAGCTTACTGTGAAGGTGTTTGCGCCTAGGACCGTGGAAGGAGATGGCGTGGCGCCATTCTTTGCATGTTCGCTTGCGCCGTGGAGATGGGTACCTGCAATGCCGGTGAACATGGAGTACATCCCGCTGAAGATTATGTTTGTCCAACCACCGATTCCAGAGGCGGCGGGGCATAAGCGTGCTATGGCGACTGAGCTTGACAACGGGGTGAAGGTTGATCCTTACGATGTCAGTGCGAAGAATGAGATTGCGGTCGCCGCGGGTACCGATCGGTGGTGTGCGTTTGAAGGCGGTGGTAAGGTGGCGAGAGCGCGCGGATGCTGGGTCGAGATGTTGCAGGGTAAGGCTAGTGGCGAGGAAGAAAGAAGGTATTTCCCGCAGGATCTCAGGCCGTGGAGGGTAGGAGGATGGATGGAAGAGGCGGTGCTGTGGATCGAGGAGCCGCTAGAGTGGAAGTCATAAGACTACTTCCAAGTCAGAAAACTCAATCAAGTCACCACGAAGAAACCATGTCCACTTCCATATCTGAAGCTGGTACAATTATTAGTTTCACACCGTCTCCTTCCGGTGTTGGCCACAAATTCATGACCACCTTGTAGTGAGGCGGCAGTTTTTCGCCCAAGATCTCTATGACATGATTCTCATCTCTCCCTACACAAAACAGGTCGATGTTCATATCTTATTCAATGGCCCTCTCGAGAGCCGTCACCATCCTTCTAGGTGAAGAATTTATTGCACCAAAGACCCCAGATGGAAACAAATGTTTCTTTGCAGACTGGACATTCGCAAGTGGAAAGAGAAACCGGACATGAACTTTTGGACCATCAAAGATGTGGTTCCCGTCGATCGAAGGCGTCAAAAAGTCGAAGATATTCCTAAAAGCACTCAAGCCGCTGATCGAGGTAGAGCCCACTCTAGAAGGTCGAAGTGCAAACTTGAGAAGTAGTGGGGATTTGGTGGCCGCATCGTGATGCTGTTTTGTGACACGGCTGAGATACACGTCGAGGAGCTCCTTTACAAATTTACGGCGCCTTTTTACTGACATTCCGTTCATAACTCTGTCTGCTGCATGCATAGTGACTCTCTTATTGGCATCCGACAGAAGATCTTCATGACACGCCGCAGCTCGAGAGACTGCGGTCGCTCCCCTCCAACGAAGCTCCTTGTCTGCCTGCCCTAGAATGACGACAATATACTCGAGGATTGTAAATGGAGTCGTGCTAATGGCATCCGTGCCGACGTAGCTGGTAAAAGGAATTTTGCGGCGCCAAACATGAAGGTGAGCGCTCACCTCTTCGTTTAGTGACTTGGATGCGCAAAGGAGGCCAGCATGCGAGTCAGGGTTGTAGTCTAAACACCACAGCATAAAAAGAGACGGCTTAGTTTCGCGAGCGTCTCTGGTGTTCTTTTGTAAAAGGTAGCGAGGTGTTGTCTCGAAGAGCGCGTCGTAAACGGTTAACCGGATGTCTCCTGGGAGGTCGAGAAAGCGGAAGGGAGGCTGAAGTAAATTCTCCATGTTAAGCTCTGCTGCGTTCGACATGCAAGAACGGAGCTTTGTAAATGTTGCAAAAGAATCAAAGTCGTCAACAACAGGTGCTTACACGCCCAGACACTAGCGCTTTTCACGTGATCATGTGATCCTCTTAACCAAAGAGCAACTTGCAAGTTTGCCCGTTTATGACACTCATAATTAATTATTGGAATTCAGTTTGAAAAGGACAGAAGAATATGCTCTAATACCCATCATTAGAATAATAATTCGAGGCAATATTCAGCAAGCCTGTTACGACCGAACTCACGCTCACAACCTCACCAGCAAACATGCAATTTTGTGTCTCTCCCTAACCACAACACAACTTGAAAACCCGTACCTTCTCCGCAAGAACATGAACGAGTGCAGCGACCCACCGTAACCCCTCCAAGCCTTTTGAACGTAGTACAAAAGCGGGGGAACAACTACCGGTACTATTACTGTTGCCTAACTCCCCCACCAGCCCAGAACCTCACCTCACAAACCGCCTCCCAAAACACCCCTCCCATTGCCATCCCAAACAAGTCTCTTACACTCCACCATCCCAACGCAGCAAGAACACCCACCAATTACACAAAACTCCCGTCTCAAACCAACCTCTCCATCCCAACGTAACATCTCAGCACGCTCGATCTCACGCCCAGCATACCCCCTGCCGCCACATAGCGGTGAGCAACTCTAATTGCAGCCTCTCATCCTAGCGTCTTCCCCCCTCGCACAAGCTAGCCTCGTCGCATGGCGCCTCGTTCGTACCTTCAGCTTTGCTCCCGGCCAAGCCTCCAGTCAGACATGGCAGGCTGGGTATTACTACCTTTGTACTAAACGCGTACTCTGCTTACCATGCTACCTACGCGGTGTACCTGAATCGCGTGCATTGTATTGTTTCTGATTTGCATTACGGTACGGATCGGGTGCTTTGAGGCGGAGGGTAGCTAGCTAGTACGTGCGAGGGATGCCCTGGATGAGATGGGATGTACAAGGTGGTCGCGTGGCGGTGCTTCGGTTGAGTGTGAGGAGTGGGGTGGCGCACGTGTGTGGCGCAGGCTGGATTTGCGTTAAAGTATGTATAGGTGCTTCGGGGATTATCTTCGCGAGGCGAGGCGGGGCGAGATGTATCTAGATGGGTATTGGGGCGCCTCTGCGCGATGCTGGTATAGGGCAATTCGCAGCATGAGGGCGAAGATCCTGCAGTTGACTCAGTGCTGCCTGGGAGGTACACGCCGTGAGTCATACAGACTAAGCGTACAAGTTGGACGCTTCGAGCGAGCGGGCGGGCAGGCAAGCACTGAGAAGGAACATCGACCGAACCGCAAGCAGCACGTTGGTTCGCGATTACGACGCCGAAACAAGATTTGTTATACGCGACTCGATATGGCACAGTATGACGACTACACTTCCCACCCGAAAAACGCGCAAGACGCGCATAGTTTGCATCTCAGATACGCACAACCAGACGCCTAAGCTGCCACAAGGCGACGTCCTGATTCATGCGGGCGACCTGACGAAACGGGGCGGTCGGCGTGAGCTAGAGAAGAATGTGAGGTGGCTCGAGGCAGCGGAATTTGAGGCTAAGATTGTGATTGCTGGTATGGCGGCGGTGGACTGCTCCTAGACTTGCTTGCCGGCTTATACACTTCAGGGAATCACGATATGACGCTGGATGCACCCTTCTTCGAGCAGAACAATGGAGGCTTCAGTCACCCGAGGTGGCCGGATACCCGCAGCTCCGAGGAGAACAAGAAGCTGTTCACCGAGTCGAAGTCGATCACGTATTTGGAGAATGAGGCTGCAACAATCTATTTGAGTGCTAAAGATGGTCCGCGGACCTGCTTCAAGGTATATGGTAGCCCAAATGTGCCCAACAACCGGAACTGGGCTTTTGCATACAAGCCCGGGACGGGCAAAGAGCTTTGGGATGCGATCCCCTCAGATACAGACATTGTGGTGACGCATACCCCGCCGCTGGGTCACTGTGACAGGGCTGTGCACGATGACAGAACTGGGTGTGAGGCTCTGCTCCACGCCCTTCATCGCGTTCGGCCAATGCTGTCTGTGTTCGGCCACATTCACGAAGCACGTGGTGTAGAAAGGGTGCGGTGGAACCTTCAGTCCCCGGGGAACGGAAACCTGACGGAGAATGTTGAGGTGTGGGAAGACCCAGGCATAGGGAAGAAGCAGTCAATGGTCAACTTGAGTGTCAAGGGACGGCGTTCCTTGGACAATTACAGTAGGCTGACACGTCAGGCGTATATTCCCGAGCCTGTGAGCCAGGGCGAACCCCTCGGTGGGGGCCTGTCCGGTGTACAGGGCGTCCCTCAGCCTCCTGATGTTCAAAGGACCTCGTCCCTCGAGGGCGTAGCTGGTGAGGTAAGAGGATGGGCAAAGCTTATGGTTGGAGGCGCGATCGAACATCGCCAAGTGGTGGGGTGTAGCGAGATCGGACTTGGGCGCGAGCCTGACGTGGAGGCCGGTGAGCGCAAGGAAACCGTCATGATCAATGCGGCCTTCCTCGGACCCCATCACCTGAAGACAACGTTCAACAAGCCCATTGTTGTTGACGTCGATCTTCCAGTGTGGGCAGCGGACGACGACGCAGAGTGATGTAGGGTTCCCCCATGGAGATGTCTGGGCCGATCTGTGTTGTCAGCGTGCTACCGACGAGGGCTCCGCAACGGACTTTGTCTGGGTCAACAGCGTCGGGCTCGATGTGCGCTCAATCAAGCCCTCACACGTAGGTGTAGGGTAGTGGTGTTTGAAGAGGACGATGAAAGGCGCGATTGGTAGCTGTAGTGAATATTGCCCCGCTTTTGGTGGCGCTGTCCCCGCATCGTATCTTATCAGCCATTCACCGCGAGCGTCTACTGCAGGCTACTTTGGCTCTAACGCTTGTCATCCGGGCCGGATCGAGGTGCAAAATGTCTGCCTGGCGATTTTGGCGATGCAACCGCCGGCGCATCAGGCACAGAGAGCGAGTGCGCTGCCGCATGCGGAATGGAGTGGCCCCGCAGGCCCCGTGACGGATCGCTGTCTCGGTATGGCGGGAAGGCTCGCATCCATGTGCGGACGATCAGGGCAACGCTCGGGAGGCTGCGAGAGCGCTGGTCGGGCTCTCGCTGCAGCCCTCTGGTCCTGGCCTGCTCTGCAAGCGAGGCGGTCGATTGGACCTGCGTGACGACTCGTGGGATGCTTCGTCGGGGTTCTGGACGCTGCAGGCGTGCGTGGCGGCCCTATCACGGCGTGCGCACGCTCAGGTCCCAAAACCGCTCCCTGTGGTGATTGGGCCAGTGTTTGTAGCCGCCGTGCCCGCGACGCAGCGCGCATGCTGCAGGCCTCGTAGGACGTCTGCGCCATTTGGCATGGCCACTGCAACGAGGCGTGGATCGATGGTGGTGCACGCCGTGTGTGACTGGCCACGGGCGGCGACCCCCAAGAGCTGGCGACTGACCTGCCTCGCATCAGCAGCCGTGGAGTCGAGTGCATGGACCTGACGGCGAAGCTGCCGGGCATTGGCTGCCGACGCCATGCAGGTGCGCCGATGAGTGAGGAGAGGCATAGTGTCTGGTGTCTGGTGTCTGGCGTCTGGTGTCTGGTGCTGGTGCTGGTGCTGGTGTCCCCTAGCACGCCTCTACGCTCACCACTGGGCCATGGCAGCGAAGCCTTGCGTCCCCCCCATTGATTACTGTCACACTGCACCCGGCCGTGTCCTTCTCGCCCGGAGCCTCCTTCGATTTTCCATTCTCCGTCATTTCGCACCCCTAGGTCATAGTTCCAATTCCCTTCTTCTTGTGTCTGGGCTGGCTCCATCGATCGGGTGGCTTGACCAGTACGTCACTCACCGCCAGAACGACCCGCAGCGTCTCGCAGCCGTTGCCATAACAAAGCACCCTACTGCTGAGACACAGCACAGCCGCACTCCTGACGCTGAACAAGACTCTACACCTGCTTATCCTAGGCTGAATCACTCACGGGGCTTCTGGCCGGCTTCTACGGGCTTCCCTTGCGACGGCGTTGGCGCTGGCACCTTCCACCTTCCCGCTCCCGCTACACTTACCTCATCAGCGCCCCCGTCACCTCACCAATCCGCCAGCAGCGACCCTCCAAACTGACACCCCCCAACATCCGCCTCCACGCTCCTTAACGCTCCTTAACGCCGCCGAACCGCGTCCGCGTCCCGACGATCTTTATCCCGCACGGCGACTGCTCTCGCCGCGGTTCCTGGAGCCAAGCCGAGCCGCGTACTCGCCACATCTCGAACCGGCATCATCCCGAACCCGTCTCAGGGACCTTCCGAGCTCTTCCACGACGGCCCTACATTCTTAACACCAACCCTACGCTGCCCCGTCCAGCAGCATCCCACCCCAGCCGACCATGGACCCGCTGCCACCAGACCCATATCTGGCCCTCGGCTTGTCCAAGGACGTCGACTCCGCGACCATCAAGTCGACCTACCGGAAACTGGTCCTCAAGTGCCACCCGGACAAGGTCACGGATGAGTCACTGAAGAAGCAGAAACAGGAGGAGTTCCACAAGATCCAGCAGGCTTACGAGCTCATCGGCGAGGAAGAATCGCGCGCCCGCTACGATGCCGAGGTGAAGCTGGACCAGCTCCGCAAAGAGAAGGCTGCGAGAGGAGCCAGCGGCAGCGGACCAGAGGTGCGGACGGCACGCTATGATGTTCGAACACAGGCCCCCGCAGGCGCGAGCTTCAAGGCCACCGGTCCCGCACGCTACGAGGAGCACAAGCCGTCGCGCTACTCCGACGACCGTTACTACGAGGAGCGTTCACGCAGCAAGTACGACACATACGAAGCCTACCCCTCGAAACAAAGTTCGTCGCGCGGCTCTCGCGAGAAAGTGAGCCCGCAGAAAGCGTCCAGAGAGTCCTCGGACCGGACGAGATCCGACTACAAGAAGTCGCGCGACAAGGAAAGGGACCGCGACCGTAGGCACGTTGCATCAGAAAGGGAACGCGACAGCGACCCTTCTGGAGACGAAAAGGCGCGCTACGAGGCAGAATACAAGAGACGCAGCGAGGATGCTCGGAAACGCGCCGAGGAAGACGATGCTCGCAAGGCTGCTGCCGACCTGCGTCGCAAAGCAGAGGACAGACGCTCTTACGAGGACAAGTACGACCGCAAACAAAAGCTGAGCGACCAGGCCAACGATGCTGTTCGCTACATTCGTATGAGCTCCAAGGCAGACGCAGAAAGGCCTTCTCCAAGCAGAACCGCCTCTTCGCGAGATGCAAGGGATTACTACGAGAGTCGCGACAGCCGCTCTCGACGAGAACGGCCAGAGGTCGTCCGTCGGTCGTCCGCACGCCCGAGGGACCGACACTCACCAACAGGACGAGATCGCAAAGGTCCCGAGATAGTTGACTGGGAGGAAGACAGGAAAATGCCTTCCTTCAAGCACTCCTCATCCTCGCCAGCTGAGATCCATGTGTCGCGTACGACGCCGCACCGATCCTACACAGAGTCATCTCGCGACCACCGCCGCACCGAAACATCGCCTACGCCCATGTTCCGTCGCTCTGAGACGATGCCTACAGTGCCACAGGCATCATCTGCCAGCCGCAAAACATCGACTGCGCCTCGCCCCTCGGGTCTTCGTGAGTCAGTCACTCCACATGAATCCGGTGCTAGCAGCCCAGAGGCCTACCCATCAATCCCGCCTCCATCCTCCACCAAGCGGTACTACTACCCCACGCCCGGCGGAGGCGTCAGCTTGGCGCCTGAAGACGTAGGAGTGGCCAACGGTCATCGTACTGTGCTTCGCGAGCCAGAGCGACAACGCCACCGGTCACCATCGCCACTTAGCCGCCCTCCAATGGGCGCTAATAGACCTGCCGAATCTTCATCCAGATACACGTCTACCACACCCAACAAGTCATCTGCTCAGCCACCCCCACTCGGACGCTCCGCAACCATGAACATGAATGAGGATCGTGGCCGTTCCCGTCCCCTCTACGGAGAGATCGGCTCTGATTCTACGCGACGTGAGAATGCGCGCCGTCAGACGAGCTTCTCGCCGGACAAAGTCTCGTACTCGCGAAAGATTGGGCCCGATGACATTCGGTGGGCAGGACCTCAAAGCAGCAGCGGCCGTGACAGGGATCGAGAGTATTCAAAGCCTACGTTGGGCAGACATGCCACGTATGTTTACTAGCGGCGTCAATGCCGTGCTCAGGGCAATCACGTAAAAGTGTTATGCTATCCCGAGCAGGCGAGCAAGCTGGTATGGCTGATGTCTGTTATCTGGAAACGAGGCATTGGACACTTTGATCAACAGCACGCAAACCATACACGATACACGTTTACCGCTGGATACCCATGCCTGACTTTTGTCGTTTCAGTCCTGTTTTATTGCCATTATTTTTCCTTTGTTCCTCGTCCGTCGAAAGACCAGGCTTGACTTTTTTACTTTCCCTGTGCTTTCCAACTTCGCTACATGCATTCGAATCTACCATCAACAGTGATGGTGTTTGCGAAATGTAGTCCGCTTTTGTAAATGATGTACTCACTTCTTTTCCTTTCCTTTATCCTACCCTATCCAAGCTCACAGAGCTTGATGACATTTCCTACTCGTGTTTTACTCTGAAGAAGAAGAAATCTACACTTTGGCCCGTACCTGCTCTGACACGGGTACGCGTCCTGGTGGTACTGGTGGTGCTCATTTGCAGGCGTTCTTGCGCGTTCCTTGGTTCTTGCGAAGTCCCTCGTTGAAATGCGTGCATGGGTACATACATGCATGCATATGTTCCCTCGCTCGCTGTATATGAGATATGATTATATGGAATGATGATTATGGGCGCCTTTTGGTGCTGGTGATACAGGTGGTGTGTTGCCGAGGGAGGAGATGAGAAGGTATGTGCGTGGATATGGGAGGGTGCGTAGAGTGTGGGTTTCCGCGCTCCGCTTTGTGGGGTTGGGTAGGATGGGAATTAAGTAAATGAAATGAAATGAATGGATCAAGTAAAGTGAAGTGAATTGAACTTTTGCAAAGTATATGTGTGAGCGGTTTGTGTGGTGTGTTGGTCTGAGTTGTGCATGCTGCGAGGGGGGAATAGCGCTGTGTGGGTGTACCGAGGTTTGTCTGGGTGGGTGTAGTATGCATGCATGTAATACGGGGTGTTCGGTATCTACCTCGGATCAATAACGTTGTCGTTTTACACGCTCCTTTTGGTTGCTCTTTCTTCTTCCGTGTCTTCTTGCTTAACGATATCGCTCTGCAGGCTGAGGGGTGTTGAAAAAGTGTTCGGCGAGTATGCCTACCGTTACAAAGTTAGAGTAATAGGTTGTGAGATTCAGATTTGGATTGGGATGTAAGGCAAAGAGGTACGATACTAGGAGAATTACTTGGTTTGCGATGTAGATGGTTCTGTTAGGAAGGGCTTGTCTGTTGGGTAGGAAAAGGGGATGTACGATGAGATAGAAAGTTTTAGAACGAGCGTTTAGAAAAAAAAAAAGGGATCCAGTTCTATATTGGGATTACATAGTCATTTTTCCCCTATTAGAAGCCCTGTAGCTACACTGTCTTTGGGGGAAAGCCTCCTTTCGATAAGTCAGGCGGTGCTTGCTCTTTGTTGACCTTTTTCTGGGACATGTTCAGATTTACGAGTCCTGATGTGCTCTTCGTAAGATTCGTTATATTAGAAAACTGAGTACCACCACCTTGTGTTAACGTGAACGGTTAATCGTAAGTTGGGTCCTTAGGAGACCCAAAGCTGTTTGTTCTTTAGGAGGAGGTACTGATCTGTTTGGTCAAAGTTTAGGCTATGAAAGGTTTGTGTTAGTTCGTAATTATGGCTGCCCTATTATTCTCTCTACATGTTCCCTCTCATACAACCCTTTTCGAATCCTGCGCGAATCGAGATACCGAGGGTGAGCACGTGCATGTTCCTCCGTTTGTCCGTGTACAACATTTGTTCAACCAACCGAGTGCCGAGTGCTTTATGCCTCACGCCAAGTCAGGTTCCTGATCTTTGAAGTGGTTGGGTTTCATGAACTCAACTTCTACTGGCCTATAAACCAGTGCTGAGATAGTCAAACTGTGGCCTTTTAAAGTCCCATTTAGACAATGCGTCTTGTAATGCCAACCGCCGGTATCCACAATCAAAACCCTTGAACCATGATCGTTAACCAGGGTACGGCAAAAGCATGGTGATCATGTAGTGTAATATACCATGATAGTGGAGAAAAGGATGGACGTATCATGCATCGGAAGTGTACGCCATCGTGGACCACCACTTTGCCTCTTCAAGACTAGCTTACACCCAAACTTCGTCCCCGCAGCGGACCGCGCCCCATGGTCTCACCTATACTAGAAAGGTCATCAGGGTCGTCTCTCACCACATTCGTCAACTATGCTAACAAAGGGCTACCGGAGCTATCCCCTCGTGTACCAGACTATGGACCCACGTGCATCCACCCCGCACCAGAAGCCGTCCGGTCTACCCCGCCTGACCTCATAGCTCTGGGAATACGGAAAGCCATGTATATGAGGGGACATCCGCCGGTAGGGTGTTGCTTACCCCCAGCGTGGCTTTGTTGAGTAGTTGCATCCTTCGTGGTTCATACCTCCGTACACTCTGCACGAACCAATCCAAACTCTGAGACCGTCGATTTGCACCTGAAATATGGCTAGTTGGTCTGATCTTCCAGGCGCTCTTAAAGGGAGCTTCGACAAGTTTTCCCAGCTCCTCCAATCTGACGGTCAGCTGAAAGCATTCACGACATCGAATGCAATTGACAAGCCGGCAACTTTTGGAATCAAATCCAGCGGCTCCGACAACACAATCCTAATCGAAGTCAGCAATGGCTCCGCAAAGGCCAAAGCTGGTTCTTCGAAGGATGCACTCTTCACGCTTTCCGCGCTCCCGGAGCATTGGGAGGGATTTTTCAAGGAAGTGCCCGTCGCGCCATACCAAAGCTACTGGGGCATGTATGGTATGAACATCAAGCAAAAAGGCATCGAAGTACAGGGCGACGAGACAGAGTTCGCGCACTGGACCCACGTCTGGCGACGAGTCCTCGAGCTTGCACACGATGCCCACTGCGGACCGATGAAGGAGGATTCGCAGCCGGAGCCCGACAGAGACTACCTCACAGGTAAATATGTGTTCCTCGATGCCCCCGTCTGGGGCCGAACCAAAATCTTTTATGAGTATTCCGGGGAGGGCAAGCAGGCGATTGTGTTCCTCCATACGGCCGGTAGCGACAGCCGACAATATCACGGAGTCATGAATGACTCCAGGATGCGGTCGAGATGTACCATGTATGCTTTTGACCTGCCTGGGCATGGAAGAAGCTTTCCTTCTCAGCAGTACCCGGGCGAGCATACAAATACTGAGGATAGCTATGTCGGTATCATCGCTGCTTTTGTCAAGACGCTGGGGTTGCGAAGACCCATCATCTGTGGTGCTAGTATGGCTGGTCAGGTGTGTCTGGCTGTTGCGACTAGGCACAAGGAAGTCGGAGCTATTGGCACTATTCCACTGCAAGGGTCAGTAGTCTTTCGAAGAACTTGGAGGGCGGTTGCTAACGTTGTCTAGCTCTGAGTATCTCAACATGGAACGGGAGTGGCACGATCGATCGCCATATGTAAACCAATCGCTGTTCAACCCCGAACGGGTATATGGAGTACGTGTAAACTTCTATAACTTTGTTTCATCATTGCTAACGAGGTATAGATGATGTCGCCAACAGCACCACATGTGAATAAGCAGCTCATATGGCACCTATACAGCAGCCAAGCATACGGCGTGAGTATCAGCTTACCTTACTTCTCGATATCCTCCCTAACACACCATCTTTAGATTTTCCACGGCGATCTAGACTTCTACTTCGGTGGCTGGGACGGCCGATCGCGCGTCGCAAACATCGACACGAACGCCTGTCCCGTCTACATGCTCACCGGCGAGTACGATTGGTCGAACACACCCGAGATGTCGCAGAAAACGGCAGACAAGATCCCGGGCGCGAAGCACAAGGCGATGCCGGAGTTGGGCCACTTCCCTGCGACGGAGAATCCGCAGAAGTTTGTGCCGCATCTGATCGAGGCGATTGAGCATATTCAGAAGGTGCGAGCGGGCAATCTCAGCACTATGAGGTTGGCGGCGGATTAAGCACCTTCAAGATGCGGTTGTCGCGAATAAGTTGAGTGATTCTCAAAGGACGGTTCGTTCACATTGGTATTTGCGGTGCGTGTTCGCTCGACGGCCTGTAATGAGGTTTGGATTTCGGTGACTGGCAAACATAGTCAGGAAACACATAGTTTACAGGGATTAATAACGGCCTAGCAATGATCTCCATCAATACCACAAGTTGCTTGTTTCATAATATTTTACACAACGAGTGAACTGTTAGGAAGTTGAAGTATTACAAGCTGTATCATCTTCAACGACATGATCATCACGTTTTTTGCCCTCATCCAAGCCGTACATTGCAAACCCCAGGTATACGTTCATCGGAGCTCACAACGAGCACAATAGTCTTGGGCTTGGAGCAACCTCCATAAGCCGCAAAACCACGTGAAGACTCCCTTAGTAATTTTTTTATTGATCGTTCAGATCAAACCATGTCACAAAGCTCCGTCGTCCCAAAAAGAAACGTTTCTCGCTAAAGAGGAATTCCCGGGAAAATGTGACTGATCCCGACGTGCAGACTACGAAAACGGATGAGACGTGCGGGTAATAGCTTTGCATGACTCTTTGAGCAGGTACAAGAAGGGTGTATCATAGTATCGGAGCACAGATAATGCATGTCACTGGATAACACCGCATCACCGGAAGAAGTGTGCGCAGAGATATGGATCCTGGTTGTCCAACGCAACAAGCAGAGCACCTACAACACACTACGGCACTCCAGTCCTTCTATGTTTTCAAGCGCCCTTGTCACCATTTTCTCTACACCCGTACACTATCTTCCCAACACAACCCATCACCCGCATCACCCTCCCACAACCCCCAGCCCCTCTCTCCGTACCACCACCCACCCAGCATAAAACCACTATCACATACACCCTACCCTGCATTCCCTATTCTCCCGAATACCTTCATCAACCACCTTCCAAACCCAAAATGCGCTTCCACATCCACAATCTTACCCCTCTCATCCTCCTAACCACCACCCGCCTGACCACCGCCCAAGATGACCCAGGAACCTGCGACACAGGCTTCAGTCCAACATGCTGCCCATCGCTCTCGACCGCGGTGACAGGACCCTGCGGCGACGCCGCGGTCCCAGCGCAGAACCTTACAGAGTGCTCGACAGAGGCGTACCCGAATGGGTTTATGTGCTGTGTTGAATCGGTACGTTTGATTTTGATTTTGATTGTTTGTGGGGATTGGGTAGGAGCAGAAGTGGGAGATGGAAAGGCTTATTGTGAGGATAGGAGCCACAGGCTGAATTCCCGGTTTTCCTTTGCACGAATACGTGGCCTTGGGGGGTGGCGACGATTGGGGTGGTGAATGTAGAAGGGATGCCGTATCCGCAGAACTTGACGGAGCCGGTGGGGAGAATGCGTCGTCTCTCGTTGTAAAGTTGTGGGGGTGGTAGACGAAAGGAATATGAGAGGAGTGACATGAAATAAAAGTTGTGCATGCAGATGTAGTGAGACTGTGGACTGTTATAACGATCTCGGTGAAAAGATGAAAGGCGTGAATTATGCACTGATTCTCCTCTCCCTCAGGATCCTCGCTCACAGTGTGTTCTGGACCTACGCCTACAGACGTGTGAGAATGCAGCGCTTGCGTAGATAACTGATGTGCTCCTTCTTCTTCTATCAGCACGACCCGCCCATATCGCACAAGACTCTTAGACCTTCATCCTCGCATCTCGTTTTCGTGGCTCGTCGCAAACAAAAATTAAGGAAATGGTATCCCAGCCTTAGCCCCGCGCTCAAATGCATCAATCAAAGCATCACCTAGAATGTCTCTTCCTCACCACCCTCTGTCTCAGCGGGAATCTCAAAGCCTTCCTCCGTCGAATACAAGATGTTCTGGATCTGCTTGAGCAAACCCTCGTCTTTTTCCAGTTCAGGATCCGCCTCCATTGCCTGCTGGATCAGCAGCTCGATGTCGCGCAGCTTGCTGAAGTAGAAGTCGCGCTCGCGCTCGAGGCCCGCCACCGTCTCCTTAAGCACATTATTCTCCTCGCGAAGGGCAGCACTTGCGGCACCCCCACCTCCAAGCGGTGTTCGTGTCCGGGGAGCTGCTGAGTTGCTAGCGGCGGGGGCTCTGCGGGCGGCTGCGGGGGCTGCTCGAGGTGCAGATGCACCTGTGGCGAGTCCGGCTTGTCCGTTACGGCGGGCAAGCGCATCGTATTCATGGCCGGGGAAGTACTGGTCCCAGTATCTCTTGGCAAACTGGAGGAATTCGAGGTTGTCCTGCATCTTGCATTTGACCAGCTGCTGGACGGGGATGGGCTTATCGACATTGTGCTTGGCAAACGTGTCTGACCGAGCTATTAGCGCTTCCAATGACGATATGTGGCTTTGTGAAACACACTCTGCAATATCTTAAAGTTTTGTAGATAGGCGTATTCGGTGTTGGCGTTGAATTTGACCCTCGCCATCGGCACGTCATCTATTGGCATCAGTGGCTGATCCGTTGCAAATCTAGAGCGGAGCGAGACTCACAGAATATGCTGTCAAAGACCTGACATAGCGCTGCCCTGTAAACCCGTCAGCATATGCTCCTACCAACCGCCCATGCACAAGGGCTCACGATCCCTCAAAGATCCCATATAATAACGTACCCAGTACCGCATTGTTCGACCTTCGTGATGTTGAGCTGGAGGAGGTTGTTCAGCCATGCGACGAGTTCTTGTCTGTGAAAGAAGTAAGGTCAGTCAAAATTCGTGGACAGTGCGGAGGGTTGGCTATTGGAGCCCATCGTGGCGATCGCACCTTGATTCTCCCATGTTGGACAGCAGAGCCTCGGAAATGTGTGGTGTGGCACGATAACGATAAAATCGCGTTCAGTCGCGGCAGCGAAAAGCGTGGCCTCTATGTGTGGGTGGAAAGTGCCTGGTGTTGTTTGTTGATTGCCTGCCTGGCCGAAAATCGTCTGGGAGATGAATGCCCCTCGATTGGCTCGTGCACGCACGCTAACCCGATTGAGAAAACCAGTAGGGCAGTCACCGCGGAATTGACCTCACATGACACTGACGGGGCATCAAATCACGACTTCATTGTCGGTGGTCTGAACACACCAGACTCCTCATGATGTCCTGAAGTGCCTCACTTTGTGATACATCATGAGATTTCAAACCTACTAACATAAGCACACCCACCGACGTTGGAATGCCTCAAAACCATATGAAAACAGAGTCAGTATGCGTCTAAGTAAAATATTCTAACCTCTTCTGTGCCTCTCTTTCATTCAGCCTCTACTCTTGGAACATCCCCTACTTCGGAGCTAATGTCCGTTCGCCGGATGCGCCTCGCTCACTTGCCTCGGACTCCCCGAATCCTTGGGCGGCGCATTAGCCACTACTCTGCTCCGTCTTCTCTCACCAATGATTATAGAAGCCACCCACACCAGCCAAATGACACCAGCAACCACCCCATACGCGATCATGCCCGACCTAGAGCTTAGGTTCATCTTATCCGCAAGCTGGAGACCCAAGCCGCCGTTAATGATTCCAAGAGTGATGGCAGAACGGCCTAGCCACAAATGGAGGTGCGACCATGCAGTGCGGGTCTGGTATTTCTTGTACATGGTGTGGTGTAGAAAGCCGAAGATGGGCTGGAAGAAGAGTAGAGCGAAGACGACGATGCCGATGATGGGGTGTGTCTCGGAGAGCTTCAGCAGTATCAGTACAACAGACTTTAAAAGTATAATCGATACTTACCAGTTCAAAATCGTTCGCGATATAGACGCCAAGACCAAAGGCGGCGACGTAGACTAGGTATGCAGAAACTTGGAACGCAGCATGAAACCAGACAATGCCGGTGAAAGAAGCGAGGCGAATAGTAATAGCGCCAACGGGGAAGAATACGACAAAGGCAAGCGCAGCAAGAACGCCGTGGGCGATCAGCATCTTCTTTGTGTTACCGAAGGAGTTCACTGGAGTAAGTGGTGTGAAGCCGATATTAGATGGATCATTTGTAGGGACAGTCCCGCTTGCGGTACTAGATGCTGAGCTCCCAGAGTTTACAAGAGGATTGACGCTGTTTCCGCCTTTGGCGTTGGCGTAGGGCCACGTGAAAGATGCTTCTTGGTCGTGTTGGTCAATCCTCTCAGACTGCGACGTACTGTCCTTGGAACCTCCCGATTGATGCATGGCATAGATCCAGGTACCACTACTTCCTGAGAAACTTGCAGAACCCCCAGACCAGCTGTTACAGCTTGAACCTGCACGATGGTTAGATCACGTGTGAAGTGGTATTCAAGGGATACTTACATCGCACATTGGCGACCATCTTACCACCCGAAACTCCGGATCCTTCCAACAAGGTTACTTGCGCATCACTATTAAACTGTGGCATGACGTGTCCCGTTCCTAATCGTGGCGACAGTGTCACATTTCCGTTTCCAGAGGTATACACGACAAAGATGTTCGCCCCGGACATGCTGCTGCCCTGACCGAGGGCAACATACTCGTAGGTATCTGGAGCAGAAATTTGGAAGAAGATGTCTCCATTGCCGGACGACGCAGTACTCTCAGGGATGTTGAGCTTGAAGCAGACGTCTGTCGAAGGGCAGGTGCTGGCCACCTGAGCTACTGCACGAGTCGCTGCTATTGGTCAATTACGCCTGCGCATTTACATGTTGTCGAAAAGGGCAAATGTATGGTTGCATACCTAGGGCCACAAGGCCAGCAGTCAGCACAGTTCTCCTGCCGTGCCTCATGTCGAGTTGTGTGTTGAAATGAGAAGAGATCCGTTTCTGGATCCTGGGGTTCCAGCTGAAGAACAAGGAGGAAGGGGGCTTGCCAAGCGTCGTATAATAATAACTCGACTTGACAAATCAGTAGAACGATGAGCGTACAAGCACAGTGTTGTCTTATACCGCAATAGCCTTTGTGCTTTGAGAAGTACTGGAACAATGAGGACCAGTACTAGGAGGCTGAGAGTGCCATTATTTAAATCTAACATTCTCGAGACTTTCAGCGATGATTACCGTCCTGGGCCAGCCTCCGGTCCCTGGGCTGACGCCCGCACGAACGACGAACGCGACTTGGGCTGTTCCTGTTTCCAGCCATAACCTGCATTGCTGCAGAAGCGCTGCACGTGTGGAACTGCTCCGCTCCCGCTTATAATATGCCTTGGCCGAATGCGGTCGGCTCCCCTCTCGCTCTACCGTGCTTGACCAACGTCAGAGCCATAGGGACACGTAATGAGCGACAGATGGCTCGGGCATGGCAGCACGGCAGCGAATGATGCGGGGAGACGATATCGAGCAGTACGATGGTGTTGTTCCTGGGCATGCTGGGCTCGACGCGCGGTGGAGGCTGAGCATAGGACAAAAGTACGGGACAAGAGGCGGCGAATCACGACAGGGCCATTTCACAAGTGGCTTGTGCAGCGCGCATGCAGCGAATTGCACTGTCTACCTACTGCCGCTCTGGGGTGACTTCCGGAATGTTGGTGTTCAGACAGACGTGAGATCTGCGGTGGGTCCCGCTTCAACCGTCGATCCGCTACCGCACGTTTCACACCTCGGATAGCCATCGTGCTCGCACAACATCAACACCACAAAGCTATCGATGATTTATGTATCATCATTGTCGCGAATGCTTTCCCAGATGCCAGTTCACCGACAATTTCCTTCAGCTCCTCCCAGACCTCTAGCGTATGCCTCCTGCTATTCTCGGACCCCTTAGCATGGGGACCGGAGATTTTGGACCCTAGAGCGAAGCGCAGCAAACTAGCTGTCAGCAGGTTTAATGCGCCGCATATTGGCCGGTCTTGAGGGCAGCACCCTTGACTGACTTCCATTTTCGAAAGTATATAGATTCATGTCTCTCCGAGGGTGCTGACTCGTTGATGATTTGAACTGCTGGGATACAATTAGCCCCAAGTCAGCATGCAGTCAGGAAGTCCGCGTAATACAACGACGCAAAAGCAGCCCCACTGAATCAACATCTGGAGAACATCCGATGGTTTCTTTTACCGTATTCCGCACCCAATCTCAGAGCACATACAACTACAAAAGATCAAGACTATAGTGAATACCTTACTCTCCATCAAAACTATCAAATGCCATTCTCGTAGCCCCCACCGCATATTCTCCAAGACCTAAACACTACATCTTACCATAACCATTCCTCGCAGATCTCAAATAACAAGACCCCCACAACGGACTCCCACCGACGATACCACCAACATCCCAGCCAACTCAAATCACCACTTCCCAGCCCAGCATCACCGCAAAGCTCGCCTCAAAATCTGACGAGATCCGTCTCGACACTCGCACTCCTCGCTCCCAGCACTCACCACGGCCATCCCAATCCGACCGACTTCCCAATCCAGCCTCCACCCCCGCCCATTCGCCCACTCGCTACACCAAAAGTACCAGCGGAATCCTCCCGCCGTGATTGCTAACATCAGTGTAAGCACGTCGTTTCACCGCAAGCAAGCACAGCCCCAATGCCACGACGCGAGGCGCGGGTAAAGCAAAGCTTGGCGTGCGCCCCAACATGTAGCTCCTCCAGCATTGTAAAATTTCCGGCGAATTAGAGCGAGGGATGAGCGCGGGGACGTCATGTTGCGTGGAGATAAACGAGGTGATTGCGAGTATATGCGGTGTACGCTGCGAGGATTTGGAATTGTCATGTCTGTGTTGTGCGGAGGTGATTGGGATGAGGAGAGCACGAGAAGCCGGGTGATAAGGGAATTGGTGCTTTGAAGGGGAAATCTTGCTGTGTTATTTTTGGGATGCGTAACACAGAGGTTGATGAAGAGAACCTATCGCTGTAATTAGATCATGGTGTTCTCTTGCTCCCGTATGTACCATTCATGTGAAGACATCACAGCAATGCCATGCCCGCATCTCTCCCAAAAGCATCACCACAAAACACCAGCCTAACAAGAAAAGCAAAGCAAAAGAACAAATCAACATACAAACACGCGTCTCGGGTATTCATTTTCGCCTCGCATCTAAGTAGCACCCAAACAAGCCCAGCATCCCTCCCCCTGCCCCTCCCTACCCCTAACCAGCCCCACCAAGAATATACTGTCTCGAAGTAACAAGCAAACCTCGCCCACTCAAGATCCAAACAAACCGTCCACCGAGCCGAAGCCCTCCAGCCCGCCCATCCGGCCATGCAAAAAAGGATAACCCAGTGCTCAAATGCCAGAATCAAATCGTCGTCAGTTAGTTCATCATCAATCGTTCGTTCCTCTATATGCCATCGCCCGCGCGCAAAGAACTTGTTAAAGGTCCTCAGGACTCTACTGCAAACTGCATGCCACCTCTTCTATCTCTATGTGTTTGGTCGGTTGCACACGCTTAAACGTGTTACAAATTGTTATCCGTCATCTGGCACCAAGGATGCTCCAAGACCTGAGAAATGGTAATGCGCCTCTCGACATCGCGATCAAGCATCAGCCGGATCAAGTCAAGGTTCTCTTCGGACATGATATATGGCACACGCAAGTCGTGGTCCATGATTTCGTCGATGCTGTAAAAGGGATTCTCCTTGTATACAATGGTGTAAAGGAGGATACCGAGAGCCCAGACGTCCTGCTCTTTGCCACGATACGCCTTACCAGCGAGAACTTCGGGAGCGGCGTAATCTATTTGACAGGTTATTATCAGCAAGTAAAGACCGACGGATATGCATACCTATTGTGCCAACGAAGACATCGAAAGGTCCGCTCTTGATGTACGCTGCGCTACCGAAGTCGATCAACTTAATGTTGCCTTCTCCGTCTAGAATGACGTTCTCGTCCTTGATGTCTCGGTGAACTACCTTCGCCTTGATGTGCAGATGATAAACCGCCTCCGCAACCTGTACAAAAATCTTTCGGCACTCCTTCTCCTCCATATTGACTCGAAGCTCGATGTAGTCAAACAGATCCATGCCAGGCAAACCGTGCGGTACCATTTCAATGTAGTAATTGATGTCATCTTCGAAGAAATCGGACATCTCCACGATGTTAGCGTGCTTGAAGCCGTCCCTTCGCAAGTAGTCCAGGACGTGAATCTCCAAGGGCACTGTGCCCAGGCGGCGATCCCTTGTCCACGTATCAACAAGAATACGTCGTTTTGTCACGTACTTGATGACCACCTTTTTGCTGCTGTTCTTCTTGTACCGGCATAGCTTGACTTGACCGTATGCACCTTGACCCATATCTTCTATGACGACAAAATCGTTGATGGTCTTTTTCCGAGGCGGCTCATCAGCTGCCTTTGCAACGTCAACTGGTGGTTTCGTAGCTGGCTCTCCAGGAGAAGCTGGCGTATTAGCCTGTTGAAGTTGTTTCGTCAATAGCGACACATGAGCATCTGGTTTTGTTTGCTCTGGCTCATGTTCTTCAGTGTGGACCAAGGTCGCCTGCCCAGGCGAGGGTTGATGCGGAGGTGTACCGGGTCGTGATACAAGAGGAGTGACAGGTCCAACACCATGGTTAGCTGCGTGCAATTGTCTAGAATAAGTGATCCACAAAGCAAATACCAATTCCGCGGTTGGTGGCCGACTAGACGAGGTATTTTCTTCTTCGATCACTTGTTCATCGTACAGTGGTTTTTTCTCGCTCTTCACGACCCTCATCTGCACATCAACCATGATGTCGGTACCATCGCGGTGTAGAGCTGGCAGCCCACTAGGTTTGAGGAAGAGAGTTGCTGCATCTCCACGCCCCTCTCGCATGGCCAAAAGAGCTCGTGCTCGCCGGAAGCTATGCTCTGGAATGACGATCCCATCCACAAGTTCTATGTTATCTTCATCCGTCATCACATGGAGTATCCTGTCAAAGCCAGGGATCAGCTGTGTGATGTGGAGTCCCTCAGGCTTTGCCTGTCCAAACAGGGCTGACAGAAAGACTGAATTTGAGCTGGTGATGGTAAGCTCCGATGCCGATAGTACCACTATACCGGCGATATGAGGAAAGCTCGAGACGCGGAAGGTGGGTTCGCTAACTAAAGCTTCGACTGTTACGGGTATATTTATGCTGTTCGCTGTCCGAGCGGTAAAATTGCGGAGTTCGGCGATTTTGTCGTAGTCTAGGGCCCCAGTATAGACTCCTTGAACCCTTGGAATGGCCGGTATAAGGCGACTGAGGTCCATACCTCTTCGTAAACGATCGCTTCCAAACACTGCTTCTATTGCTCCGTGTCCCTTCACAACACATCCTACTTCATCGACATCGACGTATACCACGTCCTCTGCAATCTCTTCCAGGACCCAAATGAGTCCGCCTCGTTTCTCCTTGACCCACAAGCTCGCACTGCCAGTTGCGCCATTTCGCTTCTGGATAGGCACTACATCACCGCACAGCAAGACTCCTCTCGAAGGTTTAGATTCGTGATTTAACCCTCCTTTGACATTCGACTTTTGTGCGTAAGATGAGCCGCTCCCGTCATCGGTCTGGGCCCGACGGTTTTGGGCAATTTGCCGCGATGAAGGCTTGCTGAGTAGCCTTGCTGTAACGCCGTTACCAACTTTCAATGTAGTCGTTGGAGAAGGGTTATTTTGCTGACTTTGGTTCTGCGGGTCTCGAGATGCCTTTGATCCCAGCTGTGGATCCCGCAGCTTATCCTCAAGCCACTTCCGGCGTTCTTCTCGAACGACTTCCAGTATACCCAATTTCCGAACCTCGGCCCGCGTCACCCCAAATACCAGGCAAGCGAGGTCGTTCGCAGCTGTGATGGTCCAAGGAGCTGCAGCCTCGGTTGTGAAAATTGCTTGGGCGGCTGGCGCCCAGCGACTGCCGTGTTGTCCGTGGGGAGCTGGGCCTCCTGTATGCGGAACAGGAATACTAGATATAGGAGTTGCGGTAGGGATGGTTGGTGACATAAGTTGGTTTGTGATATCTTGGTCTCCCACGCGGTAGGGCTGTGCTAAAGCGTCGTTCAATTGATGTTGTATCGATAGAGGTGCTATATCGGTAAGGGTTCGCTTTAAGGCTGCGCGTTGGGGCCGTTGAGGTGGTGAAGTGCTCGTTTTTTGACTTGAGGCTTCAGAGGTCTGGTCAGACACGGTGGTGCTTCTCGCGTCGAAATTCTCGTCGGCAGCTTCACCGTTCAGTCTGTCCATGGAAGTCTTGTCGGTTGGTGACCGGGCCGAGCTGAGCATGCTCTCAGGACTGGTAGATCTTCCGACATCGACAAAACTCTTCTCAAAGAGATTCTCTCCTTCCACCTCGGCAGGCCCGGTCAATGGCCCAAGTGCCCCCAATCCATGAGCGCCTGTGGCGTCGTTGCCGATCAGGTTGGCTCTCGTCAGCAGCTCAATCATGCTCTGCACCTCTTGATCTCCGCTTATCTTCGCCTGGGCCTGTGCAATACCAGGGTTTGCGGCTGCCCAACCCAGCTTGTTCTGCATAAAGTCTATCGACCGCTTCAGTACATTCTGACGATTGTGTATGAATTCGTCGGACTGGGTCGCAAACGAGAACGAGTGCAGCGATTCGCTGGGAAATCGACTGAGGTCTTCGCCAAAGGCTAGCGTGGGCGAGGCTGGAGCAGTCGGTGCGGAGGTGGAGGGATGTCTCGACGCGGGCGGCGTAGGATTGATGTTCAGCGAGGCAGCCCGATGGGCAGAGACTCCTCGAGAGCCTGGCTGCTGGCGAATGCGACGGAGACCGGAAGCGCCCAGGCCGTGTTCGTGTTCGGGGACGATGGGCGAGCTGGAAAGAGTGTATGAGCATGCTGGCAAACAAAAGAGCAATTCACTGCCAGGCACCTACCGGGCCATCCTGTCTAACTGCCCCGCATCGATGCTCAAGCGTTTTGTGTTCACAGATAGGCCCGCCGGCAGGCGCTGTGACTGCGAGAGCAGGTTGCTCGTGCTCTTGTTCTTGGGCAGCGAAACATGTCGTTCGGGCGTGGAGGTGAAGCGGGTGAGCTGCGGCAGCGACGACAGTGGTTCTTCGGTGGGCGAGCCTGGCGGGGTGGAGAGGTCAGCGGCGAAGTTCATGTGCAGTGGAGCGACGCGTAGGAAGGCGCGTGAGGGTCAGGGCGAACGAGGCGGGCGTGGAAGGTGCGAGCGGTGCGAGCGGTGCTCAGGGCGATATGCTTGCAAGATGGATGCCCCGTGGAATGGAGTGGACAGAACGCTTGCGGCGCTCTCGGGACGGCAATATATTGAGCGGTGAAGGCCCCGGGTGGGACAGCAGTGCGAGGTGCGTGACGTGCCTGGAGGGTCATCAGACACTTGCTACTTACCATCTCTTCGTGGCTGGCTCATTCCCTCTGGTGCCTCACAGTGGCCGGCGTATAGCTCGTATCTGGTGGCGGAACAAAGCAGTCACAGAAGCAGCAGCAGCGCTCGATGTCCTCTGCCAATGCCAGATTCCAATGCTTAGCAGTGAAGAGCGTGTCGCGAGCGGGTATGGCGCGCTTGGGCTACGATGCAGATGCAGGGCGGGAGTCGCAGAGCAGATCGCGGGGAAGGATGCCGAGTCGCACGGGACAGTTTCGGGCAGCGAGAGGCAAGTCAGGTCTGAGACAGAGAACACTGCAACGGGAGAGAGTATCGAGACGGTGGAATTGCACGAATACCGGCTGGAGGGGCTCGGAGTGTGGCCACCCTGCAGGCTAGTCCATCTCATGCTGGTGTTGGCTCCACGCCCTCCCAAGACTCCGCACAGACACATCCCGCGCTGCAACTGAACAAAGCCCAAACCAGGTGACCGATGAATGCATTCACATGGGAGACATGCACGTTACCCACGTCTCGCCGTCCACGCGTCGAGCGAGCCCAGACGCTGCCACTGCATTCCTGTCGCCCGCTGAAGTCGGGTACCGGTACCTTGTCCTAAGCGCATCGGAAACGGTTTGACGTTTTCCGCGCTCTTGGTTTGGCTCAGGTTACCAAAGCCACCCGCTCCGTGAACCGCTGGTCGAGCGGCGGGGCGTGACCTGCAGAACCTAACCAAACCATCGCCGTCCGCAAGGGTCTTCACGAGCCTAGACGTCTGCAGCGACTTTTGTTGATTTCTTTTGTCATGCAACTCATGAACACAAATCTTCCGTCGTCCCCGCGTCAGGCCATTGGCTACCTAGCTTGCACGTGTTCCGCCGTATCATTCGTCGTATCTTTGTGTATGCTGCTCGCTTTGTCTGCATTCATCTGATTTACGAGTGTTCTCTAGCCTTTATCTGTAGGCAGCTCCAACTAGCAATCCATTGTGAAATAGCCCGGCAACCATCATGTTCTCGATGCGCGTTAACCACCATATCCTTGATCACGGCTGACTCCTCATCGCTGCTTGAGCCTGTCCCTATGTTCGCCCCAAAAGTTGCGACAACCTGCAATAATATTAGCATCTGCAATCCAGCAACGGTAAACAGACCTACTACGATGCATATTGACCTGGTCAACCCACCACTCCCCAAAGCTGTCCTCGACACCATGATCCACAGCACCGACTCTCTCATCCCTTTTCAGTCCGCACAACATGCACGCCTCTTTCGCCGGTACGCCGCCCTCGACTTGCTTGAGCACCTTCACAGGCATCGTTTCCTGGATATCTGGCACAGCGCCCAAAGCGCCAGCCCTGATCTGGTTTGCGGCTGAGACAACATGCCGCAGCCTCCCTATCTGGTCCTTCCATACTCGTACCACGTCCGATGCTTCCCGTTCCTCTTTCATGTTCTCGCTCTTGTCGATGCTGGAGAGCTTCATGCCGGAAGTGGCACGCGAGGAGGCTGGACCTATACGCATGCCTTGGGACAGATGCTGATCTCGTTTCCAGCGAAGCTTGCGGCCAGCTATAATGTGAGCTGCTACGGATGCTAGCATGATGTAGCCTTGAAGGTAAGTAATAGTGGCTGGTTCCGCTAGCACTTTGTTACGCATGGGCAGCGTTTGTGCTGCCATGGGCTTGAACAGTTTCTCCTGGGCATCCGCAAAGAGGGGAGGGAAAAGAGTGAGCAACACAGCTGGAGGTGGGACATTCGTTGGAGGTAATTCTCCGGGCTGCGGATCGTTGGATGTGGGTGACAATATTGGTGGTGGTGAGGACACAGAATTCAATTCCTTAACAACATTTTTCTTCTGTTGAAGCGGCTGTGTGGAGGTCTTCTCGGGTACTTTAGTAGGAATGGATGCTTCCCAATCATCGAATGTGTCCCATGCGTCTTCCTCCTTTGGAGCTGGAGGTGCAGGGGACGCCTTTGCATTCTGGCTGGAAGCTACAGAGCCAAAGCCCCCAACGGGACTCTTTAAAGAGGCCGATATTGATGATTTGTGGCCTGGAACATCCTTTCGCTTGCTAGATAGAGCCGGTGGCTGGGACAAATCCAAGTCACCAAGCAAATCTACTATCTGGAATATGGATTTGATAAGCTCACGCATGATGCGTCGTCAGGGGAAACTCACCCCAGTAGAGTTTGTCGGTGCTACATTAGCAGTCGTATGTACTGGCTCCGATTCTTCAAAGTCCCCAAAATCGTCGTCGCCAAAGTCATCTTCTGCATCGAATAAGACACTAGGATCCGCGGACTTTTTCGCCTTCAAAACAGGTGCTTTCTGCCATGTTGTCTCGGCAGGTTGAGGTGTAGAATACGAAAAAGAATCGAACTTCATATCACAGTCAGCATGATTTGTTCACTGTTCAGGGGTCCTTCGAGACTCACATTTTCCTGCGTTGTTGGCAATGTCGGGGCACGTGCTCTAGTGGCTGCAGCTGCCACAAATGCGAATGAATCCTGTTTCATCAGGGGAGGCCGCTCGAACGACGCAGTGTCGCCTTCGAAGTCACCCCAGTCATCGTTGTCATCATCGTCTTGTTGCGCGTTGCCGCTGGGTGCTGTTAGCTGTGGTGCAGCTTGGGTAGAGACGGATGGTGTTGCTGCAAAATCGTCGAAGAAACTGAATCTCGCCGCGGCTTGGCTGCCCGATTGTTTCTGTTGTTGATTCGGAGGTGTTGAGGTTGAAGAAGATCCGAATTCTGCAAAGAGATCCGCCGACATCTTTGCGCGTGCTCGGTGGTGTTGACAAGTGACGGAAGTTTGGAAAGTAACGAATGCGCGCTAGGCTGGAAAGGGACAAACTGACGAGCTGACGAGCTGGCGCGTAGTCGCTCTTCATTGCCCTATGTAAGTAGGATTTGAATGAGTTGTATACCATGATAACTCTGCTCTGATCTAGTCTACTTGAACAACATGTCAGGCATCATATTGATAGTGCGTTGAAGTAACCCTCGACGAAGGATGTGCGCATAGATTGTCAGTACAGCCTCATTTAGCTTCGTCCAGCTTCCGCATGTCTTATGGCTCATCTATGTGAGTTCAAAGCCTCCGGAGCAAACGTTCATCTCAAAGAGTTCCCCATTCTCTCTCTCGCACCGGACGTACGATCCTCTCTCATCCGGTCATCAAACAGGCCTAGCTCCGGCACGCCTCAGCCCCCAAACCTCGAAACACCCAGGATCCTCCAACAAGCCCGGTGCATGCGCCCCAAATTGGCCGTTGAGTAATCCACAATGGACACAAAGTGTGGGTGACTCACTTTCGGCCGTAGATGTCGAGGGTACGTAGGCCGGATATAACGCGACATTCGAGAAGAGTTAGGAGACGAAGTGTGGTCAGTTAGTTGTCGAAACGGTATATAATTATTGTCGCATTCTGGGAGCATTAAATTATCGCATCTCGACGGCTACTTGTTGGTATTTGGAAAGCTCGCCCCGAAACATTGCTTTACGAACTCGTCAAGATGAGCACTTACACGCAACTATTCCCACCCGCTCCGACCTTTACGGAGAAGAGCATTATTGACCTTTCCAATAAGGTACGCATCTCTCTTCATCAAGCCTGACACAGATAAAGCAAGATTCGAAATGCCAGCACAAGCAATACAAAGCCTGGCTATACTCAAGCTCTTGTCCCACGGCTAGCATCTCGACACTCAACTGACACTCAGCCCAGGTCTACATCATAACAGGCGCAACCTCGGGCGTCGGTCTCGAACTCGCAAAGATCCTCTACACACTCCACGCCACAGTCTACATCGGCGCCCGCACCCTCACCCGGTACGCAAACCCATCCCTATGCCACCTCTCCCACTAACTCCCCATCTCCAGCTTCGACGCCGCATCCAAAACAATAACCTCCTCAGCGCCAACCTCCCAAGGCACCCTCAAACCCTTCATAGCCGACCTCTCCGATCTCCACACCATCAAACCCGCCGTCACCTCATTCCTCGCAGAAAACTACCGGCTGGACGTCCTCTTCCTAAACGCAGGCATCATGACGCCCCCCGCAGGCAGCAAAACGGCCAACGGGCACGACCTAGAGTTGGGCGTGAATTGCCTCGCGTCATTCCTCCTAACGCAGCTCTTGTACCCGCTCATGCAGCGCACGAGCACGCACTTCTGCCACGTGAACACATCGATACGCATCGTGTATGTGACGTCTTTGCTGAATGTGTCGACGCCGCAGGGAGGCGTGCAGCTTGTTCGATCAGAGGGGGAAGGGGGAGGGGAGGAAGGAACGTGGGAGCCGAAACAGCTCGGCGGGATGCAGCACTATATGCAGACAAAAGCTGGGCTGTATCTGCTTGCGCATGAGTTTTCGCTTCGCCATGCGGACGCGCCGAATGTCGATGAGCATGGTATGCAGTCGAGGAATACGGCGGGCGTGCTGCATGTTTGTTTGAACCCGGGGTTTATGAAGACGGAGCTGCAGCGGCATGCGCCGGCGCCGATGCGGGGGATTATGGGTGCGGTCTTCAAGCCTGCTAAGTATGGTGAGTAGTCCTAGACTCATTGCCCGAGAGGTTCATGCTGATGTGGTGGTGGTTGTAGGCGCTTACACGGAACTCTTCGCGGGAATTGCGCCAGGCGTAGAGGATGGAGACTTCGTTATTCCGTGGGGGAGGAAAGGCTGTGTACCGGAGCACATTCGTGCAAGTAAGGTTGCGAAGGAGGGGAAAGCGAAGAGCGTGAGTGCGCAGTTCTACGAGTGGTGCGAAGAGCAAGTCAGACCTTTTCTGTGACAGCTGGGTCCATTCAGTAGACCAACTGTTGCGAAGGAGGGAGAAGCGAAGAGCGTGAGTGCGCGGTTCTAGAAGTAGTGTGAAGAGTAAATTAGACCTTTTCAGTGACAGCTGGGTCCAGTCAGTAGACTATCTATTACTTAGGTTCATTACAAAACCTCTAGATCATTGGTATTGTAGAGCGAGTCCCGCCACCATATAAGGTCGGCTTTGCTGTTCAGCTCCCACGCACTCCCAACAACCGCTACATAAGCCCCTCCGCGCCCTCTACGACTCGATTTTTTCTCTTCTTCGTCGCTCATGCCTTCGAACTCATTGGCTTCGAAATCTGACAGTCAACTGCACGCCCTAATCGTCGTCGATGTAACTGTTTGATGACTTCGTCCTCGCACCATCAAGCATAGCTTCGAAATCTGGGAGCCAATGACAGAATGAGCATATGTAAAACTGTGTGATTGACCGCGATACAATGTCTGGCATCAAGGCATTAACAACTTGGTTCAAGCCGAAGACAGCTGCTACTATAGGGTGGAATGATGTACCAATAGGATAGACATATGGCATGACAAGGACAGCATCACAGCATTAGGTATAAAAAGATGATTTTGTCCAACCCAGTCGATTCATTGGTTATCATGACATGAAATCTACGGAAGGACAACGCCAAAACCCGCCCAATCCATTATGCATCATATAAGCCATAACTCATAATGGCCTTAAGCCACCGCATCCCCAGAACCGGATATCTAGAGACTTTTTGATGAAAGAAACAAGCCGTAAGAATTGTAATCGCTTATTTCTTGGAGGCCTTCTGGGCGGCCTTGGTGACCTTGCCGGCACCCTTGTCGGCCTTGGCGACGGACTTGATGACACCGACAGCGACGGTCTGACGCATGTCACGGACGGCGAAACGACCAAGAGGGGGGTACTCGGTGAAAGCCTCAACGCACATGGGCTTGGAGGGAATCATCTTGACGATAGCGGCGTCACCAGACTTGACGAACTTGGGGCTGGACTCGACAGACTTGCCGGTACGGCGGTCGATCTTCTCGAGGAGCTCGGCGAACTTGCAAGCAATGTGGGCAGTGTGGCAGTCAAGGACGGGAGCGTAACCAGCACCGACCTGACCGGGGTGGTTGAGGACGATGACCTGGGCGTTGAAGGACTCGGCACCCTTGGGGGGGTCGTTCTTGGAGTCACCGGCAACGTTGCCACGACGGATCTCCTTGACGGAGACGTTCTTGACGTTGAAGCCGACGTTGTCACCAGGGACACCCTCGGGAAGCTGCTCGTGGTGCATCTCGACGGACTTGACCTCAGTGGTCACACCAGCGGGGGCGAAGGTGACGACCATACCGGGCTTGATGACACCAGTCTCAACACGACCGACAGGGACCGTGCCAATACCGCCAATCTTGTACACATCCTGGAGGGGAAGACGGAGGGGCTTGTCGGAGGGGCGGACCGGGGTGTCGATGGCGTCGATGGCCTCGAGGAGGGTCTTACCAGTGGCCTTGGCCTTGGTCTCCTTCTCCCAGCCCTTGTACCAGGGGCAGTTGGGGGAAGCCTCGATCATGTTGTCACCGTTGAAGCCGGAGATGGGGACGAAGGGAACGTGCTTGGGGTTGTAGCCGACCTTCTTGATGAAGGAAGAGGTCTCCTTGATGATTTCCTGGAAACGCTCCTCGGACCACTTGGTGGTGTCCATCTTGTTGATGGCAACGATGAGCTGCTTGACACCAAGGGTGTAGGCGAGCAGGGCGTGCTCACGGGTCTGGCCATCCTTGGAGATACCAGCCTCGAACTCACCAGTACCGGCGGCAATGATGAGAATGGCGCAGTCAGCCTGCGAGGTACCAGTGATCATGTTCTTGATGAAATCACGGTGACCGGGAGCATCGATAACAGTGACGTAGTACTTGGGCGTCTCGAACTTCCAGAGAGCGATATCGATGGTGATACCACGCTCACGCTCAGCCTTGAGCTTGTCAAGGACCCATGCGTACTTGAAGGAACCCTTGCCGAGTTCAGCGGCTTCCTGTATGGCGAGTCAGCATCGTGAAGGCGAGTCAGCGTCGTGAACTGGTGGGAGGCAACTAGGTAGAATCCGACGAAGTGCGCCGGCAGCTGGATGCTGATCACTGTGGGTAATTTTGCAGCTGCAGGCATCCACTGTGCGTCATAGGATTGGTGTTGGCGAACGGCCCGAACAGGACTAGCGCGAAAATTTCGCACAACCCCACTTGAGCCGACCAAATTGCCCCTCAGTGCGATAAGCCAGAAATCTGGCCGGCACACTGCGGGAGCAACTGGATGCCAGTGCCGCATGTGAAAGAGAATGTATCCGTACCTTCTCGAACTTCTCGATCGTACGGGAGTCAATACCACCGCACTTGTAGATCAAGTCTGTATGCCGTCGTCAGCTCCTGTCGCTACCCCGCTATCGATCGAAGGAAGGCTTACGTCCGGTGGTCGTCGACTTGCCAGAGTCGACGTGGCCGATAACGACGACGTTGATGTGAGTCTTCTCTTTACTGCAGGTGCTGTTAGCATCGTGTGCCAGAGTGTGTGGGGATACTGCCTCGCAGGAGGCTGCTGTTGGTCGACTTACCCCATGGTGTCGGTTGAGAAACGGTTTGTGGTGGAAGTAAGAAAGTCTTAAGATCTCCTAGGAAGAGTCAGTAGGTAGAAGAGAGAGACAGGGCCAGGAGCTGACTGACAGATTTCGAAGCCAATGAGTTCGAAGGTATGAGCGACGAAGAAGAGAAAAAATCGAGTCGTAGAGGGCGCGGAGGGGCTTATGTAGCGGGTGGTGGGCGTGCGAGCGAGCTAGTGAGCACGGGCCCTGGCTCAAATTTTGCAACAGTGTCACAGCAACCGCCCTCAGCCTCGCCGTTGGGCTCTCACTCTGCCCTCAAGGGCGAGAACGGCAGATTGTGGCCTTGCCATTGGCCTATTGGCCCGTGGCGCTGACCGCCCGCAGATCTACTCGCCACTTCCGGACAGTTACAATGAAAAGCTACTGGACAGCGCACCGTCGCTTTCCAGTTCACCATGCCGGCCACAAGCCTGTGCATGGCTCGATTTTTCACCACCAGTCTGCGCGCTACACGTCGGTCCATCTATCCACAGCGCGAGAAGCGCCCTCGGTCGGTGAGGGCCGTGATACGGTCGACCCAAATATTTTGGCGGGGTATTCGGTGCTGCCCCACCATGGTGGGATGGGTCATTGTTGTTGTGGCGGTACGTGCGTCCCAAATCGTCATCAGCCCACTTCGAACACTCAAAACTTTAGGCTCATCAATCTCGAAGCTCGTGGTCGATTTCGCCGCGAGGGGTACCCAAATCTCCGTTTCGATTTCTTCCTTCTTGAAGTCACGACGGGGCATCAAGTGGCGTGAGTCGAAGTGTTGCGATTCCAGGAGCCTACGCCCCCCGCCCTTCTTATTGACTCACGCCAGCAATTTCTCGTTTCGCCTTCAGAATCCTAAACAGGTGCCTCAAGCTGAGCTTTGCCGCCTTCGCGCCGTGCCTTCTCGTAGACCTCGTAGACCTCGTAGACCTCACAGGACTCGTAGTTTTATGAACTGCAGTCCTCGCCGAGAGCATTCGCAATGACCTCCGCGTGCCGAACGATCCAAAATGTACTTGCCTCCGACCCACTCGTGAACGATGTCGCCTCCCTTCAGTCCTCACTCGTGACTATATCCTCGACCCATTGTGGCCCTCTTAGATATATGGCTAGGGTGTCTACGATGCGATAAGCGCTCCACAAGGGTAATGAAGGATGTAGCTTTTGGAGTGTCCGGTTTCCCCATATACAGGACAGTACTGTGGGTAGCTACAGAAATCCCTTGATCGGGACTAGTACCCGTTTTCAGGATTGAAGGACTACAGCGGGTGGAGACAGAATTTGATATTTCTCTGCGAGCAGAACGCGAGGCGTGTTGCCCCAGGGTGTGCTATACAAAGGTCGATTCTACATAGGGTCCCCTCGAGAACCCCAGAACCGCGTGTCATTTTCGGTAGGATTGGCCAGTGTATCATACATCCTGGGGTAACACAGATGCGTTTACCTACCCGCGGCAGTGTAGTATTTCTCTCGCCAGCCACTAGAGTCACTAAATCTTAGATCCCTCCCTTCTATTGCTCCAAGCGGATTTTCAAGGCCCGTCGAGGGCGCTCTCCCAGCCGTTGAACCCTAGCTCCGGACAACCCGATTTCAGGGTGATAGACCGTTAAGAAGAAAAGAGCACTCTTCTTGGGGCCCCCGCCGGGGTCTCCGCTCTCAGTTGCGTTGCCCTAGCTTCTACGGATGTCCTACTCGCGTCAGTCATCTTGAATTGGTTACCTAGTTAAGACACGCTCTAGCGAGTGTTCTAAGCGAATAAATCTTTGAATCTCCGCTTGAATAAGAATATTGTAAAGCTCCACATGTACCTTCGACATACGCTAATCCAATCTAATTAGCTAGATTTATACGGTACTGAAGCAACTCTGGATCGATTGGGGGACCTATTCAGATGACCAACACGAGTAATGCCTACACATCCTATGACTCTTCGGGAGGCAGTCTCTCAGTCAGTGGCAAGTACCTTTTGTATACCATACATCCTAAGGTAATTTGAAGTACTAATGGTATCGTTGTTCTTCTCCATAACTGCTTCGTCCGAGTCGGTCACTAAGGGCACTGTCTGAACGTCATCCGTGCTAGTCTCCCCCTCAGTTTGTTATCCCGGAATATACATTGCAATTTAGGGCTAGAGAAAAATGGGTCGCATATATCAGACAAGCTAAACTCTATATAAGGACGGATAATCTAGGCCAACATGCGATATGCTTGCTTGTCAAGATATGCGTATTTGATTGGTAAAGCGTGTTTTTCTCCATCAATAATAAAGAAGGCTCGACGGACGGAAATGTCTTAAGTATTACCTACCTATTTACTCTTTATGCTACTAAGTGCCTGGGTGGTTGAGAGAGTCCTATGATATTGTTGTTCAAGTGCGACATAAGCGATGCGATGACCATTGCACACCTACTGGAGAGCTTCTTACTACTTTTTCTGTAGTGCTTTCTATATTCTTATTTATCTACGAGTCTTAGGCTGTGATATCGAAGGAGATACTAGATAATAAGCCAACTTTCTAGTAGGTTCTCCTTATTTTTAGTATAGTATAGCTAAAGCCCAGAGCGAGCCTTGGATAATATAGAAAAGCCTGTATTAATTGTGTTACTACTACAACTGTCTGCCTCTACAGGTGCTGGTATGAGGCGATCTTGAAGGACATGTCACGAATGGGGTCGTTTAAGCGCTGGCATTGCCGCCTTGTCTCAGCCTTGCATATGCGCCAAGGAAAAAGGAGCGACAGCTTACAAGAAACCATACATCTTCTATGCACTCTTTCCTTGAACATTATAATATCTTTGGGTATGGCCGATCCGTTCTCTATATTCGCTGGAGCATTGGGCGTTGCGGATGTCGCGCTTAAAGGATGTGTAAAGGGCTACCAGTTTCTCTCTGACGTTGAGGACGCTCCTCTCGAGATGGAAATCTTGCGAGATAGTCTCAAAGACAACACGTCACTTGTCACGATCTTGAGGAAACATATTCAAGACATGCGCAATCCGGCTTCAATGACCTTCCTCCCTGCCGAAGATCTGCTTCCTGCGATAGATCAATTCAGCGCCGCTGTTACATCCTTACAAAAACATATGAGTACTTTATCCGTTCAGATTACCAAGTATAAGGGAAAAAGGACTTGGGCAAATGTCAAATGGGTGTTGGACGAAAAGAAGCTTCGAAAACTGACACAGCAAATGGAGCAGACGAAGATCAAGCTCCATGCAGCAATGTCGCTTGTTGAAGGGTTCGTGCACCAACCTGACCTATATGGCAAACTTTGGGTATATTTAATCTGGTATTGTTGCTGACTGTTAGTAATCAGAAAACGATCTGCTATAGCTAATAAACGCATCGAAGAAGCGATTGATCAGAGCTTTTCACAAACCACTTCGAATCTAGAAGCTTTGCAGGAGAGCCAAGATATAATATTGGCACAGAATAATGATCTCATATCCTGTTTATTACAGCAAGCACAGAGTACGAAGAGCTTTCAACGAGAATCTCGACGATTTCAGCTCGTTAACCAAGACCAACACGAACATACTCGGAATATAATGGCGAAGAGTACCGAGATGATTGCAAAAAATCTTAAAGAGATCCACAACTCTTTACCCCACCGCGCCAACACGCCAAACACAAGCTATCGTCTAATAACATTTGTTGGTACAGATTGTGAGATGCTTTTGAAGCACTTACACTTCATGGAAGGACTCGTTCGGAAAGTTCTTTGGTCTGTGATTTCTCAGTCCTGCTGCCAAGATATGGGTTGGCTTCAGTCTGAATTTGATGCCCTTGTCAAATCAGTCATTAGAGAAATAGCAGCGGTTCCTGGAGGTTCATCCACAGCCTCGATGGACAGGTGGGTGTACTTCGCCGATGGCCCCACGTCCTTCGATAGAAGTCACCCTCGCTACCAACCGGATCCGCAACAGCAACTTCTGACACAGAGTGACGGAAAATCCATCTTCCCACCAAGTGCTGATATGATCCTGAAACCGCTACAGACACGTCAGAAGATATTCGCACAAAGTGGTTCAACTGGAGAACTGATTTTACGTCTGTCGAGCCGCAACAAACCAAAGAATGCGGATCACAGCGTCAGCGAGGTGTGCCTCCTATATATCCCCGCACCAGATCTTGGTTCTACCTCCCTTACGATTCGGTTCGTCAGAACAATATCAAACAATGAGCCAAGGCTTTATACCCAGCTAAATGCTTGTCGACTTTTCGGAACTTCGGATTTGCATTGGAAACTTATTGAGAACGGTAGTCTGGAACAATTGGATGGCGCCATTCGAGGTGGACAGGTTTCACCATATGATCAGTTAAAGGGAAGAGGGATCTATGTAATGTTGTGCTTTTGGGTCAGCAATCCTGCTCTTTCCTAACTTTCTTGTATCGACTGACTTGATTAGCTCGCAGGGAAGCACTTTCGAGCAGATGTTCTGCATTACTTGGACAGCCAGGGTGCGAGAGTGTCAAACGTGGGGTGCGTATAGTTGGCGTTGAGTGTGACAGAAAACTAAGCGTTTACAGTGGAGAAGCAGATGTCTTACGGGGCATCTGGAGCAGTATGCAACGTAACGGTATCGGCCAGGGCTTATTTTGCGAAGAAACGCTTTCGGCTATGTTGAGCTATGTTGAGAAGAGCTCAACGTTCTGCATATCAACCACTGAGGCGTCTCTCTTGCACGCATCCAGCTGGAATGCCAGGAGGGAAGTCACAAAAATGCAGATGGTGATGACCGAGCGGTGGGTCAAGTTTCTCAAAGACCACGACTATGACCTTGAACAACGAGAGCACGGTAGGACCCCGTTGCTCGATCACTTGTTGGCCAGAGGAGGCGCGAGTCTGGCTATTTCTCGAGCCCTTTTGAAGTTTGGGGCGAATGCACATGCCGTTGATTCAGACCATCGTAATGCCTTACAGCTCGCAATGTGGTCAAACGTCCTGTGGAGCTCTCATTTTCGATATCCACCTTTCGAGTCGAACCCAAACGAATTTCCTGATATATTACTGGCAAAGTTCGAACTACTGATCAAGGCGACCGTTAATGTGCACCATCGAGATTCTTTCCAGGAGACCCCCTCCTGTAGCGCTAGGTTGTACAACTGTTGGGGTCCGTGGTGTCAGGCTCTTAAACGATGTGATTTGAAGATAGAAGAGGTTCTTCGCGCTGACACACAAGAATGGCTTCTTGGTGACGACTGGGAAGAGCATTACAACCAGAATATAAATCTGGTAGAGACTACATAATGACGACCAAAATAAGGCGACCGTAATACGTTTGTTGCAGTTATGGGACGCTGAATCTTCACGGATGTTGATAATATTTTACCGTCTCATTGCTGGCTTCCAAGACAATATCTCTTGCCTATATACAATTCTTTACATCCACTCTGTTGACATAGAAAACAGTCGATTTTCGTAGCTCACAGTACATCTTGTTCTAACCTCTCAATGACGCAGACAGGATATGAGAGCTAACTAATATATATATTGTATATGTATCACTATGAGGGGTTTTTATAGCTAAAAGTTTTGACAATAAAGGGGAGTGTTTTGCCCATGCACTCAGGAACCATGAGGGCGACAAAGGGTGGCCCGAGGGGCTAGACCAGAAAGGATTAGCTCCGAGCTAGCCGGACTAGGCCTAGCGCAGCGACCGAAACACAAGAAAATTGACGATGGAAATGCCTGCAACTCGTATGGGTTGAGGTGTTCAGGTGTTGAGACCGGACAGGCTAACTAATATATCCAATGTGATGAGATAAACCCCACCTAAGCCCTGTCTGTGACTGTGGCGCACCAGCTATAGCCTATCGCAGAGCTAGCGTAAGCTGCCTTGAGTCTTTTACCCCGCATGATGGCCTGGAGAATAACGCCATTAAATCGTTGAAGCGCGCCTTAAGAGCTAAGAGCCAAACAGCGCTACAAGATAGGGTATGAGCATCAACATGAGTCAGGAAGGATGTCTGACTGTCCTGCAAAGAAGCTGGGTAAGACTCAAATCTATTACTCAAATTCAGGATGGGAGCGAGCCTGATCTATTAGGAACAAAACGAAGACCACCACCGCTTGTCTAATAATCGGATCTGTTCGTCCCTTGGAATCCGAGCATGCGGCAGCACCTGTGTCGTTAGGATATTCAATACCCTCAAGAGCAAGCTGCTTTTGGAAAGAGATACAATAACTGGGTTACTGCAGCTTATTTCACGTTGCAAGCCTACTGCGGGAACTTTTGGAGATCCTCCCAGCAAGCCTGCTGCCAATCTCACGCCTCCACCCCCTCCTCCAGCTCCAGACACATGGTATTGCCCTACGTGTGGCTCCTTAAATACGCAATTGAATGATATATGCCCAGTGTGTGGTCACAGGTCATGAACATCGAGTGTACGAGGCTGCTAGCCTATAGAGACGCTCAGTTTGGGGTCTTAGTGTAGTATTAATCCCTCAACAAAAGCTTAATTTCTACTTCTCAGTAGAACTATCTTATTTCAAGAAGAACGTACTTTCTCAACTTAATTTGCCTATATTAAATTTACTTTCCATAACATCGCCAACCACACCGCAAAGTCCATATCAAATACCCAACCATGTCCAACATTTTCCCAATAAATCCTCTCTCACGTACCATGAGCAGCATCAGACTTTCATTCTTAGCTATACTTAGAGAAAGATGGATCGAAGCGAAGCTATTCGTAGTCGTGAGTATAGTATCTTGGAATTAGTTGTTAAATCTAAAAGTAAAGATTTTCTCGTCTTCAATGTAATAACTAACTGTATGATTTGTTATATCTTCTAGAAATTAGCTTGAAATTTATAGATGTAGTATGCTATGCAGTGATGTTAATGGAAGTACTGAGCTGTCGATCATCGTAGGTCACAGCCTGGTAGTGTTTTGGTATCCTTCCCTCGTTAGGGATGTACGATTCAAGAGCTCGACACTGCCAGCTTCCAAACAGTGCTCTTGAATGGATATCTTAGAGTTACTTCATTTAAATACCATCAAACGCGCCTATAAACGCTTTATCGCAGGAGACGTGGAGGTTCTACACCATCTGCCTTCGCATGAATCATCATGAGTTGACTCTCATCTGAATGGCTCAGTAAATTTTACGTTCACCTACGGTACAATGGCTGTCGAAAAAAACGATTTGATGTTAAATACCTTATCCGATTACGGAAACCCCTCAGGAACTACGAATATCGGGAACGTGCAATGGTCCACAACTGTAGTTATAGGCGACCCCACTCGGACGCTTTATCTCGAGACAAGGTACCCTTGCTGCAATATGCAGGACCCTAGCATCATTCGTGGACTTGGTGTTCAGCACATGGAGTATATACTACTTTGGATAGATATTTATCTGTAGCAGTTCAGATTGATAAGACTATTGTTAGAATGAAGGAACAGTGCCGCGTGTGCAATATATCCAACATGCTCACAGATGACCCACGCTGAGTTCAGGAGCGCGATAAGTAAATATAAGGTGAACGTAGCACACGCTTGAACGTGGGATACCAGCGCCGTAGCTGTTTAATAGGCGACATGCTCCTTACACTACTCCTTGCCGTGGCAGCGTGTTTGTCGCCTGTGTCGGCGGCAACATGGTATTTCCTGCGCTACAATCTTCCCTCTTCGCAAGCCTTCCTTTCCTTCTCAGGCACTATGCAGATCCCCAAACTGCCTAAGGCTGGGACGTACTACCTCTGGCCTGGTCTTCAACCGACTGACAACACCGGCGTGTATGCTTTCCTCCGTTCTAACCCTGTTCCCTTTCCATCCACAAACTCATCGATCACTCTAGGTATCAAAACGTTCTCGACGGTCGTTCGGGTACGTGGTGGATCGGCAGTGGTTGGTGCTGCTCAAATCCTAGTCTTCCCTGGGGAAGCGGCTTCAATACGTATCAGGGTGAAAGCGTCGCATTCTCGAACGTGAAAGACTCGAGCGGGAACACGTGGACGAGCAAATTGACTCGAGGAAGTTCTAGTGCATCGAACAGCTTCGCGCTGGGCAGCAAGACGTTCAATCAAGCCATTTTCGCCATCGAGCTAACGGGTGTGTCATGGGATTTTGGACCGCTGGTATTCAACAACGTTGTCATCGTAAGTACTTTCGTGTACGCGTGGTCGAGGTTTTGCTGATGGAGAACTGTAGACGTCGTCTGGTACGGATACAAAGTGGTGCACAAATGCGCCGGAAAACTATAACGGTGCAAGTAACTATGCGGTGTCGGGTGTGAGTGCGAGTGTGAGCGGAAACGTGGTGACGTGCAAAATCAACAGCGTGACGCTGCAGAGTCCGAAGTGATAGAAGGGTTAGCTAGATGTTCGTAGCATCGCGGACGCTATTCCCTAAATTAGTGGAACATATAAATTAGTGATGAGTTTTAGCGGACCGTTCGAAAAGATTGGATTGGTCTAATAGCGGAAGGGTAGCCACGATTTTTTCTGAGCTTGCTGTGTGGTGTAAGCGTCAATGGAGTGCACGTTCAAATTGCGCGTGATTGTTAGTAAGGCTCGAAAGCAAAGATGCAGAAGCATTTGAAGAATTGGGCGCGGGAATGTCCCAGCGATGCAAAGGGAAGGCCTCCAGCTGTCGTTAGTCAATTGACAGTGATGACCAGCTCCTGAGAAAGGAAAGAAGCGTAAGGTTCTGTCGAAGACCTGTCCTGAGTGCGTTCGCAGCGTATTGCAAAGCAGGCTGGTGATGCGATGATCTTATTCCGGTGACACATGCCATGAACTCCTGATAATTCTTAAGAGACACGATTTGAAGTGCTCGTAGAGGACTCCATCCTCCCGCGCGGGATCGAATTGGTGCAGGAAGTTGTGTTACATAAGCGCGTAGCGCCGAAGATCTCCCGACGGCAGCATCACGGAGAGCTTTTCCTACACCTCCGAACAGCTCCTTCGACTACCACCCATCCGAATCCATCTCTCCGGGCTTTCTCACTCCCACCCGGTACGCCAATTCCCTCACGAGGGTCCTCTCCGCGTCAATTGAGCCCTTGGAACCGCGCGCTAACCCTCACTCTTCTGCAGAGCCCACGATGAACTCCGCACGCCTTTTCCGCCCGCTCGCGAGGGCCGCCTTCCGCCAGCCCACCATGGTCCGCCCATCCGTCATGGCGCGCCCGGCCCTCGCTGCCACCCAGAGCAAGAAGACTGAGGTCGCCCCTCAGCAGATGGTGCGCTCCTTCGACGGAGCCAGGGACAACGGACGCTAACGGGTAACAGACGATCCTCAAGTCGGCCATGCCCCAGCTCATCCCCTTCTTCTTCGTCAACGAGACCACCATGGCTTTCGTCCTGCTGCCTACGCTCATCTACGTCATGTCCAAGTACATCCTGCCCCAGCGCGTCCGCCTCTTCGCGGCCCGTCTCTTCATCAGCAAGCTATAGAGCGTGAATATGGAAGGGTATGAAAGGGTTGGAGGGATTGTGTACAAATAGTCAACATGTGCTTGTAGACAATTAAGCGGTTCGACAATATTGGATGGATATCAATTTGCGATGCGCCCCGTCACAGCGGTTTACATTCGATACCGGCTTACTGGGTTACTCCAAAAGCACACTCACGTGAACTCAGGCACACTGATCGATAATGAATATAGGGCCTGATTGTCTCCACTATTCGCTATTTCGCCCGCGTATTCCATGGACATAGCTGGCGCCGACAGTTGCAAACCCTTGTTTTCCATACAACACGTACGTGATACTTCTACAATTCAAACAAAACTGTAACTTGGGCTTTACTACGATGCCATATCGAAAAAGGATGTAACACCGAATTAGGTGCCCGTTTTACGATTCGCATTTTCTATATTTGCATTGAGAACAGACTCATTTGTATCCATTCACCCGTGATCTTTTACGCTTCTTCAACCTGTGTGACAAGCGCCAGCCTCCATGGTAGGTTGTTGTAATTCGTACTGACGTTCGGATCTACGCCCTGATACAAGAACTTGATCCCATGCGGGTCGATCCGGAGATTCTGATCTACTTCCGTTCTGATCACCTCACCATGGCTGATACTCCTCGTCCACTGCGGCCCTTCAAATACCACGTTCTTCCCGCCCAAGAAGGGGTGGTCTTCCGTCGCGGCAAGCACATCCCACGGCCCGGCGATATCCGAACTAGTCCAGGAGCGGAAGTATCGCTGGTTGTCCTTGCTGATGCATTCTACAAGGAGCAGATAAGATGAGTTGCCGATGTTATACACGTTGGACGCTTCGAAGAGGTCGTATTTGGATGGCTCTTCCATGACGATGACGGGCTCGCTCATTCCAGCTGGAAAGTCTGCGAGCGGTGTCTGGCTTCGGAAAAGGCGTCCATTGTCGTCGGAAGAGAAGAGGTGGCAGTTCACCGCGTCGCAGATGACCCACATGTCAACCCAATATCCACCGGGAAGGTACTTTTCAATGATGGCAGGCGTGCCGTTGTAGAAGTTCGTTGGTGCCGACCAGCCCAGTGGATCGTTGATATCTGGGTTCGTGCTGTACGCTGCATTGTTGTTTTGGAATATCAGATACCACAGTTTCTGAGGCTCGAAGTAGAATACTTCGGGTGCGGCACGGTAGCCTGTTCCGATGCCAGATTGGTCGAGGTAGTTGAAGGGCGCAGAACCGGCCTTGTCGAAGGAAGTGAAGTTGAAGTAGACAAGCGAGTAGCTGGGTGACTCGGATTTGGCCGTGCTGGCGAAGACGTGGTAAGTGTCATTGATGAAGATTATTGAAGGGTCTTTGATGCCTGCGATGGCTCGGGTGTCATTCTTGGGGTAGACGAGGGCTTGGGTAGATGTCCATTTGAAGCTGCTCGGGAGCGTTGTATTACGTGCGGCAAGAGGGAAGTGGGATTGTGGGATGGCAAGACTACGTGCAGTAACCAGTACAGCAGTCGCCAAAAGAGCGAGCGCAGACTTCATCATGGAGACTTGACACTGGAGCTGCCCTATTCGCTTGTGGTTATGATTCCGTTACATTTATACGCATCTCATGAACGTAACCACGACGCTCGCGATTGCCCATGGTACCGGTTAGCAGACCCGACTAACATAAGACGATCAATATCGAGTAATGAAACATTTCTGTAGGAGCGGGTTCGGGTGCAACAGTTCAGGATTTCCTGGGTTCGAACTGTCCCGAGGCCCGTCTTAGCGGCGGTTATGCAACTACGAATTCAGCCTGGAGGTAATTTGGAGAATTGCGATTCCGTCCATTGAGCGTAGGACACTACGAGGTTTACGAGAAATCAGATCCCTAGATTCCGTGTCCCGAAAGGTGCTTCAGCAGAGATGGCACGATGAAGTAGCTCGGTAGAACAAGAGTCGGATGAGACATGTGCACAGGCCAACATAAGCTTCCAAATACCCCGTCGCACTTTTCTAACATCTGCAAAACGTCCGCGGTTGACAGATGTAATTCTACGATGCGGGATTCTGTAGATCTGTGTCTCCGGAATGTTATATCAGCATTAGCATTCATTACCAAATTGTGTATTCATCTGGCTGCAGGAATTTTTAGAAGAGCGCGCGCTGCCGATAAGTGCAGCTCATGAGCGATGTGATCTCGCGAAAGCATTTCTAGTACGTGTCTCAAGTTCAACTGTAATTGTATATCGAGATAAAGACTTGTTAGTGGATTGGGTGTTTAGTTACCTTGCGATGTATTGAAGCGACAGTTGAGCTTGACGAACGATGTGGTTCTGCGCTTTCTGAAACCTGTCTCAACTTCAACCACAATGGTATATCGGGATGCGAATTTGTTATCGGATCGGGTGCTGGTTTAACCCAGACTCAGGCGCAATAGCTACGGCTAGGGTTCCGTCAGCAACATGTCCGACACCATCGCCTTGTACAATGTCCCAGCTGGCCCAGGTTCCGTTCAGCGTCGAAGATGAATTTGTAAATATCAACTTACCGCCAATTGGAATATGCGGTTCGGAGGCCCCTTCGGTCTTGCGATCAACATGCGTTGATCAACAGGCTAATCACGACGATAGAAGCGGTATGCTGGGTACTACAGCTTCGAAGGTTCATGTACATAGTGTCGATAGATGCAAGAAGCGTCGCATTGTCCCTTTTGAGCGACGGTAATACCGAGCTCTGCGATAAGAACAGCACCACGATGACCTTAAGGACTGCTGCACCACACCGAGCCACATGTTTAAGACCCACGTGCTGACGGAGCGACACTGCGGCCGTCAAGCGATTGGCGTCAACGGCCACCGGAGGGCCCGAGGCCCGCGAACTACCACGACAGCGATGGGAATCCTGAGATGCGGCCCGGTGCGGTGTACGCTTCGACGGGCGATTCATCGCCTTGCGGCTTGACGTCACGCACGGCCATTGGAGAATTTACATCGTGCACTGCACACCGCCGAAGCGCGCAACCTGCAGCGACCTAAGCGTCTTACCACGGCCACCGCCGATGAGATGATCCATCCGAGATGGCTGTGCGATGCAAACATAGTACACGATTGGCTGTAGCTTACCGCTGCGGTACACCGCCACAGGTTCCGCCTCTACTGTGCAGGCGGGCCCGATTGGCTGAAACGTTTTTCCGAGGCCATCTTGGTGAATTGTCAGCGGAAAAGGTAGCGAGCGAACACGATACGAGTTTAGCTTGGGGGCCCAAACATGACTGAGCCTCATACGGGCCCTGAAGCGCGGACGGTGCGCACCCCTGCACAGCTGTTAATAGATACAGGCCAATCACTTACCGTACGCGCCACACTTAGCCACACGATACCTTCATGCTGCGAGTACTACGTCCTGTTGCGATGCGGGGTGGGATGGCTAATATGAATGGCGGCCTCGTCGCCTTTGCCGTCATTCTCGAAGCCCAGATCCACTGGTTCGTTATTTCATGAGACACTGCGTTGCGACGAACAACAAACCCGAAGCCAGCTAGCGGACCACCATTAACGAAGACAACCTCTACCGAAACGCGTTGACCCGGTGTTGCTTACCGGGGCCAATCAAGTCTGGGAACCCTACTATCTATCCAATCAAGCCTGGGAACCCTACTATCACTCCAATCGAGGGTGAAGTATTCCTTGGCTGCTAGGGTCGTGGTGGGGCCAAGGCGTACCGAAACCATGCTGTCTCCAAATAACTATGGCTCGAAAGTCAATGCTTCTAGCATCTGGTCTGTCGACTCTGGATACGAAACAAGTTGTGCGATATCACCATCGGTACGAATTTTATCACATGCCCAACAGCGCAAGGCAGCTTACGTTCATCAGCTTCAAGCACAAGCACCAAGTGATACCGATACATACGATACTCATAATCATACTCCAATCATCTTCAACCGAGGAGATATCTGGAACGCACCGGTTGGTAGATTGGCTGCCTTACCCGACGGCATTGGGCTGACTGGAAAACCACAGAGCGATCATACTCGGGCACGAGAAGATTCTCTTGTCGATCCGATCACTACTCAATTGAACGTCTTCACAACAAGAGATGCGCCAGACCATAGCTTCGTACTTCCTGAAATCCCAACCTTTGATCAAACTTGCCTAGAATGTGAAGTCTGGCAGCTCACGAACCCTGGACGCCAAAACAAATGCCAGAAATGTCGAGCACACGTTATCAACGAAACTTTGCCTGAGATAGCCGAATCATTACCGACAAATAGAAGTATCCTCTCACAGCTAGAAATCCCTGGAGGTATGGAAGCGAAAGGACTGAAACGACTCCGCTCACTCTCACACTACTCGGCTTGCGAAGTGTCCCACGCTGTAGAATCACAGGACTGCTCTAGCTACTTTTCCGGCCATAATCACCGTTCGCCATCATCGCCATCATCTCCAGAACATCGAGTCAAGCGATCTCGTGCAGGTCGAAATTCAAAGCTTCCAATAGCTGCATTGACACGGCTACAGGCCTGGCTGGATGCCAACAAGCACAATCCTTATCCAACGGCTGACACAAAGCGATCCTTGGCCCAGGAGTGCGGAATCACAGAGAAGCAGGTAAACACATGGTTTACCAACGCCAGAGCTAGGCAGATGAGCGCACACCATGTTGAGAGCGGAAGCGAAGTGGAGGGTGCCGATGACAGCGACGATGCCGAGCCCCCACAAGCCAACATGGGTACCTCGGGGTATGTACAAGACAGTGCCCAAACAGAACAATCTCACCGTCGTACCTCGGTTGTCTCCCAGTCTCGCACACGACCATCACGGAGAGGCAAGAAGAAGGATTACCGGCGAACCCATAATGCGGATGCGCCTCAAACTCCTCTTCTCCTTTCGCCAGCTTCAATGACTTCACCTGTCGACCAACCCCTCTCGACGGATCAGGAAACCTGGCAATGCACTTTCTGTCTAAAGGCTCTGGTACCAAAATCGTGGCGTCGACATGAGGACACCCAGCACCGACCCAAGACTCAGGCTGCCCGGTGGACGTGCATGCTGCATGGCCCGCGTCTGAGCTTCCCGAACCGCACAAACTCGGGGTCGGTATGCGCTTTTTGCTTAGCTAAGAACCCGTCCGAAGAGCACTTTCTGCAGAATCACCGAATAGACGAATGTTCAAAGAGGGATGCGGCTGATCGAACGTTCTACCGACCCGATCATCTCAGACAACACATCAAGAACTTCCACAATGCCACTTTATTTGATATCGTTCAAGCGCGCTGGAAAAAGGCTGCGGAGACTGTTGCAGAGGGCTGGACGTGCGGGTTTTGCGGTGATCGACTGGAGACCTGGGACAAGCGGGAAACCCACATTTCGAACCACTTCAAAGACGGTATGACAATGGCATCATGGAGAGAATACCCAGAAATGGACAGCAACACCAAAAAGAAGAAGGGCAAGGGGAAGGAGAAAGAGACAGGCAGCGTTCTCAGCGGCATTCGCAATTCTTTCCGACGTCCTGCCTCGTCTCAGCATCACTCTCAACCTCAAACACAACCACAAAACAACCCTTTCGCGAATACATTCCAGCAGCTTCCCATCGTATCTCAACAGCAAGCGCATTCACATGGTTACCAGACAGCGACACCCCACTCGGCTTCGTCAGGCTACCAAAACGCATATGCCCCTTCAACAATGCCACTGGGTCTCGGCATATCCCAAGCGCCCGTCCTCCCCGATATCCCCAACGTGAGCCCGCTGATGGTAACGCAACACGATTTCGACACCGTCGGCAATTACATCGACTGGACAACCATCCCGACGACGTTCGACCAGCAGATGCAGTACCAGCTCCCCAACACAAACACCTACGAAGCCTCAGTACCCACTGCGCCAATGCAGCCTGACTACAGCAACGCGCTCGGCATAGATATGTACGGCAATCCGATTCAGTACCAGGGACCTTGGGACCCCCAGCCTCCGTCGTCGCCGCAACAGTATCCCCAGCATTACCAGAGGCGGCATTAGTTCAGCTGGAGAAAGGGTCAGGTAGGCGCTCATTCCAGCTGTAGGCTCTTTCCAATCAAGTGGACATGTTGCCTGGACTTTGGTCGGTTTGCGATCGAGTCGTTTTACTTCTTTCACGGGGAGTCTGGTGCGATTGATAGGATTCCGGATCCAGTGCCTGTATCGGATTAGTTTGGAGTTTTATACACCCTAGACATACGGCGCTTGGTGAGCTTGTATTTTCCGTACTTTTCTTTCTTACCTTTCTGTCCTGTTTCCGCCTAGTCACTGTCTGTACTTTATTGTAGGCCGAGTAGCTCGTGCCAGCTGGGTGGGATTTTGTTCTATCTGGTTTTTTTCATAGTTGTTAGATTTCTCTATCTTTTTCTTTTTCGCTTTATCTTCTTTCGTGTTTCGTCTCGTCTCGTCTCGTCCTTGAAGTACGTTTCTAATCTCTAATGTCTGTTCTCTGTTTTTTCCCGGTGACGGCGCAGGTCGCTTTTCGTCGCAAAGGGATGAATGAAGATCATGGGCTGGCGACCTTAGGAAAGTGTGCCTGGAAGGATTGTAACATGGAGATTAGGTGTGCAAGTAGTATTGAGTATCGCTCTTGACGGGCTTTCCATGCTATGCGCACAGATAGAGTACACGACCGTGGTTGAGCCATGGCATTTTGCGCATAGCGCTAAAATCATATACAATATGGTATTATCCAGTTGTTCTTACGCATGGTGTCTGCTTTGGGTTTGTTATATTTGAACAAACCTGCACTGCGTTGTAATATCACACACACTACTTTCCGCATGACTGATTCAGGTCTGCTACACCGGCCGGGACTGTGCTCGGGTTTGTACGGGAAGATGAGATGAGATCAATAGGGCTATACCAGCCGTTTCAATATGGTTGGCCTTGGTATTGTATATTCTGGGTTGACACAGGGTACTGACATTTTTATCACGGCGCTACTGGGATCATGAAGGGCTCGAGTAGATCCGGGGCATTCGTAGCGTCTGTTAAATATCACAATATATGCTTAGTGTATAAATAATTTGTATCATAGCTTTCTCATTCGCAAAATGGTATCATACAAACATAATGTTCCGCCCAGGCTAGCCAACCATGTGCTCGGACGCATACCTCACACCAACCCAACTCTATAACACGCGACACCACCCGACGATCTACATCACCACATGGAACCTGGCCTTATCACGTCCCTCAAACCTATCCTTCAGCGCACCTTGCTCACCACTTAACGCCCATGCTACAACCTCCTCAATCACACAACTTCCCCATGCCTCAAGCGGCAACCAGTGGCCCGAAGCCTTCAGTGTAATGACCTGGCTCTCTTTAGCCAGATAATCACCGATTCCATCGAGTGCCAGCCTGCTCTCAAACGCCGGATCTTCAAGGCCGTATATGATGGTAGCAGGTGCTTTGAGCGCACCTGGCGGGCCATCATCGAATAGGCCTGTGCCAGAGCCGCTGGAGCCGCGCTTGGAGTTAGATTGAATTTCTGACAAAGCGACGACCGATTCGATGGATTTCTCCCAAGGACCACGGAAGAGTCCCTCGCGGTAGATTCTGACTTTCTCTAGCATGCCGTTGTGGGGGATTCGATTCTTCAGAGTCGCAGGATAAGCGTTGGTTTCGTCAAGTTGTGCGGCGCTGGGACCGGCTGAAGAAGCCATGGCGTCGCCTGCCTCCTTTGGAGTCAGCTTGCGGTAAACTTTATCTGCAAGGCGACCGATGGCGGCTTTGTGGAGGAGGCGTATGAACCAGTAGTTCCCGAAGGTAGGGAAGATGTTCGAGAGTGGGTAGGGTAAGTTGAAGATAACTGCACGTATTGAATTAGTACTGCCTAATATTCGATGTTTTGCCTATTTCGGGCAGACAACGAAGGTACGTACAGACGTAGAACGAGCGTCTAAGCTGATTCCGTACTGGTTCTAACGTGATAAAGGCATTCTTGAGGAGAGAGATGCGGAGAGGCTGGCGGAGATATGTATGAAGCATCTGCTTCGCAGAAGCAATTTTGGTCGTGGCATTGGACCATACCTGCTCCGGCTGTTCATAATTAGTATACTTAGAAGCTGCAAGGAGAACGATGAACCTACGATGCCAATACTCGAGATCACCCAGCGATCAGCCAACTGAGGTGCTTCCGAAGCAAGCCTTGCAGCAATGACAGCTCCCCAATCATGGCTGACAACCACCAGCTTTGCCTCTTCCTTCAGGTATTTCTCTCGTATACCGATTATGAACTCTGTGATGGCTTCCAAAACCTCGTTCGCACTATACGTCTTGAGACCATCACTCCCGCCGTATCCAGGTAGGTCAACCGCGACGAGAATCTGGGAGTCAAGTGAAGATGCTCCGAGTAGTTTCTTCCAAAGCAGATAAGAATCAGGAAAGCCTTTGTGTGATCAATATCGACTCAACGATCATAAGAGAGAAAGTGCTATACCTACCGTGGATGAACACAGCGACGTTCTGTGGAATGGCAGAACCACCCTTCATAGACTCCGTCTTGACGACCTACAACATAAGACTTGATCAGCCTGTATCAGTACCACATTCTTCCAACCGATCTTACATAATGCAGTTTGACCCCGTTCCTAAGCGTGAAGAACTGATGCGAAAAGCCAGGCAGAGGGTTCAGGCTGACACTCCAATATTGCTTTTGAGCTGTAAAACCTTTAGCTTCATAATCGTCGATTGATCAGATTGCCGAACATACCAATCTGCAGCTCTCGGATCTCCTCCTTGCTGGGCCGCTTGAAGAGCGCTCCATCCCGCACAGCCGCGATGAAGACGACAGCAAGCAAATTGAAAGAAGCATATGCGAAGCTGACGCCTCGCCACACGATTTGTCCCAGCATGATGAAAGAAACAATACGCGGTTGACGAGAAAACGTTTCGCGGGAATGCTGCTTGTGACTCTTGGACCCTTGCTTGCCGAGGCAGTGCAAATTGCAAGCCAAGCACGGATCGCTAGTGCAAAGATTTTTCCAGATGTGTTGCATGTGCAGCAAGTCGAACAAGACCACTTCACATCGAGATCGAAGAGGTGTCGTGAAAGATCGAGAGCGTCTATGGAGTGCTTCTAGCAGTGGCAGATGATTGCTCCTGCTGCAGGGTCTACGGCGGCGTACAGGGCTAATGACGATGGTTGGCCAGCGATCCCGCCCGTCCTTGCCTCTTCGGGTTACGCGCAGATCTGCGATCAACGTCGCAGGGCAAGCCTTTGTGTGGTACGTCTTGGGTGTGTTGATAATCTCTTGCTGCTGTACAGGTGGATATTTATGGAATGTTACATGGCTGAATGGGTATATGATGCTGTGTTCGGGTGCGGTTTGATGTAGATGGGGAGCGACGTCATGCGTACCACCCAACACCGCGAAGCGAAGTGGGAGGACAGGGAGAGTTGAGAAAGTCTAGCGAACCGACAAAGAGATTAGAGTAATAGACGTGTAGAGTGAGCGAGCGTACATGTGAAGTATGAGATCTCAAAACGAATGCAGTCTCCCAGTGTTCTATGTATCGTCACCATCGTGACCTTGTATGCCGTCGGGCGTCAGAAAAACACATTCATTTCCTTGTCTTGCTTTTCAAGGTCCTGTCGATCTAGTGATTTAGAAACTGTCTATAATTGCTCTTGCTTGGCCTCAGCCTCCCCCTCACCCCCCCTCACCCCCCTCCCACAAGACCTAATCCTCTCCCCCCAAAACCACAACACACCCGCCATTGGAAATCCTAGCCCAACCATAAGCAAAGCTATCAAGCTATTTCCCCAGCCATACCCCAAAGCCTCATACATCTTCGGCGCGAAAATAGGCAACACAAACCCAATCACATTCTGCAATAAACACGATGCTGCCATCGCGCTCGCACTATGCTCAGAAAACTCACCCAGCTGATATGCATTGACTGACTGTGCAGTCGTAAAGCTGCCCACCGTGAATAAAGCGACGCCAACATCGACCATGACCCACGAAAGCGTGTGTTCGGCAGACCATCCGTACCAGAGGAGGCCTGCGGGCATGAGCACGAGGCCGGGGATCAGGTACGGGATGCGGAATTCAGGCTTGCCGCGGCCTTTGTTGCGGCGGGTGAGGCTAGCGTAGATGCGGTCCATCAGGTAAGATCCGAATTGGCCATTGACGGTGGCGCCGATGGCCACGGCGATGTAGTGTAGACTGCTTTTAAATTCCGAGGTGTGGTATTTGTCGATCCAGAGGTTTGCGAGCGAGGAGAGCATCAAGCAGTATACACCCATGTCGAGGGCGAGTAACCCTGCGACAAGGTATATGATGGGACGAGTCCAGTACAGGCGTAATGGACGAAAGATACTGTCGGTTATGTTAGAGTGCACGTTGACGGCTTTCACGAAATGCCAGGGCTTCCATGGCAAAGATCTCGAGGAGGTCGTGATAGAAGTTTCTGCTGCATGTTTGCGGCGAAGAAGAACGGGTGTGTAGGTTTCTTCGAGAAAAGTTATGCCTATGATGGTGACGATAGTGTTGACAATGCTTATGATCCAGAATATCCACTGCCAGCGAAGAAGTTGCGTTACAAGTCCTCCCAGGATAGGACCGAGTGCAGGACCAGCATACGTGAGAAGTGAGACGATGGCCATGGATTTGCCACGATCTTCTTCGCGGAAAAGGTCTGCCATTACAGGGAAGGCGAGCTATCGCAGTGCCCACTGTTAGCGATATCGGCATCTAGGTAAGAACGTCTCGGCGAATACTTACAGTGATATCAACGCTAGCTCCTATACCTGCCAGCAGCCGAGCAAATATCATCAGCCCCTTGGAGCTCCCAAATGGAACGACAGCATTCCAAAGGATAAACCATGCATTGCCAATTATCCATACCGGCCACCGACCATATGCCTCAGCCAAGACAGCAAATACAAATGGTCCGAAAGCAAACCCCAGGAAAGTTATCAGCATGATCACCTGCGCAGTGGCAGCATTTGTATGTAATTCATTCTGGATATCGCCTAGCGCTGGGGCGATCATGCTGGCCGACATGTAAGCGATAAGTTGTCCGAGTGAGACCACGGCACCGATGGTCAGTTTGCGTCGAGAACTCCAGTTGTATGGATCGTTCGGATCACTTGGCCCATCCCAGGTAGCCTGATTAAGTTAGCAAGATGATTCTTCGGAGGACTTGCTCTTGATCCCGTACTTGATACTGCTGACGCAGCTTCTCCAGGCGAACATCCTCGTGGTCAACTGTGTCTCCCGCTCCCCCAAAGTGAACTGAAGATACGCTCATATCGCTTGTCACTCGAGGTAAAGGGAACTTCTCAGATCTGGCCATGGCTGGTAATTATGAATGGAGATTGACAGGATCGGTTTGAAACAAAAGCCGTAATAAGACTTCAATTTAAGTCTACTAACTCAGAATGGAGAAAGCAGAAGCTGGCTTGCTGCGCCCCTATTTATTCACTGTTCCATATACTTCGATGACCATGCCCAGATTCTCAGCTGTTTGATCGCCCACGTGATATGCATCGAAGACGGACGCTGATGCCGAAGCCTCCACGCCGCAATTCGCCAATCTTCGCATTGAAGAAACTTCCTCCATGAAGGCTGACTGCGCCCTAACAGGGTAGGGTTCCTATCAGTCCGGTTGGTACGCTATGACCGGACAACGTACTTCGGCTTCGGCATCTCCTATGTCCACGATCTCTCTACCGTACACCCACGTTCCGATCCTAAGGGAAGGATCCCGGATGGGTAACGCCCCGGTACGCCTAAACCCAATGACCCACTCGAGTCGATCACCATTACCGGCATACGTATCTCAACTGAAGGTGACTAGACTGGAAAGTCGTATTATGGCTTGCTGTTGAATACAATACCTCGCAATCGATTCTTGTTCTTCGAACTCTAAGGGAAGGCACTGCTGCAACGAAGGCGGCAGACGCGGAATCAGCAAAACGGGCCATCTAGCAAATAGTACCCGACGACCGTGCTGATGAGAAAACACGATGTCCTAGACTGAGGGTTCATGGACCTCTGTGGTACGTCTTTTGTAAGCATTCTTCCCCTCCTCGTGTACAGAGATAACCCATTGCCTCAATACAGCTGAGCTTATCCGTATCTGACTGCCAGTAAGCCGCGCGTCTCATTCTGAAGAAGTACTTTTTTGAGGTCGAGTTGGCGATGGTGCATTATATGGTCATGTCCTAATCCTGAGGGAGTAAATGGTTCTGAGAGATTCGGTTGTTTGCCACATGCTGGTATGTCTCGAGCCGAACGAGGATTGATTTGCCATTTGGGGTAAAGGAGAGTCAGCAGAAGAGCAAGCTGGCGTGGGGTTGCTCGGAAATTCTGAGACGGAATCCAACGGAGAAAGGGATTCGAAATGTGAAAGGTTGCATATTGCGAAGCATGAGGCATGCTCCATGCCGTTCAGGAGAGAAATAGGCATAAGCCTTTTCGCAGGGATTGTCAGTGGCTTCCTGCAGGATGGAGTTGACTAAGGCTTTATTTGGACGTGGATGTCAGTGCTGACGCGAAGGATGACCAATTGCAAGTGGCATCATCAGGCCTCTAGACAGATGCTGTGCTGCAATGCTCCAGATGCAAGCTTCTACGCCTTTCAAGAGCATGCCAACAGCGAACGATATGCCTCTCCGGAAGTCAGTTGTTAGCACGTCGGTATGCTCGCAATCGTATACAGTCAAAAAACAAATGTTCAGAGTGCATTCGACTCGTCTTATGTTGTTTCGAACGTCGCGCTCTACGCGGTCTCGCGTGCCTTTAGGTTCGATGTAGCGCAGCCTCAATAAGTCGGGTACGGCTTCCAGCCACGGCCCGCACCCAACGGCCCGCAGACGTGTCTCGCTGGTGCCTTGAGACCTAACGGAGCCCTTTCAGTTACCCTGCCAAGAAGACACCATTGCCGTTGCGTTGAGACGACCTTAGAGGTGATTGGTTGAGTCGTTCGGCCTCGTATAGTTGGTGAGGGTACTATATAGGTAACCAGAACAACACGGTAAGGTATCTAAATGAAGTGCACTGCGATCGAGAGAGTTATACGTCAGGTGTGAGATGCTACCCTTGCTGTGATGACCCTTGACTAGAGGTTGACACCGATGTAAAGTCATTCTAGACCCTCCACACCGTTTAGCTGTGCCATCTACAGCGCAAAAGAGTAAGGCGAGAAACGAAAGTAGAGTTAGACGATAAGTAGTTGTGGGACTAGGTCTCTTGATCGGTGGTCAGACTGTTTTTGATCACGGAGGGCTGCAGCCGCGATTGACGCAAGCTAGCTGAGAATTAGGGGAAGAAGCCAAGGATGAAGAAGATGCATCTCCGTATCAGTCGAGGACATTCGTCGGTAATGCCGAGCATGACGATGCGGCAACATCAGGTAAGTGATTTTGGAAAAGTCCTTGCAACCATTGTCGCTCCCAACAAAGTAAAACACAGCAACAAGCAGCTGCTGAACCAATTCGCTCTCTCCCGCGCTTGCGCTTCCGTCGTCAGTCTCTCAGCGCGCCAGTCTCCTCTCGTTGCGTGTTGGCTACAGCGATCCATGGAGACTTTCAAATACTCAACGCGTTGCATTTCTCTTGCCTTCTTCGGTGCGAATATCCCGCCTTCTCTTCATGACCTGATACCAGTTCTTGACGTTGAGGTTGCAATGTCCTGCTCTTATCAGTTCCAATTTCCCAAATCCTCGTAATGATATATCCCACCATCAGTACGCTTTGTGCACGCAAAGCACTAAAGCTGTTCGAAATGGCTCATACAGCGTCCTATCTTCACCTGCCAGCACATGCCCATTCCAGTGTTTCTTGTTGAATTTTCGGTGCTCTCCCCTTTACAATATTCGAACCTTTGTTCTATGCAATCCTCATCTCTTCATCCCCTTTAGTTTCTCTTGCACACTAACCTCCGCCGCCCTCTGCACCCTCAAATTTTCCAGCTCCCTCTCCACACCGCGATTCTTCTTAACCGCCTCTTCTCTCTCCTTCATCCTTTCCCTTACCATATCCAAGCGCTCTTCAATTGCCCTCCTGACTGCACTCTCCAGTCCCTCTTTATCAACGATACCCTCATCTGCAATGAACCTTCTCGCAAACTCCTCTATCGATGTAGGACTGGGTCCTGGCCCGCCGGTGTGGTACCCATTCTCGTGTGTGAGAAGAACGCCTGGGATGGGCGACGCGTGTGTGCGCAGGTGCGAGGTAAGCGGTACGGGCAGGGTTGTAGGGTTTATGACGGGGATGCTAGGGAGGGGTGTTCGTGGTTGGGCGGGTGGAGACGAAAGGATGGCGTCCATGAGGCTGTTTTCGAACGACTCGTTGTAGGGTATCTTAGCTGGAGAGTAATCAATTACGGGAGAGGTAGGTTCGGCATGCGGAGAGTTATCGGGCGAGCCGTCTGCGTCTGCGTCGGGTGTGAGCGGCGCGTTGGCCATGATCGTGTCTTCTTGTTGCGCCATGTTTCTTGCTCTTGATTTCTGATTTATTTTGGAAAAGCGCGATCTGTGATGCAAGAGAGTCGTGGTATTAGTGCGCGACGAGCTTAAGCTTCAATGTGGAGATGGGAATGCATGAGCGCACGGACCTCTCGTTCATCGCGACTTCCGCCTAGATTTCTGAGCGACTACTCGTACAACTTTGCATTGTCCCCTTTGCGCTACCCAGACCCACGTTCAAACTTTATCACCTTCAGCCACTCGTAAATCGCTTCCACCAGTCCTGTCTACCAACGATGGCCGATAAGCTCCGCGCGCAACAGCAACTCGAGGCGCTCCAAGCACGCTACATCGGTATCGGGTCCGCCGACACTTCCAAGCACGAATGGACGTCCAACATGGCACGCGACTCGCTCAGCTCGTACATCGGACACCCCCCACTGCTGCAGTACATGAGCATCGGGTTGGGACAACCAAGGGAGAAGACGAGGGTGCAGTTTCTGGAGAGGATGATCCAACCCGTGGGACCGCCACCGAAGGTGAGTTACCCCAGCAAGATTCCAGGGGGTTGAGTTTGCTGATGAAGCTCTAGCAAGATGATTGATTACGCTACGATGCGTTGGCGGTCATGTGAACGAAACAGCTATGGGCATACATACATGGCGGAGAATGGCGCATCCAATCGCCGAAGGCAAATGGAGCACAGCAATGGAAAATACAGCCGAGAGACACGAAAAGATGGACATGATATCCACAGCTATCAGAAGACACTGCTCGGATTGCTGATGCGAAAAATGATTTTGATTTATACCCAAGTCTTCATGTAGTAGCGCGGCGGCTTCACACGCGCTTGCGGATTCCCTGCATCCACATATCGTGGAGGGAAAATGCCAACAACCTAGCCATATCGATGGCTACATACTCCATCGCTATGTTCCCTTTGTACTGTCCCAGTGATGCTCAGCCCCTAATCGCTATCACTCGCACTGCCTGTCGGTCCGTCATCGTCATCCGCGACCACATCACCTCCCGCTTGCAGCGCATACTCTGCCTTCTGCAGCTCAGCCCTCAATACCGTGTTTCTCGGATCAACCAGCTCCAACGGCTTCAATTTAGCCTTGTTCCGTATCCTAGGATCGCATCCCGCGTCGAGGAGTATGTCGACAATGGGGTGGCCTGCAGATTCCCAGTCGGACTTATTGAGCGAGTTTACGTAGCGAACGGCTTTGTGGAGAGGCGTGTCTTGTTCCAAGCGGTCGATGTTATCGATCTCGACGCCTTCTTGGTCGAGGAGGACGTCCAGGACGTCGTCTATGAGATAGATATTAGCCTTATCCTTTGCTTGAATTGTGAACACCGCCTCATATGGCTCTGAAAACGATGCAAGGGTACATCAAGGGTTCACATACAGCTTCCGTATGTCGCTGCAACGTGCAAACAGCCGTTGCCCACTCCGTCAGCAGCCTTGTTTAGCGCCTCCGCGACATACTCCTTCTCCTTCTTTCCGGCCTTCTTTGCTTCCTTGGCTAGATTGGCAATAGCTTCTTCCAAGAGGGAAGTGTTGTCACGGCGGCATGCTTCGAGGATCAGCTCGCGAGGGGAAGCGCCCTGTATTTCCGGTCAGAGTCCGCTCTTCGCGTGTCGATAGCATTGTGTCGCCACGGACCTCCTCGTCAGCCATGCTGAATGATACCTAAGAGTACAGAGAGCTTCAGAAGCTTTAAGTACCCGGTCTGAGTGCGTGGATCAAGCCCACGGAAATCGAATCGAACGCGGTAAACGTGCGCTCGCAGTAGCGGGGTGACGAAGGAGCAACAGCAGTCGCTACAAGAGGGTGGCGCGGGCGGACGCTGCGCTCGACTCAGGACAACAGACAGCAGGGGGCAGAGAAGTGTCTCAAAACAGTGTTTTGAACAAGACACAGACTGTCAACGTCAACGCGAAACAGTCTCCCGCTATGTTCGTACTCCTGTGGCTGAAGCAGCCGCAGCCCCGCACTTTACCCTTTTGGGCCTCGAGCTCCCCAGGGTCCCGCCATAACTTTTTGGGTTTCCATCACTCTCGTACATCCTGGTTGCATGTGAACCCACCACAAGTGTTGCCCACCATGTTAATCTGTAAGCTTCCATACCCTGACTTTCCATAAATATACTGTCCTAACTTATTTCCAGTCTGCCCAAACTGCCACAACATGCTCCGCGTCTCCAAGGTGCCACCGGGCGACCCATCCACCGCCGCCGTCGAAGGCCGCTCGCGCCTCGAATGCCTGACCTGCCCATACCAACACATCTTGACGAAACAGCTCTTTGAGCGCAAAGAAATCACACCGAAGCAGCCGGATGATGCGCTAGGTGGAGAGGGCGCATGGGATAACGTTGATAAGACGAATGGTATGTGGAAGGAAATATTGAGGGAAGACAAGATGGAAGCTGATTGGAAACAGTGCAATGTCCGAACGATAAGTGCAGGAACTTCGAGGCGTATTGGTATCAGCTCCAGATTCGGTCTGCTGATGAACCTATGACGGCGTTCTACAAGGTACGTCCCTGGTTGTTGTCAAAAGTTGCAAGCGCGCGTCGAGCTGACCATCGCACAGTGCACGAAGTGTGCCAAGGAGTGGCGGGAGTAACCTTTCGTGCTGGTCACATCTGTAGCCTTGCATTGCATATTTGGAGTCTTGGAGAAAGGATGCGTTTTACGATATACCCGGCATTTCTCTCTAATTTCGAATTCTTCGACAATGATATTCTGTTCATTTTAGCATTTGCGTTTCTCTGAGTGTCCTACTTTCCTGGGTCATTTACTCGTGTCGTTCGTCCCAAATGTGCCGTCCAATCAACCTGGAGTAAATCCAGCATCGCCTGGATTCGAATGATTGGATTAGCATATGGTGAAGGTACATGTGGAGCTGTACGTCACCCTTGTTCGGATGGCTCAGACCCCTGCCAGAATGTGTCCTTGATTGGAGGATTAATCTAAGATGACCGACACGAGTTCTTGTTCGAATTGATCTTATCGACTTGTGTGCGCGTTGGCTTGAAAGGCAACGAGGTATTGACCAATTGGGCCGCACCACCCTTGTCAACGGCTGAGCGCACAAATGTGCGCTCAATCTTCGAGTGCGCTCATCAGCCTTGTGCGAAAACATACGCCTATTTCATGACGCAGTTTCTTCACCTTCCCTACTCACTCTTTCCAGCTTAACATCGATTGCCACGGTCATGTCTCGCTACCCATCGTTCAGTGCCTCGGAGGAGGAATTGGAAATATCCACGCACAGCTCAGAGCATTCGTTCGAGTATGCCAATAGCATTGAAAGCAAAGGCACTCACGTGTCCCCGAGCAGAACGTCTAGGAAAAGTCTCTATGATCAGGACCGGCCTCGACAACGCCGCAGACTGAATACTAATGCATCGATGCACGACCAGAACTCACAACTGGCCTGCCCATTCGCGAAGCACGATCCATTGAGACACAGGCGATGCTTCAAATATAAGATGGATCAGATCTCTAGGCTGAAGTAGGTGTCTTTTCCTATCTTATACCTTCCATATGGCATACTCGATTGATTAACGCTATCAATTAGACAACACTTGTTTAGGGTTCACCAAGTACCCATCCACTGCGTACGGTGCTCACAGACTTTCAGCACAGAAGATGAAAGAGATGCGCACCTTCGTAGCATCCCAGGCTGTACGATTCAACCGAGCCAGACGCGATTCGGGATCAACGAGACGCAAAAAGCCCAACTGGCTCAACGTGTTTCGTCAAAGAAGTCAAAAGAGGAGAACTGGTATCTAGTCTATGAGATCTTGTTCCCAGGTGCTCCAAGGCCGGAGACTCCTTGTACGTATCGGAAGGCTTCGAGAAGAAACAAATCACCTAACGAAGCAAGATCTGGACGGCACACAATTCTCCGAAGAGCTTTTTGCTTTAAGAGAATACGCAGTCCAAGAAGCTCCAGCTCGCATTGCACAGCTCGCTTCAGACCTCCAAAACCACTCAAGCTATCCCTCGGCACCCCCAGAGTATAAGCTCCGCTTCCAAGCTTTTGCATTTGCAGCTGTAAAGAACGTTTTCGACGCCGTTGTTGACCAATGGCTCCGCGGTGGGATTCCCGTAGCAGATCCAGAGCACACGAATCCGACGACTCCAGCCCCTCCATCGGACACCATCTACCCTACGCCATCAAACGTCACTGTGGAAAGCTCTTCGCCAATGTCCAGAATGCAGTTCTCCGACCCTAGGCCATCAGACTCCAAGACAGAACCTCCAGTAGAACAGATTGGAGGTGATACTGGTGCTTTTGACGGGTCGCTACCTTCGTTTGTGGGGGGAACAAGGGCTTGGACCGGTGTTGAGGAGCCGTCGGGTCTGGACTGGCTTTCTATGGTTGCTGATATGGATTCGAAGTCGTGGGATGAAGATTTGATGACTTGTTTGGATACCACATTACAGCAACCTTTGAAGTGAGGAGATAATCAATACGATATAGTGAAAACAATAAATCGATGCGATATATACAGAGCTTAACTCAATGTCACATTGAGGGAAGGAACGAATAAATATCTTGGCACTATTCTGAGGTGTATATATACTCATGCAGCATAATCTACACAAATGGCCTCTTAACGCACATTCTGAAGTAACTCAGCGTAGTAAAACAATACTCCGATTTATTTCGTCCTCTATTGTGTCTTGTCCTTCGGAGGTTGGCTAGGTTGGCCAATAGAGATCAAGCGACTCCGAGCGATCCCTTTAGAACAGGTTTCAGCTCTTAGTTCGAGATTCCGAATAGGTTTTCGGAAGCTCGGAAACTACTACTACCAGCTGAGGGTGACGAGAGCCCGACCAATCAGCATCCGGCAAATCCGAACAGGCCTATCGATCCTCCTGGATCACAAGCAAGCGCGCAGGAACGGAGTTAAGTGCTGACTTGGAATTTGGGTGTTGACGTATATTTGAATTTATATTTATACTGTTGTTTGCGTCCAGCTTCTGCGCCAAACCTGACTGACTATTTACACTATATCTGCTCGGCGAGTTGGTACAAAGGCCTTTCGACGCAACACACTCGCAAGATGGGAAATACCTGGACACAGTTTTTCCCTCCAAAACCACAGTTCACGGAGAAGAACCTACCAGATCTCTTCGGAAAGGTAAGGCGACACATTTCTCAATGTACTCATTTCTTAACACATCACAGGTATTTATCGTCACCGGATCAAACACTGGCATCGGCAAAGAACTCGCACGCATGCTTTACTCTGCCAACGCAAAAGTATACATCGCCGCACGTTCCGAGGAAAAAGCGAAGAAAGCCATTGCCGATATACAAGCTCTGTACACAGCTTCCAAAGGCAGCCTCATCTTCCTTCGCCTCGACCTCGCCGATCTCACTACGATTAAATCGACAGTAGAAGAATTTCTTTCCAAAGAGTCGAAGCTAAACATCCTCTTCAACAATGCAGGCATCATGTCCGTACCGGACGTACCAGACAAAACGGTCCAAGGCCACGAGATGAACCTGGGCGTCAACAACGTAGGCACGTTTCTACTAACGAAGTTGTTGACTCCGATTTTGCAATCTACCGCACAGATTGAACCGCCAAACACCGTCCGCGTCGTCTGGGTATCCTCGAACATCGATCTCGCAGGCGAAAAGAACGTCGGTCTTCCACTAGATAATCTCGACTATCATAAGAAGATGCCAGGCATGACGCGCTACGCCTTAAGCAAGACGGCAACCTGGCTTCATGCCGTGGAGTATGCGAAGTTGACCAAGGCTGATGGCATCGTCAGTGTGCCTGTTAATCCGGGAAATCTGAACAGTGAGCTGGCGAGGGAACATACGAGATTCGTACAGTGGATATTGGGCTTCATTGTTCATCCTGTGTATCTGGGAGGGTATAGCTTGCTGTTTGCCGGGCTGAGTCCGGAGATCACCATGGAGAAGACGGGGAGCTTCAGTAAGATGATATTGTTAGGGCTTTGATCGTGAACATGCTAATATGGTTCCTTAGTATGGCCGTGGGGACGGTTTGGCACGGTGAGAAAGGATCTTGAGGCCGCGACGAAAAGCGAGGCAGAGGATGGCAATGGTATGTATCGTTAGAAACATTTGGTGGGTCATACTGACTGCTTTTAGGCAATGCGAAGAAGTTTTGGGATTGGACTGAGGAGCAGGTGGTACATTACGCTTGAGAACAAGTATCAGGGTATAAAAGGCTCTGGTTCCTTATCACTAAGTCTCATACAATTGTAATGACGCTACCATCTGATTGACCCCCATATTGATGTCTCGCGATACTCGTGATACCTATGATCAAGGAAGTGCAAGAGAAGTTCAAGTGGAAGAAATACAGCTCTTCTTGCCTATCTGACTGGTAGAGAGCTCGCGATAATATATTACACCATCAGCGTGTCAGAAGTCGGCGATATTTTGTTAAACGTGAGTACTGGTCAATACGGAGCTAGCATTTTACCAATGTAGACAGACGACCGATAAGTATCATCTGCAATATGTGTCCGTCAAGGGACTTGGAAGTGCGGGTACATTGCGGATGTGGAGATGGAAAGGGTGCCCGTTGTTCGAGACGCGCTAAGTGGGGAACAGCGCGTCCAAGCTACGGGAAAGGAATGGTTCGATCAAGCCAACATAACGTGCCTGACGGCTCGCTTTTTGTTGTCTAATTCTCCATGCTTCTCACAATAGTTCTATTACGCGGCACTTATCTACAATGATTCATGAGAACCTAAATTTGTTAGGTCGTTATGATCGCAACCAGCAGCTGATTCGTGGAAGAATGAAACGTCCCGGCTTGCCACCACTCACTAGCCACAATATACCCCCATATTCGAAGCATGCTAAACGACGATCAGGACCAATTAATCTGGGGACTACCAATTACTCGAAAACATTTAAAGATGGGTCTGCCCAGAGTCTTGGTCGTCGTACAAGCCTCTTGATTGCTTGGTCTTCCAATGAAAATGAGGTCTCAAGGTAAGTCAAGCCTATTCTATTGCTTGCTCCTATTAAGCTAATCTTGTGATAGTCTTGACAGCAGCTGCCATAGCTACGTTCGCGGGCCCCACAGCCGCAGCGGCAAACAGCTCTTGTACCGTAACAAAGTATGCAGATGTACCCGCCGCAGTATCATCTTGCACCGCCATTACGCTTTCGAATATCCTTGTTCCCGGCGGCCAAACACTCGATTTGACTAAGCTAAAGACTGGGACCACTGTGACTTTTGCCGGCAAAACGACCTTCGAGTACTATGATGGCAACATCGACCTCATCAAGGTGGCCGGCACAGACATCACCATTACCGCCGAACCGGACGCAGTGATTGACGGAAACGGTCAAGCATGGTGGGACGGTTTAGGTTCCAACGGCGGAATTTCCAAACCAAACCACTTCATCACCGTCAGCAAGGCGAACGGCGCTTCCACGATTAAGGATTTATACATCCAGAACTGGCCGGTGCACTGTTTCTCCATCTCCAACTGCAACGGTCTCAGCATCTACAACATTACGCTTAACAACACTGCTGGCGATGCGCCGAATAACCGTTCGGATGGTCTGGCAGCGGCGCACAATTCTGATGGTTTCGATATCTCCTCATGCACGAACCTCACTTTGAGAGATTCATGGGTCCGCAACCAGGACGATTGTGTGGCTGTTACATCAGGCGATCAAATCACTGTGCGAAATATGTACTGTGATGGCGGCCACGGCCTCAGTATCGGCAGCGTAGGTGGCAAGTCGAACAACAACGTCACCAACATCCTCTTCGAAGACAGCAAGGTGCTCAACAACCAGAACGGCGCGCGTATCAAGACGAACTCCGAAACTACTGGATACATCGCCGGCATTACTTATCGCAACATCGAACTGCAGAACATCTCTACGTATGGTATTGATATCCAGCAAGATTACCTTAACGGTGGACCAACGGGCGAACCGACCAACGGTGTGATTATCAAGAACATCACGATGGAGAACATTCACGGAACAGTAACGGGCAAGGCGAAGGAGTATTACATTCTGTGCGGCGACGGATCGTGCTCGGATTTCACCTTCAACAACATCAGCATCAGTGGAGGAACCAACAGCAGCTGCAACTTCCACCCTGAAGGCGACTTCCAATGCACGGAATAGCGGCACGCGACGGAAAAATTCAAATTCATTATCATGTAAATATTCTACCCCATGTCTGTATCGAACACCCTTTTACAAAGCGCCAAACGAAACAATGAAGAAACAAATGTTGTAACTCTAAGCGAAGCGCTCGCTCTATCTCGTAACAGCCCATTAGCAACATCTACTCTAGATTTCTAAACACTCTATAGCTCATCGTGGTTGGAACCATCGCTCGTCTTCTCAGCCGCAACAGCCTCATGTTGCGCTTTAGAAGAGCGATAAGACTCCACGTTCTCCGTCTCGATACTGACCTCGAACAAGCCGCTACCGACCAGCCCGCCCCCTTCCACATGCGCGACCTCAAGCTCAAACCACGCATCAGTACGAGGTACATCTCCGATACCCAGCTCAGCTCTGAACGTGGCGTTGCCGTCTAGCCCGATGTCGAGCTCCCGGACTACCGCGTTCCTTCGAACATGTCGCATGGACACGTGAAGCGATAACTTGGGCGTTATAGGGGAGACTGAGATGATGGCATTCTCCAGTTCGGATGCGTCAAAGGAGAAGCGCCGGGGCTCGGACTCGGGAGTAACATAATCGCTGACGGAAAGGCCAGCGGGGAGCAACGTAGCTGTGTCTCTAGCGTTGTCGTACTGCGTGAGACCACGCGAGACAACGTGGTCTAGGAAACTTGATACTGCGTCTTCGTTGTGGAGGATGCTGTAGGTCCCACCTGTGCGGAGCACTCCTGTGATGAGGTCTTCTTCTTTTGCTTTGCTCATGGCCGCGTCTTCATCAGTTGTCTCTGGCGCATCTGACGGCGAGCGCGGCGGTGGAAGAAGACCCAAATGGACGCGAATACCTTCATCGCCTGCATGCCATACGTGGGCGATTTGCTCGTCGAGGTGTAGGTTTCGTGTCCTGGTCAGCGCTATAATGGCAGTCTTGTTGGTAGGTAGGGCATTAGAGTTATAACGAAGGGCTTTGAATGCAACACCAACATCGAGGCCTTCATGAGGATGCAAATGCTTGGCAATGCGGCCTTTTTCTTCGTTCTCTTCATCTTCCAGTTCTTCACTCGAGCCTCTGCTCTTTGTGGAGTTTTGAGCTGTCAAGCCTTCTCCGGGCCCCTCATCGTGGGCGGTCCCTTCGATCTCCTGCAAGAGCCAGGCCTGAATGGGTATCTGCATCTCTGCGATCCTGCTGGTGTTTCTAAGCGCATCTTGTAAGATAGCGACTCTCCGTCCATAGCAGTCTTGGGTTGGATCATCGCGAATCAGCGCACAGATGATGATGTTGCCCCTTTCTTTTCCATACGTCCTGCGAATCTGTTCACGAAAGTACCTCCACTGCCGCCTAGAATCCTTGATGGCTGCACTGACTGCTCGCTCAAAATTACCAGGTGTGTCGCTTCGTGGTGTGTTGGGGCCGGGTTTTGTGGTTTTCCCACTAACCCGGTCGATTATTCCGTTATCTTTGTTGAGCGTGTGGTGGGTGACGCGCCCTGTGCAGTCAAGTGAACCAGGCTCAAAAGGATGTCCCGCCTTGCCTTCTGGACCGTCGGTCATGATGCCACCGAAACAGCCTGTAGAAAGGTCATGAGGTACCTGGTCAGTAATGTTGTTTTCAGCGCGTAGATCAAGGAATGCGGGACTTTTGTCGAGCTTAAGACCTGGTGGGTTACTCAACCCATATGGTGGCTTTGCTTGGTCGGCCCAATTACTATGCGCATAGAAGTCTTGAATGCCGTGCAAAGCTCGGCCAAATCCCTCGATGGCGGAACACTTTCCTCTAGAAAACCAGTGCATTTGAAGCTCCGGGAACGAAAAGCGACAGTCACTACCCGAGATATCAACTTCAGGTGTAACAATCCGTGCATCCTTGTCAACAATCTTATCCGCGGCCTCCACACCTTCTAGAAACCTCAGACGTAGATGATTTGTGCATATCTGTAATTCCGCTGTAGCCTCTTCACGCGTGCGAGGATACGCAACGCCCAGCCCATATGCTTCTGCGTCGAAGAAATCGGCATTGTCACAATGAGCTTCTGGACCTTCTGGCGTCGGGTCTAACAAGTCAGGGGCTCCGACCGCTCCATTCGTGCCCCACCCAACGTGGCCATCAGGTCCCGATCTTCCTGCCAGTTGATGAAGGCTCAGCTCTTCGAAGCATCGACCGTCTGATATCGTGACGCCGGGCGGGCAAGCGAACGCGGCCCTGGTCATCCGCTCATGTTCGCAGTGTTGGCCGACCACCTCAGGCTCGTTTATAGTCCCGAAACCTGAACTTGGAATACTCCACAGGACACAACTCAGTACGAGGGGCACAAGTGAGGTGCGGGAGCGTCGCCTTTTCATATCGATAGCTAGCCGCGCGCTAGGAACAACTTGAAGATATTCCCAGAATCTGCCTAAATTCGATGGCGTTATCCAACAGTCGTTATCGGTCCATGCCGTTGTCTGCGTGTTTGTGTTGCAGTTGACTCAGTGAGCCGGTGTGGTGTAATCGTTGGACTAGCCCGAAGGCTCTGTTCCAATGTGACGAAAAATCTGTGTCACTGCTGTGGCGCAGTTGTGGCTGAAGGAGTCTGCGTGACACGTTGCGCGCATCGTCTGATCGTTCACTCGCATTATGGAGACGTGATCACTTATAAAGATGCATTAAACACTATCATGCTTCTCATACTCATCAGGAAGCTCTAGGGGACTGAAGTTACTTGCCTGTGGAGTCTTAGTCTACCTTTGAGAAAAACCCTGCACTCTCATGCAAACTAATAATGCCTGGCATCATCCACCGCCAACCAGGCTAAAGTACCTCACGGTGCGGAGTAGCTGGAGTAAGATGCACCGAGCCGCTTGAGGGAGCTGCCAGACGCGCGATTCCTCCAATCATTACAAGCGCTAAGGCATACAACTGGAGATCGGCCATTTGCCCGAGAACACATGGCGGCACTATAAAATGTACCAGCCCCAAGATGGCAATTTGGGCAGAGAGCAAGTTGAAGCTGTTCTCAAATGTTGTTTGGTGTCGGGCCGCCTTATATCTTAGGAATGTTGAGCCCAATAAAAACCATGAAGGTCCTCGTGTTGTTGCTTGGCATAGTACCTGCGGTATCTTGCATCCAAGCAATGGACGAACAGAGCCAGCCCTTTCCTGTGTCGAGACGCCAATCGTATGCTGATCTTGATGTTCATATTTGAGAAGTCTACTGACCATATTCCAGGGTGAACAGCACCATTCTAACATATCACCCTGCAACCGATCCAAATGGCGTCGGCGTACTCGTCTTGCCAGGCGGTGGCTACTCGTACACGTCTATGGAGAAGGAAGGTTATCAACCGGCCGCCTGGCTGAACCAGCGCGGGTACGATGCCTGGATTTTAGACTATGCCACGGCGAATACCTCAACAACGCCCCTCTACCCACTACCTCAGGACCAAGCTTTGGAAGCGGTTAAGCAGATTCGAGCAAAGCATTCCGTATCGAAGTTGGGTATCTGGGGTTTCTCAGCAGGGGGCCACCTAGCTGCAACTACCGTAACAAACTCTTCTGCAGACCTTGACTTTGGCATCCTCGCATGTAAGCAATGACAGGGTGCAAAATGGGTGCTGGTGCTGGCAATTGTCCGGAAACTCTCAGACTTTCCATTTGTGTCTGAAATTTCAGACATTGACAGCTGCCTAAAACACCTACTTTCACCCACTCCTTTGGTTTTAGAACATTACACTGACTTTGTGCCCCGCCTTTAGACCCTGTTATTACTCTAGACCCGAAATACACACATAACGGGTCACGAACGAACCTCATCGGGAGCAATGCTTCACCTGAGCTTCAGTGGCAGTTGTCAGCAGAGAACCGAGTGTCCAACTCTACTCCACCAGTGTTCCTGTTCCACACTGCCAATGATGGATCTGTCCCCATCCAGAACACGCTTTTCTTCGCTAGTGCGATGGCGAGCCATAAGCGACCCGTTCAGACGCTGATTTTGCCTGATGGAGGACATGGACTTGGATTGGCATTAAGCGATCCGGTCAGAACCTGGACTGGTGAACTAGAAAGATTCTTGAAGTACTCTATCTAGGAAGTAGCATGCAAATATATAGTCTAAACGAGATGAATATTGTCCAAGGAGATGCAGTGTAGAACTAATACAACAGACATTAAATCAACGATCACACTATATGTGCAGTAAGGTAACTGCATAGCTTCGCATGGGTATCGTGTTGCATCCGTCTCGACCGCACTGCTTCTCGCAAAAATTTGAAGTATATTGATCAGTGCTCAAGAAAATGGGAAAGATTGTCGCGTAGCTCTTGTACCGACGTTTCAATGCGTTGAGGATGAAGTAGGCACAGGCAGTACACGGTGTAGACGCGTCACGATCTCAAGGTAGTCTTTCTCGTTCTCGTCCGTAATGATCCCATGTCGGATGAAGAAGTCGATCATGACAGCCGCACAATTCGTCTTGAACTCCCGATTCATCATGGCCTTCTTCACTTGCTCTAGGTCCCACAAATAGAATTCTTCTACCTCATCGTCCTGAGGCTGGGGTACAATGTGTTCAGGTAGCTCGATATCGTAATTGTAGAGGCAGACTGGAATCAGCAGACTGGAATTGCCTCCATCAGCAGCGCTACTCTTCGCGACATACGTGATCGCGCCACAAGCTTTGGCGTTTGCGCGAACGAAGTCGGCCGGTATAGACGCTTCCTCGGCAGCCTCGTGGACAATGCACTCGAATGGTGATTCTTCTGCCCGCACCCCACCCGCGATGGTCGTGTCCAACATGCCCGGGTAGGTGATGAGATGAGCGCTTCTTCGCCCAACCCAGATTTTAATTCCCTCCTGGGTTCGTACGTATGCAGTCATGTGTGCACCTCGACAGCAGATCCCAAATAGACGCGCAGCACTGCGTAGCATCTGCACGGTTGGATATTTGGCACCCACGATTCTATAATTTTCCCATTGCATGGTGGTGAGGAAAGGGAAGGTTTTGTTTTCGACAGCTTTTTCTATCACTTCGTAAAAAGCGCGGCTGCACGCTGCCGCAGTGTCTTTCCCATCTGACTCATCCAATAGCTGCACTGTCTTTGGAATGTTGTGGTTCACCTGAAACGCAGCGGTCCATGAAAGCCTTCGCACTACCGATGGGTGAATATAGCCATGGGGTCGAGGGTCATCAGGGAGAAGAAGTTGGTAAAACGAAGAACTGTCATCTTCGTTGTAGGGCGCCCTAGATAGGTCAATGTGTGGAAAACTACTTTCATTAGTATGCTATTGTTGTTGTAGTGAAAAAACATGCGTGAACTTGCCTGTCGACGGCCTTCAGAAGATCAAGGTAAGCTGGCTTCGCCATTATTGTCCGAAACTGATGCAATTAAGGTTGACGCAACCCAAGCCGTGGGAAAGAGCCGCGTTTAGGTTGCGGAGGCGGGCCGAAATCAGCTAGATTCGCCGTATTGAACAGTGTCGCGGTTCTAGCTTTTTCAAAAAATCCAACTGTAACGCAAATGCAGATTTGTGCGGCTTGACACGTTTACGGACCGTTTTGTACACCTGCCCAAATATAACTGTCAACGTCACGTGTTGCTAGCGTCTTGGCACTCTTGCCTCTCCACAACGAACACCGAGATTCTATCGAGGTACATCGAATTCATCAGATATTCGATTTCACTACAAATACGGGATTTGAACGCAACATACTCGGTGACTGGAAGACAGTCGCCGCAAAACGTACAAAGACAAATGCCTGATTCTAGCGATAGCACGTACGCATTCCACTTCTCAAAGTAGATAATCGCAATGAGTGACGGAAAATATAGGACTAATCCAATGAGAAGTGAGAAACACCGAGCTATCAACTTTATAAATACTATCGACCTTGCAGCTATGTATGATAGTAGCTTCTGATTCAGATTATAACTAATTGTTGAAGCACACATCGCAATGCTAGAGAATCCGCCCTTTTGGCATTACCAGGAGAACTAAGAAACCGCATTTGGGAATTGGCCTTCGGTTATCGTACCGTCCATCCAAGGGCTCTTCGTGGAAAGATTGACTGGCTACCGCACCGGCGAAGGCTTCAGGCTTCGAAGTGGGGTGTTTCTTATGACCCATGCCTCGAGAAACGATCGGACTATGAGATCTACGAGTTGAGCCTCCAAGATGCAGATGCCAATCATTGGCACAGCGACATGGATCCTGATCATGGAGCACCTGGCTATCATAGATGCGATCAACAAGCAACTCCGAGACCATTCCACTACTTAGTTCCACCAGTATGTAAACAGCTCTGGACCGAAGCCTCAGATTGCGCTTGGAAGACAGTTACTTTTGCTTTTACGGCTTCTGGCGACTTCCAACAATTTGTTCACTTCTCGGGGGCTCGATTGGACCAGATCCGACAGATTTGCCTGATCAGCCCCGGTATGGATTTTTTCAGTAGACATCCACTCACTGAAAAAGATAAATTTGAAAGAAGTTGGGAAAGAGCACTCGGGTCAGGTGTTATGGAAAAATTCACCTCCCTGGTCGGTTTGCATCTGATCCTCCGTTGTTTCTTCGGAACGTCTCAATGGGATATCACTACTGTAGAGAACTTGGAGTTCCCGCCAGATGAATGTTTGTACCTTCCAGATATCATACGAGAATTCCAGCAACTTCGGCTTCGTCCGGATCGCACAACTGTGTTAGTCACAAATGCTGATCGTGACGAGCCATACGGGTTTCAAGATTTTACGGTACCCAAGAGACGCAGAATGGCACAGGTCATCCGAGATCTTATTCTCCAGGCCAAGCCTGATCGTGACTGGAGCGGACCGGGACAAGAAATGGTGATATGGCCTAGAAGAACGAATTGATTGAACAATTTTTGGGCTGCGTTTTGTTTTCGAAGCAAAGGCTATCGCTGTTCCCGAACAACAGAGATATAAAAGATTCTAGGAGAAGAAGATAGAAGAATTCTGTGCTCAGTTGAGTCTTTGCGGAGAACGAGTAAGCGTCCTCGAAGGCCTAAGGCTGTTACACAGCCATGGTGAAGGTGAAAGCCTACGATGATAGAGTATGCTCCAACTCAAAGACGTGTCGAATCCAATCTATCTCGCGATTACATTAGTGAAAACCCATCCTGAGACAGAGCAGACCCTTCATATCAGAAAGTCATGATGTTACGACGTAGTTTATTGCTTGGAATTTTGGTCTGTTTAGAAGGCGCACTTCTGGCTGCTTGTTTCCACCAGTAACAGCGTCATGATTCTATAGCTTGTTAATGTGAGGATATGGCGGAGAATTCCAGCTTGGCAAAGGATATTAGTACATCATACAACGCTCTTGCCAAATAGAGTTTCCGACCAGAGGAGACAACAATGAAGAAAAGCTTTAAAAACGCTAAAAACCATTCAATCTCCCGAGTGCATCATAGCTAGAGCGATCGGTTTGCTTAGGAGTGTCGCGAATTTCTACCCGGATACACCGCAGTGGATGCAGGAGTCCATCGCGAAACTGACCAGCGAGTAAACGCGTGAAATGATGGGCTCAACAGCGGGGATATCCGAATACAAATTTCTAAGCTAGTATCACCGTCGATTGCGGTATTGAGTTGAGTCAGCCAATTATATCAATTGTTATGTCTTTAACTACCTTGCCTTTGTTCTAGGTGAAGATGACTCTTCAGCGTAAGGTTGAAAGTGACCCTGCCATAGCAACAAGCCCTAAACAAAGGAACAACCCCTTCACTCACACTTTTACACCGCTTTTACACCTTTCTTGGCCCCTCTTATATCCGCAAGCTGCTCGCAGACTAAACTTTCAACGCCAAACAGCTGCCACTCTTGGATTAAACGTCGTATCCACCTTTTCCAGTCCACTGATCTCCCAAGACGACATAAGAGGCCAGAGAAAATGGCGACGCGCGTCCAACCACACACAATTTCATACTCCCCAACGCGTCCCGTGAGCTCATACAGCATGAGCTCCACTATCCGCCGCGTGACGCCCTCACCTGACTCCCTCTCCGAGGCCCTATCCCAAGGCTATGCCACACAATCGACACCGCGACGCCCTACAAACATACACTCTATGAAAAATTTGGAGTGTAGAAGTGCCGATAAAACAGTGCTGTCATCAGGCGGTAAGTCCCCGATTGAGCCCCGCGAAAAGCCCGATTCGGAAGTTGGGTAAACGGAGCTATCGAGCAAAACATCAAAAGAGAAACGTGAGTAAACGAAGCTGATGGCATAGTCGAAGTTCACTCGAAAATTGGCAATGAACACAACGTCTCACACACGCGCTCATTGAACTCGCCGTCGGGACGATCAAACATCAGCAGAAGGATAACACCCTCGCGCATTCCTGCGCCTGCAAACCTCACGTCTGGTCGCAGTAGAAAAGCTGTAGATCTCAAACGCCGCAAGGCAGGTCGAATTTCTCCGTCAAAATTGGGTACCCCGCGCCAGCACCGCCCTGTGTTGTCGTCCAGCCCATTGTCCCCGGCCCAAGCAAGCGAGAAGCGAGACTTTTCAGCGAAGACCGAGACCAAAGCCATTTCAACGGAGCCAAAGATGCCTGCCGGTCCCTCTAAAGCGACGACAGCCGTGTCAGACGACGAGAGAGCGCGGCTAGGCGAATTCACGCTGTTTCCCACAGAAGACCCATTTACATCCACACCGCAATCGTCCCCTTCATATCAACACCAAGCAATCGATCCGACACGACCAGCTTCACGCCCTACCTACCACGTCTTAAACTCTCCCCAGTCTACTCCCCAGTCTCACCCCTCTCCCGCCGCACAAACCTCACTCCAATCCCGCCCGCGCAAGACCCTCCCATCATCATGGAAAACCCCTCCCCAGCGAACCAACCCGAACGCAATATCAGCTCCTCAACCTCAGGGCACAACTCAATCCTATTCTCACCACTATCCCTCAGCAACGAGCTCAGCTAGCGCAGCTACGTTCTCCACACCAGGACGGGACGAAATGGAGCGGAAGAGAGTGCACATCAAGGGTGGAGATGAAGGACCGTTTGGGAATGCCGAGGGGATGCAAGAGCTTGCTGCGAGGCGGAGACAAGTCAGCATCGGGCGGAGATCTGAGGCGAGTAAGAAGAAGAGTGATCCAGAGGAGAAGAAGAAAGTAGAAAAGGGATTGTGTGGGTGTGTTGTTATGTAGGGATGGTGGATCAAGATTGTACAAACGTGGAGAAATGTTAGATGTTTAAAGGAGTGAGCGACAGGAAGATTAGGGCTAGAGATGGGGGTTGTTTGGTGTTACAGAAGGTTGGTTTCAGGCTAGGAGTGAGCACTACGATGTCGTAGAAGATGGATTGCAGCATGTTACCGGATTACGGCGGGCGGGAGGTTGGATGACTGTTCAAATGCATTTGACTGGCGCGATCGATGCGTCCATATTATGAATCAAGCATTCTCAACGTTGACATAGATGTAAGGCTTTAAACCATATACATTGTAATGGCAGAAGTATGTATATGCATTGGGTGGCGATGGATACTACCTATCGTGAAAGCAAGCATGCTGTCAATCATCAGACAAAAAGCTTTATAGACTCTTACTGATTCAAATAACTTATAGAAGGCGAAATGTCTACGTTGTTCTCTTATAGCAGCAAATCAGTTACCAACGCCTCAAGACATCAACAGCTCTCACAAGATACGACCTCCGTCATACCTTTACATTGAATGGTAAACACACTCTGCAAGCATCCAAGATACCACCAGGACCCTCTATATACGATCCAAACAGCAATGAAAAGGAAAGAGCGAGAGCATGCACTCTCGTTTCCCACTCAACCACTCACTCCCTCACTCATTGCGCAAACGGCCCAACCCAAAAACCAAAACAAACCCCAACGCGCCCTCATACAACAAACGACACAACCTAACTAGCCGAATCACGTCCGCACAAACGCGTGCACCCCCCAATCGCTCAACACAACACCACCTAACGCGCCGCAACGCAGCCATTCACGCACCCTTTCCTCGAACCGCCAACAACAACAACAATGGCTGACCGCTCCGCTACAGCCCCGCCTCGCATGCTCTGCGATCTTATCTCGCACTGCCAAAACATATCCTCACAGCTGCCACCGGATGGCTGGGCCAACGACTCCAATGGTAAGTCCAGCGCAGAAAAGCGGCGGATCGAGCGGTCGGACAGCGGGACATTGCTTTTGAGTTCAGAGCGGGGCGCATTTGCAAAGGGTGGAGGACAGCGTGGACGGGTTGTCAGTGCGCCGGTGGATCGAGGTGACACTTTGGAGGAGAGCGCGGCAGAAGAGAACAGGGAGGGAGGCAGGACTTCGGTTCTAGGACCCGGTACCGATGGTGCTTGGTGGCAGGAGAAAAGGTCAGTATTGCGTTTCTGCTTACCGCTACGCTCGAATAACACACATCGTCGTCAAGGCTCGTCGACGACATCCCCTCGTCCAGAGCCGCTCTTCGTGCAGCAGGCGATGTTCCAACGGATACGCGAGGAAGACACGTCACCGCTCTAAATCGTCGCATCGATCCCGCAGCTGGTCTTTATCTCCCGAGGACGCGTCCGGCGAGTAGTACGCAGACGCTACTGTGTCCACACAGGTATTACTCTAGCGGCGCGAATGGAACCCGGATGCCTAGTCCGCTGCGGAACATGAGTATGCCTGACCTACCAGAGGACTCCGTTGAGCTGCTTGCACCGCGTAGTGGCAACAAGGTTTCTGACGAGTGTCGAAAAGAAGCGAAGTCTTGCTTTCGAACTTGGTTTGGCTGTTTTGGAGGGAAGAAGTAGGGCGAGCGTCCAAAGAATGCGAGGCCTCGGTTTCGAGCTTGATTTGGCTGTTGCTTTGAAGGAAGGGAGTTGACGCCTCGTCTCGCTTGAAGAGAAGAGAAAAAGGGGAGAAAAGTTGGATTGTATGTTGAGTTACCCAGGAAATGTGTAAGTCGAAAGAAAAACAGTCGATTGATTAATTCGCTAACGGGATATTCCTAGTTTTGCTTCTTGCTGTTCGTCCCGGTTGCGGCGTCAAGTCCAGCAAGGATATCGGAGCCAAAAGTCACGGTCATGTACGCGGGGAAGATGACCCAGAGTCCACTGTTCCGCGTTAGCCAATGTTTCAAATAATGTCTAGTCGTCCAAGGAGGAAGTTTCCCTGTATTCAAGCCACGAAAGAGAAGAAAAAAACTTACTTCATAACCCCGTAAAACAGTGCCAACGTAACCCAATCGTTATGCGCCGTGTTCTTGAACCCAGAGTAGTACTCGACAAGATCTGCCTTCATTAGCACTCCTCATACCCTCCTGCCCTCCCTGACCCAGAAAATACTCACAATAAAGCACCGTCTTACTCAGCGTCATAACGCTCGCCACAAACCCAATCACGAGCGCCTGATTCCCGTGCCTCCCCCTCACCTTCACCCCGCCACTCAACCACCCCTTCTTTCCCTCCCCAACCTGCACTCCACTACCACCCTCTGCCCTCTTCCCATGATTATACACAATCATGAGGTACAGCCCGTACAGCACAGCTTCGACCGCATTAATCGCGCCCTGGCCCCCGCCGAACCCGTCTTGATTATCCCACCCAGGCTGCCCATACACATGGTCGATAGCAGCATAGACCTCGTACGGTTTCCAGATAGGCCACTGCAGCGCGCCGCCAGCCATAGTATGCGGGCGGAGAAGGATGTATAAGACGTCCCCTACGATACGCATTAGCGGGCACTCCTCATCTCCCACCATCACCTCCTCGTCGATCGAGAAACACAGAAAGAAAGAAATGAAACTCACAAATGACAAGCGGCAAGCTGATCGCGATCCACGCAACCGTCACATTGCTCGCCGTATGCGACCACCCTTCCCCACCACCACCCGACACCTCGCTCTTCCTCGCGACAACTCCGTTCTCCGCCGCGCGCTCGCGCAGACTCTTGCCGAAGAGGGCACTCGAGCTCGTGCGATCGCCGTCCTCCGCCGTGGGCGCCGGCGTAGACGTGCGCGACTTGCGCGGCGAGCCCTTTGTGGGTGAGGCCTCGGGCGGGGGGAATGCCGTGGGGTGGTTGCGCGTAGACACCATTGTGTGGTTCGTGGTCGCGAGGGAGTCAGGGAGTTCGGCGTGCGATGCAGCTGAGGAGGTGTGCGAGGGAAACACTAGAAAGGGTCTTGTTATTACTGTGTTATGATGTATGTTGTGTTCGCTGCGAGTCCGTTGCACTAGCTAGCTAGCGGGGGCGGGCGGGTCTCATTTTGCCGGCGAACTGGTGGCTGGCTGGCTGTGAGGGGAAGGCGCTTACTGGTGGTGTGATGGCCAATGGGATAATAGCGTTAAACTGGATTATGCTATTGGACGGGAGCAGAAATGATTATTGTTGTGCGAAGTTGACACTGTCTGTTGGTCTGCTTGCTCATGATCATGACTTTAGCTATATATGCGTAACAGCTATTTTTCCAAGCCACGACGACACGTACGCCAACGTTGAGTACACAGTGTATTCCTATTTCACATCGTATTCCAAATACTTGGTGTTGCTTGCTTAGCGTAGCTAAGCCTTCTTCTCCGGCGCCATATGGATCTCGGTAACACTTGGGTCGTGTAGCACCTTTTCTGCTGCGGCTGCGAGCGCCTGTTTCGCTTCCGTCTCGTCTTCGAACAAGAACGTTAACTCCTCAAGCGTCTTTCCGAACGTTTCAGGGAACATGAAGTAAATGAAGACGACCTCAAAGCACAGCCAGCACACGTATACCAACAAGTACTTCCAGCCGATATCTTCCAGACCAATCGGGTTGACGAAGCTGCCTGTCGATTGTCAGGTCATGTGAATATAAGCAGAGCTTGAAGAAAACTTACTGAACATGGCCGCGGACCTGCTCCAGAACTGGAACCAACTCAAGCCCTTGGTACGCACATAGTATGGGAAGATCTCCACCATGTACACGTACGTCAACGCGTTGTATCCCAAGCAATATGCCGGGCTGTACAAAAAGATGAAGACCAAAACCGCATACCCAGATTCGACTGATCCGGTAATTCGATTGCGGGCCTGTGCTACTGTCCATCCGGTGTACACCAGCAGAAGCGACGATGCACAGAGCAAGTACATGCGCCTACGCGGAAACCTGGGCGTAATGGCAGCGAGCACAATACCGATAATGAGACCCCATGCCTCCTTGCCAACGTTGTAACGCACTTGTTGCTGCCTGTCCGTAACACCAATCATTTCCAGAATGGGAACCAAGTATTGACTGATGAGCGAATTGCCGGAGAATTGAACAAAGAGTCCGAGAAAGCCTGATACGAGAGAGCGGCGTCGCATACCCGCCGTCTGGAACAGCTCGATCCATCCACGCTTACGGGATTCGTTCTCAATCTCCAGCGCCTTGCGAATCTCAGCAAGCTCGAGGTGTGGCAGCTCGTTAGAGGCGTCGCCTTCGGCATGGTACTTGATCAGGATCTGGAGCGCCTCCTCAGACCGGTCTTTGGAGACGAGCCATCGGGGGCTCTCGGGGACGGTGAAGGCAAAGGCGATCTGGATCAGGGACGGCATTGCTTGCAGTATACTAGGCAGACGCCAGGACCAGTCGTTCTGGATGTTGATCGTGCGAACAACAATGCCAGCGCCAAGAACAGCACCGACACCGAAGAAGGCATTGAACATGGAGCCCAGAAAAGCGCGCTCTTTGGGGTGACCGAGTTCGCCAAGGAGAGCCGCGCCTCCGATGATAGCGTAAACGATACCGTGACCGAGGAAAATGCGCGAGAAAACAAACATGGCCACTATTCGATGTTAGCATCTGAAATGCACTCAACTAGAACGCTTACAATTTCGAGACAGGCCCTGCATGATCGAGCCGATGACCATCACGCATGATCCGAACACGATACTCCATCTTCGTCCAACATGGTCCGACAGGATAGGGACAAAGGGAATCGACGTCAAGGCACCTAGGTTGTAGCAAGCAACTAACAACCCCAGCATACCACCCTTGGGGTGGTTAAAGTACTCTTTCCAGTATACCAACGCTTGCATACCGTTCATCATCGACGAATCAAAGCCAGAAGTGGACTCGATAAAAAGACAGAACGGGACGAGCAGAAGATACAAAGAGCGCAAGTTGGGCTTGTTCCACCATCGTACATTGTCGGTCTTGATCAATTGCTGGATAATGCCCTCTTCAACAATCGTAGGAGCCATGATGGCAAGAGAGAAGACGACGTTGCCGCCGTACGATGTTCGGTGATCTGTCGAAACCGACTGCGATGTCCGCCGCAGAAGCGCGCAGAGAGTCGTCTATATATCCCAGCGTGACATGCCAGGCGCTACCAAAAAGCCGGGACGCTGTTGCGAAGAGGCATACTGGGCATACCGCGAGCCGTGTTATGCAGCGTTGCCCAGCCTTGGCTTGAAGGTTGTGTGGTGGATGACCTCGAGGGTGGCAGTTTTTCCGCGAATGCTTCACACAACTCTGAGTCTGGGCACGCGATCCAGATGCATGTGTAGACTAGGCGAGCTTACATCGGGATATAGAGATGCGGCGAGACAGATACGCGGTCACGGGCAGCGTAGTATGCCTCTCTGCTTCAATTTTTGATAATGTATCGTAGCGCGGCAATTGAATGAGGCATATTCAGGAGGCATATTTGTCGTCTTCCACCACGAGAGCCCTCAACATCGCCGGCAGATGGTCCATCTATGGCATGATCCATTGGCGGTTCCCGTACGTGTGGGGTTGCGGCTAACCTCTCCTGTGCTCGTTTCAAAGGCGGAGGAGTTACTCCGCGCTCAAAACAAGTACCGACCCCGGTCTGGGGTAACGCTCGTGCGCACGCCACTTCGAACCGCATCGTACAGCCCACGACCTGTCGTTATTGCGGAGACAGCGGCCCGCTTTCGAGGTAGGCTTTTGGCACAAGAGCGATGGATAGGATTCCATCGTTTCTTGGTTTGTGGGTGGCCCCGAGCTAGGCCTTGCAAATGAGCCGGTGGTTGAAGGCGAATCGTGCGCAGAGGTACGGTAGACGCTGCGTTTTATGAAGCGCGATTGAGAGGGTGAAGTGTTACATGAGAATAAACAGCTCGAATACATCGCCACGATCGCGCGGCAGGACCGGAGTCGGTGTATTATCGTGAGAGCGAAGTGGAGGTTTTGATGGTCTTGCGGTCGGCGCTGGCGATAATAGAAGTAACAATTGCGAACTTTGAAGGACCGGAAGTTACTTCTAGCCGCATGACTGTATCCCTTTGACTACTGTACATGTTGTGAGTCGCGCACAAAACTATCCCTAAAACTTCCCAGAATGTGTTCTCGATGCGTCCCAAGCCCAGATCAGAAAAAACCCACACACGCTGGTTAGATCAAAATCCCACGTACGCCGACATGCTCGAGTATAATCGTTGCGTCCTCCGCTCATTTCAAACCATTAGATCCGTTCCACCTGTAATTATTTAATCTAGTGTGTATCTTAAACCATGGGTAAAACCCATTCGCAAACGAATTCCAATCACTCTCTTTCTTGCGAAATCACCCCAAACATTGGTACGGAACCATCGCCAATTCCTTGTGTCGGTGGCATTCCGTTAGTCCCAGCATCACCGATATTTCTGGGGGACCCAACGGCGGGAGTATTATTGCTCGGCCAAGCCCAAAGCGCGTCAAAGTCGATCTGTTCGTCTGCGCCGCTCTCTTCAGAGTAGAGGCTGGGTACACGGGTGGCATCGAGGCCAGAAAGGTCTAGGACGTTTGAGAGGCTTGGCGGTTTGGTAGCGCCATCCACCGGGTAGGTACCTATACCGGAAGCAGTCGCTTGGTGGTCCTGGTAATGGAAGATTAAAAAGGGCTCGGTAGGCAAGATACGCAAATCTACAATACTTACATGGATAGGTGTTAGATGACAGGACAGGTCAGGTGCACCCGACTGCGGTTGTACTTGCTGAAAGCCCCCTGACGGATCGCTATGAGGGAGAGTCTGCATTCCCGGATAGATGTGAACTGGAACTTGATGAAGTCTCGGTGTATCTACATTCTGACCAGCAATCGGTGTCGTCTGCTGGTTGGGTGAAGGCACTCCGTACAGCTGCGAGGAGATACTTGGTAGACTAAGATTATCGTTCTGTGTTTGCTTTCTGCGCGCCCGCTGTTGCGTGACGACATCCCGGAACGAGGTGAGGATATAAACTAAGCGGCTAGCCTGTTGATCACTCTCCGCGCAATAACTCATGATGGTAATGGAATTCGTGATGCAAGCATCCGGAGATTCAACTCGGTACAGGCCGGCAAATTCGTTGGCGAGTACGACAAGCGCAGCGGCAAAGAGGAAGTATATCACGGCGGGGTTCCTTCGGGAAAGATATCCAGCATCGAAGGCGTTTTTCACAAGGAGGACGGTATGCGTAGACGCGATTACGCATGCTTCGCTGAACTTTTCCATGCGAAGGTATGGCCTTGGTGCCCGGTTTCCGGTTGAGGCCTGGTTGACTTGACGCTGGGTTTCCATGTTGAGGATATACAGGAAAAATGGGCGCGTAAGCAAGATTATGGAGTGGCAGTAGAAAAGGTTAACATGCAATATGGCTATTCCTTGGCTGGCAGTCGCCGTCGATGCTTGTCGCCAATGCAAGACGCTTGGCAAAGCTCGCGGCCAGGCTTTGCATATATCAGCAATTTCTTGAGCAAGTCGTGTGCCGATCTTGCGTTGTTGGTAGACTTTTTTCAATATCAAGCCGATGACAGAACAACTTCGCACAGCAGCTTCGAGAGCGTACGCGCCAGTCTCATTGAAGTTAGCTTTCAAGGTTGATGTGTCTGATGTTGTCTCGGCAGGACGCAGATCGTCCCCAGAACAATCGCTCTCGGATATTGCTGTAGGTCGACCCAGCAAGCACGAAAGAAGACGATCCATAACGAAGAGTGAGCGCCATAAGTTCTTCCGCGCCTTTTGCTCCTCGGCACTGAATATAACCAAGGTTTCCTCGCGGTGTAGCCCAAGTGCTTGGGCTGACCTAGCTGCCATTCCTAAAAGGGCAAACGCAGTGTTCCGTTTCGACTTAGCGAGCATGTATACGGACATCAGCAGTAGCGCTTGCACTGACCAGAAGTCCTGGTCTTCGAGTCCAGTCATTGGGTCGTTCAGGCTTTTTGCGTTGAGGTAAAAGACTTCCGCTCGGTCTAGATGCTCACTCCGAAGCTTATCGACAATGAGTGCCTCGGAGCTCCCGGAAAGCGGAGCAGCCATGGTCAAGCCGATGGCAAAGACCAAGTTGAGTATGCATAACCAGGGAGGTTCGGTAGACAATGGGTCTGAATAACAACTATCGAGCCTCTCCACAAACTTGTGGCGGTCGAAGACTTGCAACAGTCCATGAGTGTTGATGAAGAAGGCATCCACAAGGACACGGGCGGTTCTCTGGTCTGGCAGTAGGTGGGTATATCTGGGGCATAGTTAGAATTTTAGACAAAAGTGAGTCGTAAGCATGTTGCCACGTACCGAGCGCCTGCGGGGAGCGAAAATTGACCTTCCACAATCTTATGCCGCCGAGGATCGTTGGTGAAGGGTGATTGTCCGGCAGCATTCTCCACCATCATCCGTAGGAGTTGCAGGAAGGAAAGTGTTGCCGAGTCCCCAACATAGACTGTGGTTGATTAGTATTGCTAGACACTATGAACATGAGTAATCATTATTTCTAAACGTACGTAATCGGCCAGTCGGATCTTGCAGCATTCGTGTTTGAGAGTAGACTACGGCCTCTTCGTCTTGTCCACTTTGAACGGTTGAGCCACGAGAGATGAGTGGCGGCGGTTCGTCGGTCGGCTGTCTATATGTCGGATGAAAAGTCAATAAGGTTTTGGTTGACAAGGAGCTAAAACAATATATGACATATTATGAGACAACGATAGGACATGGTCCTATTCGAGAGCCAAGGAATCGCGGCGACGTACCCGGTTGCTAGTGGATGCAAGGAAGTAGCCGCGGTTTCTATAGACGGCCGCTCGTCGGGTATCTTGGTTACATTGTCTTCGCGCTTGGTAGCCTAGCATTGTGGCGAACGTCAGTAATCTTCCACTATGCGAGTTGCTGAAGGCCACGAGTGTATGATATGTGTGCGGAAATATAGGTACAGTGGGCAACGACGACAACGAGTACCCTTGTGAGTATTATGCGTTACCAGGAGAAGGAATGAACATGCATTGATTGGTGTTCATTCGGCCTTGATATTCTGCATCCTAGGGTACCCCCCAATAGAATACTCTCTAAGGGTGATCTCGTCGTCGCTCTGAATGTCTTGGGTTGACTTACAATTGATGGTGCAGATGTAGGTTCTTGAGGCCCAAAGGCTGATCGCTGGATTGTTGGTGATACATGTGGGTGGGAATAAGCGTGAGCGACTGGCGAGAGGCTTTGCGCGTGCTGTCCGTTGGTAGGAGTATTCGCGGGAGAGCTATCGTTCACCACATGGCTGCCTTGCTCGCCATCGAGTGCTTGCCTTTTGGGGGGTCGATCGCTGGCCGAGGGCGAGGGCGCGTCCCGCTCAGTGTATATGCATGTGAATTTCCTCTGCTAGCGTTAGCCATGTGTGGTACTACGATGGATTCTATTACCTTATCACAAGTGTTGCATGGGCAGAGGCCATTGCACTTTTTTTTTTGGTCAGCCTCTCAACAACAAGAAGAGCAACGCTACGGGCAGCGGCGGGTTCAACGTAAACGAGGGATGGGAAGACGGCACCGCTAGGATTGCAAAAACACAACGCCAAGTTACATGGTACAGGAGAATGGCTCAAGGTGTGGTACAATTGGACTTGTTACAAGAATGGATCGGCATCTTGAAGCGACTCGTGATGAGCTTCGTCATGGGAGCAGGCGGTACGAAGAACAAGAATTCAAAGATTGGCACAGACAATAAGCGGGAGAAAGTGGGCTCAAGCGAATTACTGGATGATGATTTCCGCTTGTTGAGTGGGCCGGATAGACGACATCGTACGGTGGCAGGTTGTACGACAGTGTGCTTCATACAGTGGACGGCAGGGATGTTGGCAGCAGCCGATGGCGGTGGGAGTGCTCGCTAACGACGCCAATATGGGAGATGGCAAACAGACTGACCTTCTGCTTTCGGCGCTTGCAACTCTCGCACGCCTGTGCTGTGCGCTGCCGCTGCTCTAGACGGCGCGTTAGAGACGACTCGCAGAATTTTGGGGAGACTTGCCAGGCGGGACTTTGGGCCGAGTCATGCCGGGCGGTTGGCGAGAGGCAGCACGGTAGGAGGGCCACTACGCGGGCTCACTCAAAGGGCTCGTCGGATAGACAGGGTTGGTACCTATCCGTGGGAGGGAATCTGTCGGGGCATGTGTCGGATGTGGGCGGTCGCTGCGGGTCGTGCTCATCAAGTGCCCTCAGCTGCGGGGGGCGGGCATGCTGATGCTGGCGACGTAGCAGGCGCTGCGTACGGCAGGTGATTGGCGTCGCAGTGGCCAAAGAGACGTCTCGAGGGCGGGTGGTTGGATCGCCCGTTTTGCCTTTGTTAGACTCGAGGCGCGTCTCTTCGGGTCCTCGCGAGCGCCAAGCCTGTGTTGATGGCGCTAGCACGCACCGACCTCCACTCCCCCTCACATCGCATTCACCCTCGGCGCTGAACAACGTGCCGCCGCCCTCGCCATGCAGCCCGCCGCCAGCCCTACCGCGTCTGCCTGCACCCGCGGCCGCACCGCTCTCCGCGGGCCTGATTTAGCCTCTGCACGCGCTATGTCGCTAGCAGATCGAGCCCGCAACGGCTTTCCGAGCGAAACAGAGCATATTTACGCTCGGCCCGCCCGCATGCCTTCCATCATCATCCTGCCTCTCCCTTTGTCTCTTTCCACTCTTGGTTGGGGCTTCTAGGCTCCGAGCATGTCGCCTTTCATGGGTGCTGTAAATGGTCACGCAAACGGGACTGCCTCCCACAGCAGCACTGACGCTCTGCTCCATGGCACGCATGCTGCTCTGAGGCATCTCCTGCAGCAGGTCAAAGGCCAGCTCCCAGAAGAATGCCTCCCACATGTTGCCCGCGCACATTTTTCGACGGCCAACACGGGGAGTCCCTATTTTCCAAGTCCTTTGAAACAGACCGAAGCCATATCAGCTCTCAAGGCTGTCGAAGCTGGAGTGGCAGCGTCGATAGCAGACTTGAAAACCGAGGTTCCGGAACGAAAAATCAATGTCGACTTGGAACGGGCTTCGGCCTTCCTCTTCTCCACCTATCTCGCCACTGTTGGTGGCATGGACAAGGCGCATCCCAAGGTGAAGAAATACTTAAAAGGTAGGCTATTCGCCATACAACCTCAAGCATTACACAACATGTTGCCCTAGGATTTATAACACGCCATCCTTCTTCCAAAATGTCGAGCCATCTATAGATGTTTCCATCTAACTAACGTCTTCTAGACACCGATCTTCTCCAGGCCCAGTCCATCCTCTACCGTAGACTCTCCGCAAACCTCTACGAAACCAAGAATCCTGGCGAATATTTCCATCTCCATGGCTCTCTCGAGGCTACTAAAGCGTTGAACATGATCGGTTTGGAGGGCCACCGACCAGACCTCACCGAGTACCGCGAATGTATCAAGATCATCGAAGATCATGTAAAACAGTACACGGTCGACCAGCTCGAAGAGATGAATTGGGAGATCAAGCAGGCGGGTACGTGCACCATTCGCCATGCGCATAACAATTTACCCTGACCCTTCTCGTCATCCCTGACGTCACTGACATGTGCCACTAGGTGTAACCTGTCTGAAGTGGGAAGACTTTCAGACAACCGAACACGGTCAAGCTCTACTGCAAGAGCCACCGTGGAGGGTTGATACGCTGGAGTCTGAGTCACCCTCTGCTCCTTTCCCTTTTGCCTCGTCATCGGCACCCAAACCCCAGATCTTGGCAGGAATTCGGGTCCTTGAACTATGCCGGATAATTGCAGGCCCCGCAATGGGACGTGGCTTGGCTGAATACGGCGCCGAGGTCATCAAAATCACATCGCCCAATCTATCAGACGTACCGTTCTTCCAAGTGGACGGCAATCTAGGCAAACACGCCGCCGAGCTGAACTTGCGCGATCCGAGCGACCGCAACATCTTTGAAGAACTGCTGCAGTCCGCCGATGTCATACTCGACGGATACCGGCCCGGCAGTCTGAAGCGTCTCGGATACGGCCCCAGTCAGATTCTACAGCTTACCAAGCATCGCAAACGTGGCATCGTGTACGTGGCTGAGGACTGCTTCGGTCATGTCGGGCCCTGGTCGTCGCGACCGGGATGGCAGCAAATCGCAGATTGCGTATCAGGCGTCGCATGGGCACAAGGCCTCGCTATGGGCCTCGACGAACCTGTCGTGCCGCCATTCCCCATGAGCGACTACGGCACAGGCTGCATGGGAACGATCGCAGCGTTGACCGGTCTGTACAACCGAGCAAAATATGGTGGAAGCTATTTTGGCACAACTTCGCTATGCCAGTACGATATATATCTACTCCAGCTAGGGCTGTACGACGATACCATGATGGCGAAACTTAGGGAGCAGCATGATGACGAATTTTTCAAGCTGCGCCATAATGACTCGGTCGATGAGGTTGGCAAGCGTGCTTTGAAAACCATGAGGAGGACACACCCCGAGCTGTTCGACGAGAAACACATGCAAGAATGCTTCAGCCAGGGCTTCAATGCCAGTGTCCGCACTATCAGGCCTGTCGTCGAGGTGGAAGGCACATGGAATGGTTTCCTACGCAGCTCCCGACCGAACGGCTTCGACAAACCCACCTGGCAAGATTGGGAAGTGGACAACGACATGTTGCAGAGCTAACGAATTACGTTCCGACTTGACGAATCTCCTTAGTACCAAATCGCATTGCCGGCGTTCTGAAGGCATCCGTAGCATCCTCCGCATCATGAGCACTCATAGTACGACATAATTAAACACCGATATCTTTTTCGTTATCTCTCCCGAGACTCCACATTCTCTTCCTCCCCACAGGTACCCACCCAGTGTGAATCATACGATGCTAGTGCGCTTCCCGATGCTTTGTTTTACACAATACTCTGTACAGCCCAATGACGAGCTTGTTGTATCGGGAGCCTTCAGTGACTGCGTCTATAAGCGTGTATAACCTCGGTGATGCGTCGGTAGGCGTGTATGGCAGTTGAAGACAAGCAAGCTACAGCTACACTCCCTATACGACTGAAGCATGAAGTTTTATAGTATTTACCATTTTGACAGTAGCCAAAAGTTTTTTCATTTTATTCACCCTAAACAACGACAATTTCCCCTGAAGACTTTGAACACGGAAAACAACAATCGTGGTCGTCGGAAGAAGTACGCCCGCTGCACGATGCCTACAAGCCATACCGACGCTTATCCGACACTGAAGGTCCACCTCATCGGCTTAGCTCGTCGCATCTTGCGCGTTACGCACAAGGCCCGACTACGTACGGGCTTAGCGCCATCTGCGATGCGCTGCGGCCGCGGGACGGCGCCGAGCGAGACCCACCGCCGTCCACGCTTGCTCGCGACCTGGACGTCTGCCGAGAAAATTCATCCGGATCCCGACAGGATAGGGAGACACGTGCTTGGTGGAATCCCACGTGCGATTGACGTGACGTGACGTTACGCAGACAAACGACGGCATTGTTTATAGAGCAGTGAACGTAAACATCAACATCCTCGCACCACCTCGCTCGGACGATCCTCACATCCCATCCCCATCCCCATGCCAAAGAATCTTCATGACGAAGCCCTCTTCCCATATCCCCAATAGGTATCCCATCCGCAAACACCTCCAGGCTAATTCCCCAGGTGAGCAAGCCCAACACCACGCACCTTCCCAGAATAGATCGCAAGCCCTAGTGTGCACCCTCACATCTCATCATCAAGCGTGATCGCCGTCGTAGCCTGACCCTGTGCCGAACCGCAAGACCTCGGCACTGCCGTTCCGTTCCCTTCCCCCAAGTCCAGATCGCGTCAGTCGATGGCTAAGTGGGTCGACGTGCTACCTACGTGTAGACGTAGGCCCGGCGCTCGGTAACTGTATGCCTAGATTAGCCGTTTAGACGGATGGGGGCTCGGGGATCTCCGAAGGGGAGGGTGAAGTCCGGTTGTTGCAGGGACGCTGCTGTGTTTGGTCGTGTCGTCTTGTGGCGTGTCGTGTGGAGGTTTTGTCGGGGGTTGTTGTACCGAGGATTTAACTTTGGTGGTGGGTGGCTGGGTGGGTAACCCAATGATGTGGTGGTTATTCCCGGGTCAAGGTAGAGGTAGGGGTAGAGGGCGCGTAGTGGTGGGTATTCGGTTTTGGGGAGAAGGGTGTATACTGCTTAGGATTTCAATGGCGCCAGTACAAGTCTTGTTCAAAGGGTACTTTTCGGTGCAGTTCGTTGCAGTGCGTGATATATCTAGACTGTGTATTACTCCAAAACGATACACGCCATGTAGACCGAGAGGATCTCGCGAGTGGTTCATCTTTCTCCGGGGTTATCGTCTATTAGAGTACGTGCGGGAAAAGTGGTGTGCGTCTCCAATCAGACCATGAAATATGTTTTCTATACTGGTTCTTGAGTTCAGCTTCAGGGTAGCTTTGCGATCACTAGTTGTTGTTGGGCCAAGTTTGGACCCAGCGAGTTGGCTTTAGGCTCCAAAGCGGAGTTAAGCACCAAATGCTTTGTAGTTACTAATCTTGTAGTTTTGTATGGCCCTGCTCGTCAATAGTCCCCCTTAGAGTCATTGCAAATGTATGGTTTGGTGAGGATAGCAAGGAGTTATGCCTCAACAATCGATGCAGAAGTCGAATATTTCACTGCGGTTCAGAAGACAGAGTTGCAACGCCTTTAATCAACTACTCCTAACGCGAGCACTAGAATTCAATCAGCTATACGCGACGTTATAAAAGGTAACATATCAGAGATAATCCCAGTAGCAACAGCCACCTAAAGTAAGTTTTGTACAGTGGTTTAAAGCCTATGCGAACGTTAACCTGTTTTGCGATCCCTCTTTGTTCTCCTGTCCTCGTCCCAATGAGCGCATATCAAAAACAACCCAGAGCAACCCTAGCTACCTTATAGCAAGGAAAGATTGATAGAAGACTCATATTCTGCGTCAAATCTAAACACCCAACCTCGACGCATCTTAGTGGTGCTTGTCTTGCTTCAGAGAACAATCTGGGATCTCAGCGTGTGGATTCTAACGGAGAGAGACTATCGGTGAAACGATATTCGAGTATGTCGTCATGTGTAACGTGCTGGGCACAAGGTAATTGTCATGACTAACAAGAGAAGGATAATTAAGGTAAGGAAGAGGTGTGGGAGTGGGGTAAGGTCTTTCGTCGCGAATTCCAAATCGGAGCCAAGACTACCAATAGCATCGGCAGATTGTGGCCCCGTATCAATATTGACAGCTTCCAATTCGGGATCTTGTAGTTGGACTTTTGAGGCGGAGACAAATGCTGTGGTAAGCGATTGATAAGCTCAGGTTGTTGCTGTTGTTTTGTGGAAGATAATGCAAGTCTAATCTTGCGCTTGGCTTTTGGGGTTATTACAATTTATTTTGACATACAGTTTTGTAATTGCGGAGGCTCCTTGTGTTACTACGTCTGGTTGAGCTCCTGCGGGTTGTGGTAGATTTGGAAGCGAACGTCTTCGATAAATGGGAAGTGATGCGAGGACCGTCGGGATAGATACTTGCAGTAATGAACAGCAAATCTTGCGGAAATTTGCTTTTGTAGAGTGTTGCCTGGCGTAATGGTTCTTTCTCGTTGCTCTGTTACCACTCGTTTGTTGAGAGGTGGCATGTGGACCATGGAACGATATGTTCACTTACCGTGGTTTAGTTTTGACTCAACATGCAGCGCCTGTGGAAAACAAGCACTTGCATTAATAGTAGGAGTAAGCAGTGCGACTTCCCAGACTTTGATTGTGTAAAAAACTAAGTGCGAAATTACCTTGTACTTTGAAATTCCGGACTGAACTTGAGCAACTCAAACTTTCCACAACATATCAGCAAACATGGACATGCTCATCGTCCTTGAGGATATGGCCCAGGCCAGCACAACGGCCGACACCTACGCGGATGTGGATCGTTGGGTGCAGCTCTTTGGATACACAGCCGCACAAGCGGAAGCAGCCATCACAACACACTTCCAGAACCCGTCTCGCATCACCGTCACGGACGAGCAATGGGAACTCATGCGCAACACCGCAGAAGTCCAAGGCCACGACAGAGAGAGCTACTCTCATCACTTCATGAAATCCGCTGCAAGTCAACCCCGGCAACAGCATCCGCGGACAGCGACTTCGGGCACGAAGAAGAGAGAGCATTATCTCGTCAAGCTTGTCGGCGGTCTGACGGTCGCGGATATCCAACTCATGGCAGGACTTACACACCCACCGCGGATCGTAGTTAACGACACAGGCGACATGAGCTCTGCGGTTGTAGACGCCGCAACCGTCACTGCGCTAGAACATGCCTTGCCACCAGACCTCCCCATCGTCCCTCTCCCTGCTTCCGCTGTAAAGGACCTATCAGACATCTCAATCGCTCCCACACTCGGTGTCGACGCCATGTTACCGCAGAATCGCATCTCCAGCTCGCCCCACCCCCACCGGAACGAGTACCCCGTGCCTTACTTCTTCTACGGCACGTTAGCGGAGCCAGAAAGGCTAGCCAGACTACTGAACCTGGACTATTTGCCTTCACTGGATACTGCGACGATACAGCGGGGGAAGATAAGGAAATGGGGGCCTTATCGTGCGCTTGTGGATGGGACAGGAAGGGATAGGGTACAGGGGTGGATGTATGAGGTGGAGAGTAAGGAGCACGAGGATGAGCTTAGGAGATATGAAAGTAGTAGCTATGAAGTGGTGAGGTGCGAGATTTATGCTGGGGGGAGGGTTGTTCCTGGATTGACGTTCAGGTTTTGTGGTGATGAGGGGAGGCTTCTGTAGGGTTGGGAGTGGCTGGGTGGAAGTTTGGTCAGGATGTTGAGGTCAAGATCGTGGAATGATTTGAATTAGCAGACCTTGGATGGATGAATGCATGTCGCTGTATTCAAGGAGATGGTCTGTTACTATGCTGAGAGCAGAGTGCTTGGTGCAGTTCCTGCGTTGGCATGTCAAGCTAGTCATAGGGCTGTACTCGTAGGCCTTGGTTGCACCAGTAGATAATTCCTTAGTATGAAGTATGAAGCATGAGTTCTTCTCATACATCGTCGATCGCTGCCCCCACAAAGACAGCAGATGTGCAGTCAGACATGGCGTCGCAGCACAGATCGCAGGCGGACCTTCCCTCTCCTCCCTAGCGTCTGACGTGCCCCCGCCAAAAACAGCCTGAGGCATCGCGACAGCAGCACCACATCGCTCACCACAGCCAATTGCCCCTCTCCCCACACCTGCTGCCTTGCGACAACCTGCAGCGACGCGTATCCTTGCTTACCCTCTGCTTATCCAATCTCGTATTCATCCTCGACAACAATTCGATAGCCAAAAAACGATAAAATGCCATCATGTTCGCGATGCGGAAGCGTTCGCAGCCAAGCACGTCCTCAAACCCTCCGCGTTTCCACTCCCCGAAACAAATGTGACATACCCTTCCAGCCAAGCTCCCCGAACACGCAGATCAAGCACATCGCATCTCCTATTTCTTAGCCATCTCCATTATTTAATTGGGCCTACCCGCCATGAATTCCTCGCGGTATAATCGCACGCACAGGGACGACGACGCCGCTTCTTTCTACTCGACTATTACAGATCCGCTATCTAGTCCCACCGACGGCTACTTCAGACAAGGCGTGAACTCGAGGTGTGCCAGCAGTGTACCCTCCGACGTCATGTACATCGACACAGAGGCTGCGAACAAGGGCACAAAGAAGCCGCAGGTGACGATAAGTAGTCCAACAAGGTATTCCCAGGAGCGGACGCCGTTGTTGGAGACATTTGTGGGACAGGATGCGCCGCCGAGCTATTTGGAGGCAACTACGCCTATGGGATGGAGAGGGGAAGGAGTTGGATTGCTGAATGAGGAGAGGCCGGCATTGACGCCGCTGAGGGAGGAGGGACACAAGGATGGAAGATACCGAAGGCGGAGCTTCCGGGAACGCTTTTCGAAGAACAGATGGTGGAAATGGCTGGCGGCAATACTAGCGATCATCATGTTGGTTGTCATCATCGCAGCGTTGGCGCACAGAGACAACAAGGTGAGCAGATTGGTGTCAAATGCAGTGCAGATCGATACTGATTGCTATGCAGTCCGCAGTAGTGACACCCGTACCCGCACAGCCAGCTCAGTCTGACTCTCCGGTGCCGTCGAGACCGACGAAAGGCAAAGAAAGCTTTCCCATCCGATGGCCCGCCGCATGTGGAAAGAAGAACTACAACATAAAGAGCGAGGAGATAATGTTTGGCAAACCCTCTCAGTTGAACATCGTGGAAGCTGTGCATCAGCTCGATGGCCCCTACAAGCGAGTATCCGGCTGGATCCACGTCACCCAAGCGCCCCCAGAGCAAGCCGCCGGCACCATTGAGGCTAAGTTGTCGTACGCCGTATCAAGTCCAGTCGACGTGGACAACATCAAGTACTCGTACACGTCAACCAGCCTTACAATCGGCGACCCTTCTTTCCCAGATGGCTTCGACGGCATCCATAGCGGTGATGCGTGCCTGGGCATTTCCGTTGTCCTCTACATGGCACCCGGCGCCACCCTCGAAAACTTCCATGTTTCGGCGATACACCTAGGCATGCAGATTCACGAAGGCGTTAACTTCTCTGTCACGAACGGAACCTCCATCACCCTTACCACTGGTACCCTCGACGCCACGTCCTTCAACTCCCGCGAGACACGCCTAGAGACCATCTCCGGTTCCATCAGCGGAAAGTACTCGCTCCTCGACCTCCTTTCCATCGTCACGAAATCAGGCTCTGTAAACGTCAACGTCGATCCGAAGGAGAAAGCCGCAGACGGCCCAACCGCTGCGCTTTTCTACGCAAACACCATGTCCGGCAGCATCCGCGTTGATACCGAGCGCAAGAACATCCCCGAGCGCGACTACATCGTCAGCATCAACAGCACGGCTGGCTCCATAGACGGGACCTTCATCCACGGCGCTAAAACAGAATTATCCTCTGTCGCGGGCTCCATCAACGTCGATCTTATGCCGTATTCCTCTGGCGACTACGACTCCATCCTCACCAGCAAGACTACCGACGGCGAGACAAAAATCAAGCTCGGAGCACCGTACAAGACGCCTGGGACGGCCATGCGCAAGCTCTTCAGCACGCATACTAGTATCAGCGGGCAGATCAATCTGTCGTACCCGCAGGAATGGGAAGGTCATCTCGAGGGCCAGAGCGTCACGGGTGTTTTGCACCTACAAGGAAAGGATCTGGAGCTTATTCGACAGGATGAGAGGCCTGGATTTAATCGGGTGGAGGCGAAGAAGGGAGATGGGGGTGGTAGCACCATGGTGTTTAAGGCGCTTAATGGAGGGTGTGATGTGCTGGTTGGGAAGAAGTAGAGTAATGGGCTGGGATTGTTGTGTGGAGATCAGGGAAATGAGCATGAGGGCGTTGCGGTGTAAGGAAGAGTGGTTGTTTTGTGCGCGGTCGCGCTACTTGGGCTTGGGGGAATGATATATTATGATACCATGTAGTCATCAACGTTAGTTTTCTTTGTTCATGAACATGAGCCATACATGTGCGTGTGTCTATGTCTCCCATCAGTGTCAGTGTCCTACGCACGGTATACGTCTTCCTCGACGTCTTTCTCGCCCCTGCGATGAGCTGAATGTCTACGAACTACATGCACGTTATCACCGGCACATATCATATCGTCTACAACGTTCAATCTCCATATTTTCACCACGCATTCATCACCACGAAGACCACACGCGATCGCAGCCGCAGCCGCAATCTAGTCTCTGCGCCGCACTCAAGCAACACAGCCAGCACCTTCCCCACCCACACATAACCTCACTCACAACACACACCAAAGACACACGTAATACCGCATCTCGCACGCAAAACGCGACACCGACCTACCTCCACACACGATTCATCACCCTCCCACACCAACGCTATCACTACTCGCGCCACGCCGTTAGACTCTTTGGTCCGACGCCCTGGACATGGGTTTCCCATCGCACACGCACGCGTTGGACGCCGTCGGTGATGCGCTGCGCTGCGCTGCGCGGTGCGGATCCACTGCCACGATGGACCCCGCCTGGTCTGGCGGGTGGTGAGGCGTAGTGCTGGTAGCGTGGTCTAGTGCGGGCGGACGGACGTGGTCTGTGGGTTGGGTGGGAAATTGAAGGCGCGTGGTGTGTGGTTTGGGTGGCTGGGTGGGGTGTAGGGTTGTGGGTGCTGGGTTGGGTTGGCGGGTGTGGGTTTGGTGTGGTATATGGTGGGTGGTATGGGGGTTGTGGTAGGGACGTGGTGTGTTAGAGACGCGGGCGTTGGTGGTGGACGTGAGATGGGAGGTTGGGGGCTACGGGTATGGTTGTGCTGTTGATGCTGGTTGGTGTGGATGATGTGTGGTTATAGGTATCGTGCGGGTGAGGTGGAAGACAAAGTTTAGGGCTGAGTGAGCTCGTTAACGAGCGGGTGTCGTTGGTTTGTAGGAACGCGTGGCTGTTTCGCAACATACATGATATAGACATAATATGGAAATAGGATCGTGGAGGGCTTGTAGGAAGACTTGGTGCCTGTTCACATGATGGGTTTGTTCTTGACGGAGTTCAAGCATCATTGGGCGTCTTAGTCATTGGCACCAGCAAGCAGTCGTACGTTTAATAAAGGTTACCATTCCTCCGACCGTTTTGTGCGACCTGTCAAATCGACGGCGTCCCGACGGGGCGATCCGCCATCATGCGGAAGGGTCCTTCCTTCAGGACACCTCGCCTTGCCTCCGGTTCTCGATACGAGATGCCGTATCCATGAATATCTGGTCGCCAACACGGCCTGAGGAACCTAGGCGTCTGCGGCGATCACCGATAGCCGTCCATCGTCAGGAACGCGGTCTAGGCGGTGGGTTGGTGGCACAACCTCCCCAGTGAAGATCAATATCCGAGGGTCTACCCAGGTTCAGGGGCCATTGGAGGTCATCCGCACATTTGCTCAGAGCATCTCACCATTTGCGGGATGCGGGGAATGGACGCCTTCTCTTCCGAGACATCGATAGACGGTCGTTAAATTGTCACCTTACCGTATACGGAGGGCAATGCAGATGTCTACGCGGCCGCAGTGGGCGGCACCGTGCAACATGGCACGTGGAGGAATGAAGAGGGAGCACAGGAGTGGAGTATCGTCCTGTTAAACAGCCGTGGTTACGAGGAGCGGCCGTTAAACAGATGTCGTGACGAGGAGGAGCGGTCGGCCTAGTCCATGTTGGATGTGGCCTGCATTGGGACGCAAGGGAGGCTGCCAACGACCTCGATCGCTAGCCTCCCTCCTTCTAGAATTGCTATTGTCAGCCACAGCACTGCAGATGAACGGCGCGCGGACCGTGCTGCTTCCGGGGCCCCATGGTGATGTGCAAGCCATGCCGGCTAAGGCGCCTGATGAGCTGCATTCTCAACGCCCAGGCGTCTGGGCGTGGGGACTGTAAGGAGTGTCTGAGGAGACACAGCTGGTGATTGTGTATCGGGCTCGCCGGCTCGCAAGTAGCGGTCTGGTGGAAAGGCAAACGTCGGGTGTTGGCGGTCTTGGGATCCGACCTTGCAGTCTCTGCGTACAGTGGCATGATGGTGGCTGACCCTTGGACACGATCCTCCAGCCGTTCTTGAGGATGTTATGCTTGCAGATTGCACACCGTGTGGCTGCTGAGTCGTTGAAACGCAGCAGGAGCGCATGTCCACTGACAAATGTGTCTCGAAGTCAGGCAGGGCGACTGAGGCAGGTCAGGCAGACACATTTGGGGCCCGAGGACGATAGTCGAGCATGGTTCTTCTGTTAAGACGCGTTTTCATGACGCCATGTACGGTGTGCAAAACATGTTGGCCGGTGCAGACGACACGGACAGCACACGGACGGTTTACGAGTCCAGAGGGTCAAACGAGTGCTGGAAGCAGCTCACGTGGCCCATGTCCTTGGAGCTGTTAAACGTCAGTACTCGCAGGCGGCGTGAATGTCGTTGCGTTACACGCCGCGGCGAGCAGGGCCGAGGGTCGCAGCTCGGGCCCGGTGGCTCCATGTTCTGACAGCGACCGAGTAATGTCGGCCCTGTCTCCGCCGTGCAGCTGGGCGCGTCCCTCGAATCGACGCTGCTGTGGTGGAGGAGAGGTCGCGTCTGACACACGGGAGCTCGCCAAGCGGGGTTAGCGTGTCGCGCTAGCCGTTTGCACGCGTAGGGATGCCTCCGTCGACACTACACCGCGACGCCTCTCCTCACTGCCAGCGAGACACCACTGGCCGCTGCGTGCTCGACGTTGGATAAATCGCCCTCCAATAGATACGCTGCCGTCGGTAGAGCCTCTGCAGTGCACTGCGGCCGCTTGCTAGGAAGGCGCGAGGTCGACGTTTCAGAATACGTCTCACATCTGTGACGACCAGCATCCTTCGACTTGCACCCGACCCTCACCAGCTTCAATCGAGCACTCAGCTCGCCCTCGTCGCCGAGATGCCGCAGCGACGGGGGCCATCCTGAAACGGCCCTCGTGAACTGGTCTCGAGTTCGCAGATGGGCAGGAGGCATCCCGGCTGCGCTTCGCCCGCCCGCCCCTCCATTGGCTCGTCCTTCTCCACCATGACAGAGTTGCCTCAGTTTGCCAGGAACTCACACTGCTCGCCCTCCAGATGCAGCGTCGGCACCCCGGCCGCTCTTCCCAGGCCGTCCCGTGGCATGAGCGCTAATCCCCGGCAGCCCTACACCCACCAGCTCCACCGCGCGATATCCCTCTTTGGGCGAACGCCTCTCCTCCAGGCTGGCGTCGTTCCAGATCTCTGGCGGCCAAGGCGCCTCCCGATGCCTTTCTCAAACTCTCTGACCCAATGTGGTTCCTCTGCGCCCGCTTTGCACATGTCTATCCTGTCCCATCGTCACTCTCGGAACCCTCCAACCCGCCTCTCATTATATACGCATGTACCCTCGAGCTGCGTTTGTTCTTACTTTGGCCTCGTCACTCTTTAGGATCCACGCCCTACTTTTACCATTCATTCTTTTCTATTTGGAGCGGGCTCCTTACCGCGCTGGCAGCGAGGGAGACTTTGTTCTCCGTACACTCTTTTGATCCGGCTGCAAGCTTTCTTTTGTCGCCACACCCCATCACTCCTAGTCGCACAACAGTATCGACTAGCTACATTCCTTTGATAAGACATACCTCTTTCGCTTTCACAAACAGTACGTCCCTCGTGCGCTTCTGTGCGCCCTTGCGTTACCCGAGAACACCCCACGCTGTGCTCCGCCAGATGCACGTTTTTGCTCCTAGCGCTGTGCAAGTGAACTGCCTGTTCAAGGTGCTAACATTGGTGCTAATCTAGTTCGCATACACACACACAACATCAAAGGCCATTCCGTTTGGGAACAAGGTTAAAGATGGAATTTAATGCGGTTCAGCAGTAAGATCTCTCAACCTGGTCTGCCATCAGCCTTGGTCTAGGCGCAGGCTGATCAGATATAAAGATACCGGTCATCACCTAATAGATCATACGCGGTTAATCATCAGACGAGCAACCCAGCGCAGATGATGTACACCTACAGCAGTGCTCCTCTTCAACATCCACAGCAACACCAGCAACGCCAACAGCCCCAAACTATGCAACAATTGTCAAGGCCGTCGCCACCTCAACCCACATGGGTGGTATCACAATCCCATAACCCTTATTACCCAAATCCGGTGCAGAAAGCTCCCATTGCATCTACCAAAGAAGAGCAGCAACGATATGTCTCCAGGCCTGATGTCGCGGCAACACACTCACCGGCCTTGAGCGTTTCAACTTATCGACCCCAGATCAGTGGACCCGATCATCTTGGGACTACAGATTACTTCCCTGGTGTCATTGATACTAGTGGGTCACTATGCCGTCAACTAATGATCTTTTGCTAACATGCATAGGTCCTTGGGGACAAAAGGTTTGCGAGGAACTGGAATCATTTCCATCTATGGATCCAGAATTGACCGAGTTCAACCAAGGCTTCATGGGCCATGACGAAAACGCTCCAATCATTCACCTCGGGCAGTATCACGGCATAGACCAACACGAAGCTGACAACATGCCGACCTTCAATCCCAATTCTTCACGACGCTTGTCCGAATCCTCATTTTCAATATCCAGCACCGGCGGAGTTCTTCCGGAAGTGTCAAACTACGAGGATATGGGAACATCCGAGGCAATCGCATATCCATCGGATTGCGAGACGTGGCCAAATTTGGAACCGCCTCCGAACCTGTTGTCACCTGTGGCTTCACCGCGTCGGCCTCAGCACGACAACGTCGTACGAAGTGGTAGTCGCAATCGTGCTTCGCCGGCGCCCCACACTAACGTGCGGTCCTCGCCGTATACATTAGAAAGCAGTCGCTTCAAGAGGTGGTCGACTGGTCACGCTCCCACGTCTACTCCTGCGGCGCGTCCACTTTCTCAGGTGCAAGATCGATTCGCGCCTTTCGGTCCTCGACTAAACCCTCACCATTCTATGCCAGCATATCCTCCTAGTGCGATGCACAATTTCGGACTCCATACTCAGAACGTGTTGTACTCTCAGCCGCATCCGTTGCAGTCGAGCAATCCTACAATGTTCGCCTCCCAGGATCAACCATTCCAACTAGAAGTACCTCGACCACTTCCTTCTCAAGGCCTTTTTCGACTCTTACAAAGCAACGCCGATAGACACGGTGGTTGCGCGTCACACTTTGCCGATCTCTCTGATCCCCCTGATCTCTATTCATCACTCCACGAAGAGGCCTCCGATCCTCCGGAATCTGATATGAACCCATCAGATCCTGACCTCATCCCGCATGAACAGGACCTGCGCTTCGCTGGAGATTTGTACACCCCACGTTGGGTGCGCGGGCATGGCAACAAACGAGAGGGCTGGTGCGGACTGTGTAAGCCAGGCCGTTGGCTCGTGCTCAAGAATAGCGCTTTCTGGTATGACAAATCATTTACACACGGCGTGAGCGCAGCTACTGGTGCTGCATTCCAAGGACCACAAGAGACTCGACGCACTGAAGGCAACCTCGATGTATGGGAGGGGCTCTGTGGGAGCTGCGGCGAATGGATCGCGCTCGTCAGTAGCAAGAAGAAGGGCACGACATGGTTCAGGCATGCATACAAGGTACGACGAAATCGGTTTTCCCTGCATACTGTCCTGCGAGTGCTATCCGCCTATTGGGCATAGCAATCTTAAAGTAGCATTCCACAAAGCGTAAGCTAACATTCTGACAGTGCCACACACATCCAAAGGTCAAGGACGGTCCCAAGAGACGTCGTGAAACGCACGCTGTACGGGCTCGCGCAGTATCCTCAGCATCAGCCACTTCCTCTAGCTACCCAATCAAGGCAGAGCCGTCGTTATCGCAACAAGATACAGCCGCGCACCGACATTCCGCGCCGATCCCCACGTCCTCGCTGAAAGCACTTGGCATCCCGACCTCGATGTCTGCCTTAACAACGTCCGGCACACAGCCGAGTAGTACGACGCACTATCCGACTACTTCGGCATACCCGACGCCGACCTCCACTACGACTATGCATCCACCGGTTTCTGCAGCCGATTTTCAGCCGAAAACTCCTGTCGTTGGTCTTTTCACCTCACCGTTACAACCAGGCAGCACATTCCACCCCTCGCATCAGGTCAGTGAACCAGAATTAGTCGGCGTGCCGAGGACAACGGCGCTCAGCTCGATCGCAAGCATGATCTAGAATGTAGGGTGTTGCCGTAAAAGGCGACCAGTGTTTCCTTTCACAAATCAGCCTGTTTTTCGTTTGATGATGCAATCTCTTCCCTTTCGGTCGCAACGACGTGCTTTTCATGCTAGGTTGGCGTTCCGGCTAGATGGTTGGGACCGCTGTCAAAGCACTGGGTAGTCACTGGGGAACTGCAGTTATCGTTTTCCTTTTGCAATGGAGCGGACTTTCTGCATGGACCGGCGAGCGACCTCATCTTTTTGTTTTCAGCGCACGGCTATCACGGGGCCACGGGATATAAACTTGGGGTCTCTCTTTTTCTGTTTTGTTCATTGAGCGGTTCTGTTTCTAGGCTCGCACGCCGCCTTCTACAAGGCGGCAGTGCGGCCGTACGAAGCCATGAATTACGTAGGTAGATATCCTCTTCTCTCCATGTCCTTACAACTTCCGTCACCCAACCACGTAGATAGACATCTTATGCGCTCTGAAGAAGTACCACTCAAAAACCTTATCACAAACTTCGTGTTCACTTGGCTCGGAGGTGAGCTCCATGCCACGGTAACAGTGCAGCGATCGGTAAGCCTCCGCCTCGTACTACTACCACGACACCACCACTCATCGTCCTCCTCCGAAAACACCGAATTGCATCATGCTCCAAGCCCCCCACAATGGCACGCTCCTCACCGCCCTTCACTCCCTCGCCCACTAACTGCCGTTTCCGTCCGGCCCCGGCCCGATCATCACCCCATGAGTATCTGATCTCCCCCTCCCTGAACCGGATCCGGATCACCGCGATCCGCACCTCGGGCCTCAACCCAAAGCAAGCGGGCAGGCTCTCAAACGGGCCCAGCCTGGGGCGCGCACGTCGGCCTGCACCTCCGACACACAAGGGACCCTTGAAACGGGGCCTTGTCACAAGAGGCGATCAGGTGCCGAGGACGCGGGCGTACAGGGATAGGCTGGCCGTGCATGGCGTGCGAGCTCCTTGGTATATGTGTGTGACGGTGCGGGTGCTAAGGCGCTGTATGATGTGCAGGCGGGAGGGGTGTTGCGGGGTGCATGGTGCGGGGAGGAGTGGTGGGCTGGGGAGATGAAGGACGGCGAGGGCGCGGAGCATGAATAGGGTGATGGGATAGCATATGCCGTGTTGGGTTCGGAGCTTATGGAGTGATGTAGTTGCTGTGGTGGTGGCGTTTATATTAGGCCGAGGGACGGAGGGTGTATGCGTGCGGGACGACGGGACGGGAGGGGCGCCGTGGATACGAGATTAGAGTAGATGGGCTAGGGTCGTTGTGCACTTGGCTAGATGCTTGGGTTGGGCCCCTGGGTCAATTTTGGACGCTGGGTTTCTCCGGAGGGAACTATGCGGTGAACTACTGACAAATACTCGATAGAGGTTCTGGAATGTATGGAATGCCTTGTGTTGATGCTTCGATGTAGATCGAGTCATTGAGCTGCGGGTAGGTTATACTGCAGCGTGATATGCCTCAACGATGGGATGTGGATTTTGTATGCGAGGTCTAGCTTAGTCGCAGTGGCAAGCACACTGTTGCATTGCGTCTAGATCATACTGAGTTTGAATGAGAAAGGTGTCAGACAAAAATGAGCTGATGTTTCCAGAGCTTTGACAGTATGATGAAGAAGAAGGAGCAGCAGAGAGATTCGGAGAGTATTACAAAGCACACGAGATGCCGGATATTCTGAACATCTTTGAGAGCATCGCAGAGGAAGTCGATCGGTACCCAAGCATGCGTTCTATTAGCTAGTCTATTCGATCAGTATCCATCAATAGCCTCACACATGGAACAAGTGTGCTTAATACAATATTCAATTAGAAGAAGCTAAATTACATCACTAATGACTAGTCATCCTTGTCCTCCAGTAGCATGCCCTCAAACGCACTACATAAGTCAGTGTCTGTTCGCTCTGATTCCCACTGTTCCAATGCCATGAGGGAAGACAAAAAGCGAGGATGATTAGCTCCAAGGACTTCTCGAGACATTGACACACACTGCTGGAGTAAAGCCATAGCTTCTGCATCCCGACCCAGTGATTTCCAGGTGAAGGCCAGATTATGCATACTTAACAGGGTGTCTGGATGATCTGCTCCGAGCTTCTCCTTATGAGTCTCTAGCACCTGCACGTCTAGCTTCTCTGCTTCATCCCATCGGCCTTGCTTCCTGTATGTTGACGCTAGGCTTGCAATACTAGTCAACGTATCTAGATGATCTGCTCCGAGCTTCTCCTTACGAATCTCTAGCACCTGCACGTTTAGCTTCTCCGCTTCATCCCATCGGCCTTGGTTCTTGTATGTTGACGCTACTATACTCATACTGTTGAGTGTCTCCTCGCTTTCAGCTCCAAGCAGCTTACTTCTAGTATCCATCGCCGCTATTGCTAGCCTCTCTGCCTCTTCAGCGTTTCCTCTTCGCCAAGCATACCATGCTGCATGATGTGATAGCTCAGCCCAGTCCTTGCAACTCTCTTTATTGCGCGGTCGTTTCCGTAGCGCTGCTACTGCGTGTGGTAAGAGCGCCTGGCACCTTTCCCAATTCTCGTATTCTCCTGATGGAAATGCTCTGCACAAAATGCGAACAAATTGCTCCCTCCAACCTTCCGCCTTTCTCTTATCTTCAAGCCATTTTTGCGTCGCTAGCTGCACCAAGCGGTGCATCTCCAACATTTTAGAATCAGTCGTCTCAGATATGAAAGAGTAATCTCTCAAGAGTAAAAGATCGTCTATGAAGCCATCATCGATGCTGTCTTCGGATGGGCTGTCTTCCTCGTCACTGTCTTCCTCATCACTGTATTCCTCACCACTGTCTCCCTCGCCACTGTCTCCCTCACTACTTTCGGTTCGTATGACTTTCCGACTGCTGCAAAGTAAGACTTTAGGAATTCCTTGTCTGTCAAAAAAGCTCATAAGCGATAGAACGTCCGCAGCTGACGGTCTTATACTTTGAATGTGTTCGAACGAAATCTGCCAAGTTACGATGATCGAGTTCTTAGCCTCCTCGTTTCGCCGGAGATGCCCTGCTTCCTGGTTCAGTAAGCTGGTTTTTCGTTTGTCACTTTTGCGAAATTCTTCGAGGTATCGCTGCACTGAATAGTGAGGTGCTCGTTTCTGGATGTAAGCAGCCGCCTGGACAAGCGCGAGAGGCATGTATTCCAGTGCTGCGGCCAGATCCTCGATTCCGCCTGTGTCGATCTTGTCTCCTAGCTTTTTCCGAAGAAGAGCCTGTGCACCTGTATCATCCATCGGCGAAAGGTGGAACGTGTCCCGCTCCTCAACCAGTCGGGATGCCGCATGAGCTGAGCGGCTAGTCACAATGACCGTTCCGTACTTGCTTGGGGGTAGGTATCTCGATAAGTGTTTGTGATCGCGCGAACCTGGCAGTGAAGTAAGAACAGCATGGTCGTCGGCGTTATCGAGCACAAGTAGCCACTTTCCATTTCTCTCATCACGTAGCCAGTTGCGCACAAGCTCGAACACATCTTTTTCTAGGTCTGTTCGGTCAGCTATTTCGACTTGATTTGCGATGTCTTGGTAGCTTTGTTCAAGCCGCGCCGCGTTGCCAGCATGGACCCAGAATGTCCAAGTTTCTGGCGAGCGGTCGGCGGTGCGGTAACAGTGCTCGATGGCAAGCTGCGATTTGCTGCCCCCTTATTAGACGAGGTACGACCAAGGGTTCTGTCACAAAACCTACCCTACACCTCCGAGACCAACCAGGGCTACCCGAGACGCTCTTGCAGAACATTTTTCTTGTAGCTCGTCGAGCAGCGTACCGCGATCGACAAAGTCGGGGTCGCGGCGGAAAGGAATCTCACAGGAAGGACGCTTTGTCTCTAGTCGTGCTGTGAAGAAAGATCTAGTCAGTGACGCTTAACTACGCAAAGTTGTCGGTACTGACATACCTGCGTTGAAGTTGCTGTTGTTTGTTTGCTCTGTTCCTTGCTGCTTCTGTATCTCCTCTTCTAGCCGCCTTCTTGCGTGTACTTCTCCTTCTCCGGGAATTAATGATAGAAACACCCCAAAGATGCCTAGTAAACAATACACTCGGTCCTCCTTCACTGTTGTTGTACGTAAAGCTACCCAGCTCATACGCTCCTCAACGCTGAACGTAGCGAGACTCTGTCCTCTCAAAGCGCTGATAGGTATCCTAGTAACGATATGTATTTCGTGTTCTAAGGATATCTTACTGCCCAAAAGCTTGCCCTCCTTCGAAAAGAATTCAACGCTAGCCGGTGCTATAAGTTCTTGCAACGTCCAACCTCGTGTGAACCATCGGCTGCGCTGAAAGGCATTCGCCCATGTTATCGGAAAGGCCGCGGGGTCGTGCCTAGGCACGGAAACATCCGACAGGTATACATAGCATTTAGATGCGCGTTGATACCATCTGAACATATAGTTAATTGCCGTACTCAGTTCGTTGCTGGAAGATTTGTCGATGCAGCAAGTATCGACCCAAAAGTACTGTAGTCCATCTACTGCTGCTCGTTCGCCACAAAAGTAAATCTTGGCAAATCCCTGCTTATCCCTGCCTGCGCTATCGTTCATCTCATGATATGTGACTTCTTGACCTTCTATCCAGGTATGCGAGAGGATTGCGTACGACGGCGGCCTCTTATCGTCGAAGGACGTCAGCTTGAAAGTGTTGTCTGGCAGGCGCTGTAGAAGGCGCATCGTGGCATACGCACACTATGCGTTCGCGAAGGGAATCGGCAGACTTTGGTCGCAATGTAACAGTGGCAGAAAGCGAAGGGTAGTCACCAGCGCATGGCTGTTCTCAACAACAAGGCTGAGCGCTTGGGGCTATGTTCCTCGGCACTCAGCCAGTTACGATTGCAGCCTCAGCCTTCTTTCCGCTTCATCACGTGGACAAGCGAGCATTGGCGGGTTCAGAATATTTCTTTGGTATGAGATACTTCCACGTCGCGAATAACGGACTTGGTCTACAAATTGGGGACATATCAAATTTCTACACCTAACAAGGACTTCCTTCTCTCTTACAATCTTCGCATTCACATAATAAGACAACAAACCCTTGCCTCCTTATCCTCCATCTTGACAGGACTCCATGCGCTCTGGAAATTTTCATCATTTCCCTTCATCGCACTCTCCTGTCTCCTTTGAGCAATCCTTTCTGCGCGTCTTTCCCACGAACCAATGTGTGTCGGATGCGGATGCTGTAATGGTGGGAGAAGAATACCCTGTATAGGTTGGTCCGATTGCGTCTGTAGCAGTCCGTCACTTCTCGTCGGTTGAGGCTGCTCTATTTGAGATTGTTCTGCAGTTGCCAGCGCTGTTGATAGAGATATTCTAGGGAGTGACGGCAGCTGTTTGTTGTCCATATCGTGATCGAATTCTCTCTCCCACTGCCGGTAGGCTGCATCGTTAAAGAATATGTCCGTTTGATCGAGCTCCGAAGAGCCGGCTGATTGGTGCATGCTTACGCTCTGAAGCCGTTGAGTATCCTCTCGGTGTTTTGATTCGTTGTTGGGATGGTTGCAAGACTCTAGGATAAAGCCGAGCCTGTACTTGGGCTTGGGAACCACATTTTCCACGAACGTGTTCTTATGATAGACATGTCTTAGAAATGGACGATGTTTTATATAGCTGCGCGCCCTTTGTTGTGACTGTAGTAGGATAAGACAAAGGACGGGAGATTAATTTTAATGAGACAATGCCAAACTCAAGCTTAAGCCTTCAGATAGAGGGTTAGGCTAGGACACAATAATGACGGTGTGGTCTGCGGAACACATATCTAGGTTTCAATAGACCCAGTGAGTGGCGCGAAGAACAGCACTAGTGTTAGATAAAATCGCGGAAGCAAGATAGATAACAACCATAGTTCTAGTGTATGAATCGCTTTGTTGATGTGACAAGGCATCAAAATATAAGTACCACCTCCACAATTGTGCGGCGTGGCCACAACCGCTTCTTTGACCCACGTTGTCTGCTCAAACTTCAGACTTTTGTAATGATCATCAGTCCCTCACTACCTACTCCATTCGTAAATAGGATCAATGCCGGTACAAACAGCTTCTCTATGCCAAAAAGGCGCACTTTCTTGATGAATATCCGTCTTTCAATAGTCATATTCCCTCCTCAAACTGTCTCGCATTCTATTCGTCCCAATACTAGTTTTGGCCTGCTAATTGAAGATCACCTTTGTGCACACCATTAGCCTTGGATCGATATCACCGTATCTGTGAGCCCGCAGCATATGGCCTACACCTCAGGGGTTTCGGTCCCTGCAGAACGATCCATTGTGCTCTGAGAGGGCTTGCGAATTTACACAAAGCCACATAGTTATCACAAGCAAGTGGGGGCTCGGAGCGTCTCAAATTGGAAGATCGTAGCTGTTTTGGTAATACCATGAGTGGCAGTTTTGTCAGTTTGCACTGTCTTCATCAATAATGTTGGATTGACTTAGATGCTTTCATAGCTGCACTACGGCCAAAATTACCTTAAAATCAGGTATTGGAAAATGTAGATTGAGGATTTCCATACTATATAATTACATTTTGATGGCTTATTGGTTAGTAAAACATCGAACTCAAAACTTCTAAAGTTTAACTCAAAACGTCCAACCTATAGTACTTGTTACAATTATTATAATAAAACCATAAAAACAACTAAATAGGGCCAATATACTGTGGAGCAACTATATAAATAAATCACAAACTTAAAACTACGTTGAGGTCAATAAGAAGTAAAAGTACTGAGATCAGAGGGTAAGCCACAACGTGATTGAGGCTATGCGTAGCGTTGCCCTCATCAAGTATCGATTGCATCATCGAATGGGACATATGGTGTCGATATGGTAGGTGTCCACCCACCAGGAAACGGATTCGGAGGGCAAAGAAATCCCATGCCGATTAGGCCGACCTGTGCCAATCGATATGTCTTCCATACTATAAGCCCCAAAATTGACAGGCTCCTCTGACACAAAAATTTTGAACGTGTCCCGCATGTTCATTCCCGATCCCTGCAACTTTTCGGGGATACGAATTCCAAACCTGTATGGCCTTTTCAAGTTCTTTCCGTTCGGTACACATTGACCGGTCGTGCAGTTCTGTTGCGGATAGAGTTGATATATTCCATAAAGAGCAGTGAGGTTCAAAACTGTCAAGTAAAGATTGCGACCAGATTGGTTATAAAGGTTTACACTCCCTGAAGATACAAAACCAGGTTCCGAACAGCTTTCGTTTTCTTCGAAGGTTAGACGGAACTGCTGCCCTTTTGTAGGTCTGTCGAGCTTACGGACTGTGTCGAAGCGCTTCAAATGCTGGGCATTGAGCATGAAATGCTTCGGGAATTCTAGCGAGTCCTTGGCTTGTAACGTGGGAAAATGTGACAGAGCCACGCCATTGGAGTCCAAAAAAGTGAACACACCTTTCTCGAGATTGAACTGGAATTCCGCAGGCTGTGATTGATCACGGTGGTCAAGGACCAACTTGATTGGTGTAGTAGGATTGATGAAGTTTTCCCATTTGTCCCTTAACTTTGTGAAAGTGCGGGTGTCGTCACCATCCATCCTTTGGATGGGATTTGGTCTAAACTTTATGATCGTTACATCGACACGGCGAACTAGGTCCGCAAACCACCCAATTACAACTCTGGTTTGGACGGCGGACCCCTCATGTGTGAACTTTCCTATTGCCGTATGTTCGTATACGCGGATAATCTGTAGGTCAAGCTCGACCGGACCAATCAAGACAGTATCGTCCAACATTGGGTCAACTTTCAACTTGGTTGGGTCCCTCAAGCGATAAACGTACCCCTTTTGAACTCCGCGTGATATTCCACTGTCGATAGTAACTTCGCCTTCCTTGATCTCCTGAACAAAAGCATCTGGAAGACCAACGATACCATCTATGACCTTATCTGTGAAGAGGATACGAGAAGTCTCCCCCAAGAGCAGTGGTCGTTGCTCTACTCCAGGATCGCTCTTGAAATTGACTTCCAGTATGCCTTGAAGCTCAAGATAGCTCGCAGCCACTCTGCGGCGGCCAAGCCCTTTGAGAGCGGATACGAGGTGTTTAGTGCACATGCCATTGTATCGCCCTTCGTTGTCTGGTAACTCCTTTGCTGTCTCATTGGCCTGGCAGGCCGCAATTGCTGTATACTTACGGTTGCGACGCAACCAACTGTCTTCCGATTTCGCGCTTCTGGTACTCTGTTGACTTGGACTTTGGAAGTTGGCAAGTCCTCCGTCGCTTACAGGTTCAGTCACCGCTGAGAAAGAAGATCTATCATGCGGCCAAGACCGGACGTGCGATCTGGATTGGGAACTCTTTTTAAAACGAGTTGCACCTCCTGAGAAACAACAATCGATAGTTGTCAAGACTACTCTCTCTCCATCCGCTAAATCATCCAACAAATTTCCAAATTCAACATCAGAGATCTTGTCATCGAGAAGGCACAACAATTCGTCGCGAGCACTTGGAACTTTCTTTTCTTTCAGGTGTTTAGTCCGTCGATAGTCTCCATGTCCAGAGAAATGAATGTAAACAAAGTCTCCGAGATTGGCTTTCGTTTTTACTAATTCGATGGCCTCGAGCACATTGTTTCTGGTGGGCGCTTGGTATGGTGGTTCTGGTTCCCACAACAATTGGGCATTTGGATTACGCGCGAGAAATGTGAATGTGTTGGATGTCTGTAGGTGCAGATTATCACAAAGATATTTGTGGACGAGCAGAACATCATTCACGCACCCCTCCAGGCTAGGGTCTAGCTCACTATTGTAAGCTATGTTGGCCGTGGGGAGACTGTATCCATCGATCCCGATCAAAATGGCCCACACACTGTCCCCACTCTTCGGTATTGGTATGGTATCGCCTACGGCCGGAATATATTCCGTCATGTTGTGACGGCGATTTCGACCTTTATCGTGTGGTCTGAAGCGATCAGCATGTGGCGTGTTTAACTTGTGACGGTAACAATACAAGCTTATGTCGCACTCAGCCGGAGAATACACCAAAACGTCCACAGAAACAGCCTGGCCAGTTTCGGCGAATACTTGGGCTGTTTGGGAAGGAGAGAAGAACACACGATAAAGCCAACTGCCTCGTTGAGTCTCTACTCAGCGATTTATAGTATGCGCGCTTTCTTTTCCCTGGCTTTCGAGGAGCCCTTTGCATCGTTGAAGGGGCGCACACTTGTTGCCCTTCTAACCGGTCAGTTGGCCAAGCATGCCGGTCACTTATTCGAGGACGGTGGCTGACTTTGTGTAACATTCGCCTTACCGACCGGTGAGTGGAGATCGCGTTCGAATCGGAATCCCCGTTTAAAGGCCACCCGGAGGCTTTGGAATGGCGGTGAAAAGGTATGACTGCGGTCAGATGGTGACTATTCGACCGGGAGCAGGTTGTAAAGCTAGATTTTATACAATAAGTTTAGGCCGACCCATGAGGCTCCGACATCAAAGAGATCTCCTTAGCTCCACGTATTAACCCCAGTTTCTACGCCTTCTCCAAGGATGACTCGTCAATTTCAGCTCCATCATTTACATCGTCTCCATTTTCGTCACATAAAATGTACACCCCACTTCTTACAACCTCAGAAATGCGGTACGGTCCTTCACGTAATGTTCCCACCTTCAAATAAACCTCCTCGTTCACTCTGTACTCGCTCTGTGTTATGTGAGAAACGTAGCCTCGTCGTGAAAGTGACATTGAACTCACTTGGCCAACAGGCCGATATCTTGGGCGATCCCGATGCGCATTGTTTTCCCCTCTGGTTTCTCTTATTGGGTTAACACGCAATCGGTGAAGGCTGACAAAATACTGACTGATTGGATGACATCGTAACAAGTGGCTTGTGGTAAGTGATGCGCTATCTGTGCGATTATCGTTGGCAGTCTCATCTAGCAGCACTTCAGAACTGCAAGGCAGATTTATAAAGATCAGATGCTCGCCCAACCTGTGATGCTTACCATTTGGAGGTAGGCTGAGTATCTAACAAGTAGGTGTAGGAAACACATGTGGCAAGAAATGATACATGTTGGGCAGCGATGCAATGCATATCGCTGCACGGTCGCCCACCAATCGTTCTATCTGCATGATTACTTCCAGGTCCAGCTTTGTGGGCTGTACAAAACCGCCACCTCGGCATTACGTTACCCTTACCGATACCACTTCAGGCCTTCAAATAAAGCACCAAAATGATTCTAGTGCTGTATTTCAGCAAAATGGCAAACACGATGTTGCCTATGCACACACAGAGCAGAAATCGGAGAGCAGCGAATCCTTCACATTCTCCTCGAACATGTACGTGAGCTTTACTTTCTGTCTTTACGCTCACATAAGATGAAAATAGAATTATGTTGTTCATTTTTTTTTTCGCGGCCTTACTTATCGCTAGATCTGCAATTACGACCCGGATATCCTCAATTCTCCGCATTCACTAGCGCACACCCGTCCTTCTTCATGTTCCGGCGTTTCTCGCGTCTACGAGCTCGGACTCTACTTTACAAACAGGACAAGCTGTCTTTGCTTGAATCAAAGCTGGAGCAAATCGACAACGACGAAAACAAGAGATTGTTTCTGGGAAGCTACCGTATGGACAAAAATCGGGAGCGTCATGACATACTATTGGAAATAGACAGAGCCTTGGCAGACTATGGTGAGCCCCTGATTTGTTTCTAGATATCTTCAGGTTATAGTGGGCTTCACAAATTGCATGCGCTTACAATTGCAGATTCTGTCCTGGAAAGAACAAGAAGACTATTGAGCTGGGATATAGCTAAGCGACGAGATATTTCGAACGTAGAAGCGTGGTTAGGGGAAAGAGGATGTCTTTCTAAGGAAGAAACAACGTATTTGCGGCAAGATGATCTCATGGCGGTTGTTCCCGAGTACCGTGACGAAATCTATCGGCTTCTAGAGACTCTTGTAGAAGACTTCATGATTTGGCTGTCACGGGTATTGAACAAGGTAAGAATTACACCTTTGGCCAGCGCCTTGATCAATAATTACGCCACTCACGATGCACAGGACTTTAGAAGTCGACGATATCGTTATCCAAATCTATACATTTTCCCGGAAAGGCTTGTTGGCTTCCTTGCTCGCATCTGTCTCGCGCTGATACCCACAACGATTCTGCTCGTCCCGGTGCTCATTATCACAATGGTGGAGTCGATGAAACTCCGATTAATATTTGTTGTAATTGCGTCAATGATATCCGTTGCAGCAGTGTCAGTCATGGCAAGAGCGAAAGTTGGGGAGCTATTCATAGCCGGAGCTACGTATGACACACTTCTCCTGCATCTATCAATGAAGAATGGCTAATCCTAAGAATAGATATACCGCCGTACTCGTGGTCTATATCTCGAACAATGATCGACAATCATAAAGAGTTGTCAGATCTTTCCAGGCATGAAGGAAGAAAATGTCATTCGGTGTTATTTTTTTATTCACAGATACAGGCTTCATAGAAAGCGTGGAAAGAGCTATCGGAGCCAGAAACAAAAGACATGTACCAACTTTTCATAATAGACGTCCGTCGCAAAGACTAGGCACCGATATGAATAAATGGACCCCAGTCTTGAGCATCAGCTGTTTCGCCTTGACTGGATCTATAATCCAGCAAGGAATCATGTAACGCCTGTGCAACTCGATCTTTTTCGGGCACATCACTATCAGCGAAAAGCCTATCGTAGAAGCGTCGGGCAACTTCCCCCGCGGACGCATCAGACGCAGACCAGATAGTACCAATGACATGAGGAAATCCAAGCGCCTGAAGAGAATTGGATAGATGAATAGCCTCATCCTGGAGCGTTCCGTCTCCAATCTCAGCGGTCGAGCATGCTGATAGATAGGCGATATATCCAACTTCAAGGTTGACCTTCTCCATGAGGTCGGAGACAGTAAGCATGTCTGAACCTCTTCCCCTCACCAGCAGTACCCCACTACGAGACGGATCTTGGTTGATGGACAATCCGTGACATGCCAGGTGTACTGTGGGATAGCTGGCAATGTGGCGCAAAACATCTTCTGGGGTTGGCTGCTTTAAGTGCATAGCGCCATTACCAAATGCCTTCTTGATCGCCTGTTCTTCCGCGTACGTATTCAACCAATCATGTGGGAAGGGATTCTCTTCCATAGTTACTAATAAGGCCCTCTTATCGGGATGCAGAGCACGAGCTTTGTCTCGCGCATAACGTAAAGCTTTGAAGGACGATACGTATGATGAGACACATCGACTGAAAGTATTGTCTTTAGAGCCACTTGTCTGGTCACCTGCCAGATGGATAGGAAGGCTTGCCAACAACCCACTCGTCACCCACCAGATACGTTTCGAGGATGGAAGGTTGACACCGTCTAGGACACTTTTGACCGCAATTTCCTCCCAAAGCCACCGAAGATTTTCATTCAGTGAAAACCCCGATAATTCCTCGTTTAGCGAAGCACCATGTCGACGTATTCTGTTCCCAAACATAGAAAAGCTTCGGATCCTGGTCTCGAGTGCTTCAGACCACACGATCTTTAGCGGAATGGTATAAATGCCCGAGTTTGTCACGACCAGAGCATCGCTTCTTGTTAAGCCGATATTAAACGTGATGACTGGGCCGTCACATGCTACTGCTCTAAGCTCCGCTTCAGTCGCAGGCATCTGAAATCGCTCGAAACCGGGCAATTTGCGAATCGCTTCTTCTGTTTCCTCGAGCTCCTTTGATCTGGCCTCTCGTAAACGTCTCATTTCAAGGTATTCTTCTGCTTGAAGCCGGGTCCCCCGATAATCTCGAGAGACTTGATCTCGCAAGGTTTTATATTTTGCGGCCAATTCCGCATGTTCTCCCATCAGCTCCGCAACGTCACCGTGGTGCTTCATAATCGTCTCAGCAACTACGCATCTCGCTGCCTCGAGGCGTTGTACAGCCACCCATGGCGGACGACCAGCTTGAAGAGCAGCCTCAGCTGCGACCGTAGCTAACCCGGATATTTCTCGCAACACTGTCTGTTGGTCTTCGTTTGTTATTGACGAGCCTGTGACCATGGGAAGAAGATTGATCGCCTTCTCTAGAATGTCATCTGCTCTTTCCCACTGTCCATGTTTGAGTAGAGATCGTCCAGCTTTGTGTGCCGATGTGATCCGTTGCAGAGGCCAGGAGTTGGGGGAGACTGCTGCCTGTGAAAACAATTCGATGGCGGCGAGAAACGACTGTGAACGATCCTCAGCCACATAGTACTGCTTGTGGAAGTATAATGTAGCGAGGTTGCTGAGCCTCTCTGCTCGGCGGGGGTCGTTCTCGTCGGTTCTAGCTACACACTCCTCTCCGCGAGCTATAGCTTCCTTCAAGCAGTCTACACCTTCCTTGCTCTTGTTAGGCAGTTCGATAAGCCAGAGAGATTTGCGTTCTAAAGTGGAAGCCAGGTCATTGAGGTATTGGGGCCGAGTCGAGTGGTCGTTTGGAACCGTTGATAGTGCTTCCTCTGCGCATATAATAGCGCGTTGAATGTCCTCTGAATCGCGAGTAAATACAAATTTAGAGGCGTAACACTGCCCCACGAGTACTAATGCCTCCGCCCTGGCCACGTCCTGTTCTGACGTTATCTCCAACGCATCTTGCCCAGCTCTGATTGCTTTGTCCAGGAAGTAATTTGCTTCAGGTTTGCCGCGAGCATACAGTCTTTGGAAGTTTGTGAACAAGAGTAGTGAGTAGTTACACAACATCTTGCGAGCTCTATTGGATTCCATGTGTAGGGATTCAAGCGCTCCGCCAGCGACACTCAAAGCCTTTTCAAGACTCTGAGAGAGATGAGTCCTTTGGTAGTGTGTAAAGAGCAAATTAACGAGATTACTCTGATATCCGACATCTTTAGGGTTTGGAGATGTCTCTAATGCTTGGTGGCTCATATGAATAGCTTCTTCGAGGTCTTCCAGCGAATCACGGAGCCGAAACCGACTACCGAGCGTTATGGATAAAAGGTCGTACACGGTGGCCTTGTTTTTGTAAGTGGAAACCAACGCCTTCCGTTCGAAGGCTATCGCTTCTTCAAGATCTGCAGGATTCCCAAATCGAGCGTATCTTGTTAGTATGCATCTGTCCATATTGACGCGCGTAGCCCACCACTCGTGGGAATGAGGCGAGAATGCCTCGAGCGCTTGCCGTCCAATAATAATTGCCTGACTGATGTCATTCGGATCTTCAGTAATGAAGGCTTTCGTTACGACCCATGCGTTGAGTCGACTCAGGAAGAATTTTTGATAACTCCTATCTTCGAAGAACAGTGTAACCACGGCTGCCCTCCCGAATGCGATGCATTTCTTTGCATGAGCAATTTCATCTGTTTTTTCGAATACGTAACCCCATAGTCCGCTCAGTAGATCGTAAATGTGTGGTCGATCAATTGGCTCCGCAGATCTAAGTGCCCTCTCTTGAGCGTGGATCTGGAATTCAAGTCGTTCCAGGCTCCACGTTCTTTCCTGGCCTCCTGCCATGCCCCGGACTGCTGCTCACAACGATGAGTGGTAGAGGAGAAGAGAACTATACAAAGCTTCTGTGGTTGGAAGCGACCGGGAGTATTGGAACATTCATGATCTTTATGATAGCAGCAGTATATAATAATCACTATGCATGCTCAGGTTACACACACCCTCTCAGCTACGCTATTTTCCACCGCCATATCGCAGGCCTGGTTATGAATCTGCCTTGCAGATAAGCTTACATACGCCATGCCAAACGTTGTATCACATTTGGCCCTCTAAGTCAACCATCAGACGTACGGTCATTGCTCTTAGACGCAAAGGTTGAATTTGATTAAGCTCCTGCACGAATCAGTTCAATTGAAATGGCGGCGTACCGAGTCTGGAACGTCGTGGGCTGTCTCAACTGGTGCTGGCGAGGCGCCAAAGCGCGGGAGTAAGCTTGGATCGAGGGACTATCTACCCATGTAGGAAGAGATGTCAGCTCAGGCATCGTTCACCGGTGCGGGGTTGGAGGTGCGGCTCTTCCCGTCCAACAAGGCTAAGCTTATGCCGGGACCCTATGTAGTAAAGAAGTACAAGCTGGCAATAGCTTGCCTCTATCGTGCTTACCCCATTATCATTGTTGTGACGTACGCATACTGAACAAAGAGTACACGACCAACCTCACCGCCCGAGCCCTCTCCCAAACCAAAATCTACCTACACCTCTCCCTTCACACATGTCTCTACAAAAGCACCACCTCAACCCCTCTCCTTTCCTTCTCGTCAACCTACACATTGTCACCACGCACATCACGCACCGCACCCATCTCAAGCTCTAAAAATGAAAAATTAAAAAACATTCATTCCCCACCCAATCTAAATATTCTATTTTGTCCCACGCACGTACTTCTGTACGCACGCTATAAAGTTCACTAGATCCCAACCCAACCGAGCCCAACCGCGCTATTCAAGCCAGCCTAAAGAATGCCAACGACGCTCCAATATTACTCAAACACCACAAAGCGCCTATATCCAAAAGGAATCCGAAGCCGTCTTTCCAGGCTAGTATGCATCGTACAATAGCAGTAGAGTTCCCGCCCATTAAACCCGAGACTTTTAAGTGTATGTTTGCGCGAGAAGGTCCGATCAAAGTCGAGTGCGAGAAGAGAGCGAAGAAGGGAAAGTAGTTGGTGGGTGTGGGTGGGGGTGTCGAAGAAGTCGCAGAGGTGCGTGAAGTTGGTAGAACCGCACGAGTCGAACTTCGGATCAAAAAAACGCAACGCAACGCCAATACAATGCAACAGCCAACGCCAGACGAGGAATGAATTCGGGGTATCACAGCTCTTTTGTTTCGCGCAGTCTCTACCACCCCTCGTCCTTCTGGTTTTTGCCGTCGCCTTTTTGCGCGGCTTTTTCGGCGGGCGTAAGCTCAATCATCTCCGCGCCTTCTAGTCGATAGCCCTTAGCGTCGACGATGTGCGCTTTGGCCGTCTTGTGGTAGAGTTGGTGTAGTCTCGGTATGAAGTACTGCATGACCTGGTCGCTGAGCGCCTTCGGGACGAGGCCTTTGTTCACCCAGTAGTGGCGCACAAAAGTGCCTTTGCAGCCGCCGCGGTTCTCGGCTTCCGGAGCGCCATTGGCCTCCACGCAGGGCAGTACTTTGATATCTTCGGGTCGGTCGAAGTCGTAGCGTATATAGTTGCCGAATGCGGCCTGCTCATGGAACATTTCGAATTTCCATTTGCCGCAGCCGGGGTAACGTCCTTCGTCGGGGCACTCGGCCCATACTTTGAACATCTCTTGTGTACGCGGGCTCTGCTGCGCAATGACAAAGCCGGTGTTCAGATAACGGTTTCCTCGCGAATCGTAGTTTTGCGGCTCGTCGGGGTCGAGCGACATCATGATGAGGGTCTCCTTGGTCATGTTCCAATAGTTGAGCAGCCATTCGAGCGGAAGATGCGGAAAGTGGAGCATGACGTCCGAGTCCATGAACAGAATATAATCGTGCGTCTTGAGCGCTTCCTTCATCACAGGCACCTTGACCCAGGTGCCCCATCGGTCCTCGTAGTCGGGTGCGCGGATGAACTTGTAGTCATAGCCGTGGATCATGGCGTATGTATAATGGCTCAGCATGCCGGCGGAAAGGGCGCGAATACCATCTCCTCCCTTCCAAACAAGTTCATCGTCCATGAGCTGGCCTGGCTTGGTCAAAGGCCGGCTGTCAATGTCGATAATCAAGACCTTTTTCCCTAGTTTCTGCTTGAAGCGCGGCTCGCCGTGCAGGCGGTATACGTTTCCTTCATCGTCGGTAAAGTTTGCGGCGTCGACTGGATGTAATATCGGCTCGTAGAGGGCTTTGATCACGGTGGCCATGGAGGTATCGCCGTCGGGGAGGGAGACATTGTGCTGGTAAGGGTATCTGATCACGCAAGTCAGGTGCCTGCTTAGCGCATTGGGTAACGTTACGGGTCGAAACATACTGTGAGCCCTTGTAGGAGGGTATCGCATTTGACTCGTAGGCAAAGTAGGCGAACGCGCACAGCATTGGGATCAAGGCGAGCAGCAGGATGCGTCGCCATCGCGCGTGGGGCCCGTAGGCTATGTTGGCTAGGCTGGTGTAGGCATAGCCAGTGTTCGCAGACATGGCATGCGGAAATGAATGGCGGCGACGAGTTGGCGAGGTCCCGAGGGCGATTGAGAAGAGTGAGGCCTGGGTGGCCTGGCCAAACGTGGCCTTGCGAAGGCTCCGGGTGGGAGGAAAGAGCAGCGGCGCAAACGGAACGCGCAATGGGAATTCCAAGGACAAAATGGGCAGCGGCAGAAGAGAAGGAACAAAAGGAAGAGAAGAGAATTGGCGGTGCTGGGGAATCAGCAGGTGAGGATGGCGGAGCCGCGTCTCAGGAAGGCTCAGCTAAGCTCAAGGCGCGTCGTCCGCAGGTGGATCGGCGCCCTGCGGGGACTAGCCGTGAGCCACAACAGCCACTGCACCCGTTTCCGCATGCCATTGACCCCTTACGGCGACGTCCATTCCACATGCGAAACACCGAGTAGAGTGGCCCGGCACTTGTTCGAAATATACTCAACAGCGCGGGGTAGACGCCCGCCTGCAGATTGCACTCTCGAGCAATTACTCGCCTAACTGGCCAAGGCTGACGCCTT